>CM027470.1:41226225-41640803 GCA_015776775.1 Magallana hongkongensis
TTTAGCCACTACAAATAGTTATCATTACATAATATGTATTTTCTTCGGATGTTTGTCATACGGAAGATATCACTTTTCAAATCAAATAAATAGATCATTGATTTATGCACATCATGGTATGCTAAAATAAATGCTGGGGGGTTCTGTATCGAGACAAGATGCAGCACACGCGTGATCATAATGGTCATCATCTGTTTCTTGTTTTTCTTCCTCACGTAGATGATTATAAACATCCTCTGAAGGTTGTTCAATTCTTGTGTTTCTAGTCATAGAACTGTATATTGGACCTCTCTCTTGACAGGTGATTGGTGATACGTTTACGACTTTCTTCATTTTTAAAGGAAAATAAATGTTTGTAGATTGGTTTTGTCTAAATGCATTTTTATTTGTAATAAGTCTCCGATTACTATTTTAAATTTACAAAAAAGTCTTCATTCATTCTCATTAATATTATTATTTTAGCACATCAAATTATAAATCACTTATTTGAAATTGTTCGTATATTATACTACCGTTTTATCGTTTGTCTGGAAAACTTTGTTATCCTCACGCTCAACAACTTTTGCAAAACTGTATAATCTGTCATTTGCAAACATAACCATTGGTTCTTCTCTTTGAAAAGAATTGTTTGTTCTTGTGAATGCATCATACTTAAAAAAAACAAACATCTTTTTTCAAAGTCGACGAAAATTGAAACTACTTACATTTTCTTCATATTAGTATCATAGTGTCATTTTGACCCTTAAATATATTTTTCTATTTTTGCTCATTTCAAAATGTATTTTATATTTTTAATTATATTGACCAGATAAGATATATTATTTGCAAATCGTGTCAACGTGGATTTACCTAGAGAAAAAGCCTTAAGCTATTCGACAGTATTTTTCGTAAAAAGTTGTGAAATCAATTAGTGCCATTTTAAGTAATCAAAAGTAAGTTATTTAGATTCATCTGTCGAAGGATTCCTGTTTTCTTAATTACGTAATAGTCATTGTAATGCAAAGCCCTCGTGTCAATCCGTTTCTTTGATGTCGAGAATGAGTTAATCTTCTCTCACGGCATTTTGGGAACAATTAATGGCAAGAATAACTCAACACCGGGACAGGGGACGCTATAGGGTTTTTGTCCGATCACTTTTGCGACGGACATCAACCAATAAACATATAATTTTACATTGTCTCCTGTCCTGTGTTTCAGGTATGTAGATTTTATTTGTTCTTTGTATTTTTAATTTTTATCACATTTATAGAAAACTGGTTATGCTGCTGAACTTTTTAGTAATGATTTAATATCATCAAATTGTGTCATGAGAATTTTGCATTTAGCTGTATTATTTTTAAATTACCAGTAAGGTTTATCTCACTTAGGTAATGTGTAAGAATCAAGTAACAACATTTTTCTATTTAGCTTACTGTACATATTTTTGATTAGAAACTGATTTTTAAGTTTAAGCACTTTTCGGATATTGTATATCCGCCATATACGGGTTTTACATTTAGTTATGTAAACACTACATTTTGTGCAAACGCGCAGTCCATCTTGCTGTTTTTCCTATTTATTCGTTACAAAAAGAAATATGCAGAAAGTATCAATGTAAGTGAACTTGTCCTGTGATATTGAACATCTAATCAGGCTTTAATTGTTTTATGTTGATTGCAAGTTAAGGTATAATTTAGTACTTGTGCACTCATGCTCAATGTTGAGATAATGCGAGTTAAGATAATAGATGTGTTAAGCTTAACCATAGTCAGTGTTTGTATATAGTAGATTAGGTTTTGCAATGATGTTTGTCATCTTTGTTAGCTCCCCCTTTTTGTGTGAAACCGGAAGTCACTGTCATCCGAGTTGTAAACAATCACACGTGCATTTTCTATTTTTGGTCTGTTCCTTTCAAGTCCCTCTCTAGCCAAGCAAATATATTATTAGCTAATTTCCCCCATTAGAATGTAATTACACACTTTGAATTTGATCATTTATTTTTATAATAAAGATGTATAGTAGACATATTATTGTACCTGTGTAATGAATTGTGTGCTTATATAATGATGTTTAATTAACACATGAACATGAATCTGTGGCATTGTTATGCACTTTCATTTTGATTTTACAGTGTACCATTGTTTTTATATCTTTTATTATAATTATATTTGACATCACTTTTGCGACGGACATCAACCAATAAACATATAATTTTACATTGTCTCCTGTCCTGTGTTTCAGGTTTAAAGAATTTAGTTATCACCATAACCCCAATCACACGGTGATAAGTTGGTGCAGACATCCTAATAGTCCCGGATGAAAGAGAACAGACCACTTAACTACAACCTGAGGCAGCGGAGCCCAAGCTTCGTTAACACGTCAAAGGCATCAGAAACAGGACAAGAATCGACAAACACAGAGTCTACTGTCGCTGAGTCCCAGCATCAACAGACTGCTACGTCTAACAACACTGCTGGAATTCTTCAAGAAACGGGGGCACACCACTCTACGGTGGAAACAGTTGATCAACCTGAGAGTGATGAACAACTACCTATAACATCACCAACTCAACCTTCTGAGGGATCACTGGATCATCATCAAAACATCACCACCGAACCTTCCGAGGAGTCTCAGAATCCTCAACAGAGTGTCGAACAATCTAATAACAGCATAGTCGCTGACATTTCTGAAGAAAATTTAACTCTTCTTCAACCAAACATTATGACAACTGTCCAACCTAACAAATTCAATGGCAGTGAGTCGCCATGCATCTGGCTTTCAAAATTAACTGCATGGCAGAAATTCAACAACTTAACGGACAAGGCAGTGCTGGACTATATTCCCTGCCTGCTGGAGGGAAGTGCAGGAACATGGTTCCAGACTCTAAACCCCACACAATATCAGACGCTGCAGGCATTTAAGGACCTCCTGAGTGAAAGGTATAAACCAGCATCATATAAGATGGCCATGCTCGGCATTCGACAGGAGTCAGGGGAAACATGTGAAAAATATCTGGAACGAGCTGAACGCCTTGCCTTAGCTCATCATGATTTAGATGAGTCCTATAAAGTCCAGTTCATAGCTAATGGCCTGATCAGCAATATTAGGGGAAGGGTTCTTGCGAGAGAACCCCAAACGTTTCAAGCTTTACGAAGAGACATCTCCTTAGTGCAACTTGAACTCGGATGTGAACAACAGGTGTCATTTGTGGCACACAACCCAACATTTGATTTGAGTGAACTGACAAAGTCAATCAATACACATATCGAACAAACAGTGACTGCTCAAATCAACGCACTGGCAGAGCGATTCCATGAGAGTCCAAATTATTACTACAGAGAGGAACGCGCAGCTGATGACCATACTCACCGGTGTTATGATCGCCACAGGGAACCACCTCGATGTGACCGATACCGAGAAAATTCCAGAGAACGTCCGGACACTCCGTACAGGGATCAGTCTAGAGAACGTTCAAGTTACCGGGACAGTTCTAGAGGGCGTGAGCCGAGTCCACACTACTCCAGCAGGGACAGGTCCAGACAACACAGAACGCAAGATTCCTCAGGATCACGACACTGGAGCAGACGAGACCAGACTCCCAGACGTCACCACGATGAGAAAAGAGAGTGTGTGGGAGGAAGCCAAAAGTGTAGAGGTTGTGGAGGTAAGTCATGCCCAGATAGAAAAAAATGCCCAGCTTTTAACACTAGGTGTAGTAACTGTACAAAGTTCCATCACTTCAGGTCTGTTTGCACAATACCTAAAGCACAAACTAATCACCACCATAGAAAAACACCTTCAAGTAGACAAAACACTAATACTAAAAGATAGGGATTCGTGCCTGTCCCCAAAAAGGATAGGCAACACGTTATTAAACATCAATTAACTTCACCAGCACCCTCATCCCAGCATGAGCCATTAACTAACAACTCTTTGTCTAGTGCTAACAAACATCAAAAACACCATCCAGCCAAACCAAAAGCAGTCTCATCAGATAGGAATGTTAATCTGATCATGCCAGTGGAAAGGAACACAGTGAGCATCTCAATTTTTGGAATTCCCATCAAAGCGCTAGTTGACACTGGAGCCAGCATTTCCTGTTTAAGTGCTCACCTTTTGCCAAAACTTGGTCTGAACCCCAATGAACTAGACCCATCTAACATTAGAGATGCAGTCGCAGTTGGTGGTGAACGACATGCTAGCCTTGGTGCCATAACCCTTCCAGTGTCATTCAATGGACCAATCATACCCCACAGATTTCATGTTTTCAAATCATTTCATCAACCACTTATTCTTGGACTGGATTTCCTACAAGCCAACGATGGTATTTTCAACACAGAAAATAACACTCTGTATGTGCGTGACTCTGAAAGTACAACATATGCCATTGATACAAATACGGGATGTGCAAGAGTGTCCAGATACACCATATTACCAAAACACTCTGTGACTTCACTTCAAGTGTATGTGTCGAATGTGCCTAAAAATTCCTGTGTACTTTTGGAACCTATTTCAAAATTACCATCACTGAAACTTGCTGGTGCAAAATCAATAGTGGACACTAAAAACAACAAAGCGTTCATTCAAGTTATGAATCCAACTAACAAAACCATCAGACTCAAAGCAACTACTGTGATTGCATCTGCTACAATTGTTGACCCTGACACAGTGTTTGCCATGGAAACCTCAAGTGACAGAAAAGTGTCAGCAGAAAACACTGTTCAAGAACCAATCAACATTAACCTAGACCACGCAGACCTACAAGAAGATCAGAAACAGTTACTTTTGACATTTCTAAACAAACATAGGTCTATTTTTGCCACTAATCTTCAAGAATTAGGTCAAGCCAAGACCCAACCACATCGCATAGAAACTGGTGATGCCTTCCCAATTCGACAACGGTTTTACAGACAATCACCCCAAACCAATGCAGAAATGAATCGCCAACTTCAAGAAATGTTAGATTCAGACATTATTGAAGAATCAGACTCCATGTGGCAGAGCCCTGTTGTAATGGTGAAGAAGAAGAATGGCCAACTACGGTTTGCTGTGGATTATCGTAAACTCAATGCCGTCACCAAGCAGTTTACCTTTCCCCTGCCTAGACTAGAGGATGTGTTTGACACAATTGGTACAACACAAGCCAAATTCTTCTCCACATTGGACCTTGCCTCAGGATTTTGGCAAATACCCATGGATGAAGAGACCAAACATAAGTCAGCATTTGTTACCCCAACCGGTGTGTATCAATGGAAGAGAATGCCATTTGGCCTAGTCAATGCACCTGCCAGCTTCCAGGCACTAATGACCCATGTTCTACGTGGACTTAATTGGAAAACATGCCTTGTGTATGTGGACGACATTTTAGTCTTTTCCAATTCCTTCACAGATCATTTAAAACATCTGGATGAAATCTTCAGTCGCCTCCAATCAGCCGGCCTAACCCTTAAACCCAGCAAATGTTACTTTGCACTTCCAGAAGTTAAATACCTTGGACATATTTTGACAAAGGATGGCATCAAAGTAGATTTGTCAAAAACAGACGCTGTTCAGTCCTTTCCAACACCAAAGAACCAAAAGGAACTAAGATCATTCCTAGGACTATGCAACTATTATCGGAGATTTGTAAAAGGATACAGCAAAATCACAAGTCCACTATCAAGTTTGCTGTCCAAAGATAAAGAATTTACATGGACTCAGGAATGCCAAAATGCCTTTGAAAAGCTCAAAACCTTGTTAACAACACCACCTGTCTTGGCCTATCCAGACCACACGCGTCCATTCTCACTAACAACAGATGCTTCCGGCACAGCCATAGGCTATATCCTTGGACAACGTGACAAAAATGGAAAGGACCGAGTCATAGCATATGGTGGACGATCATTAAACAAACATGAGAGAAAATACCCTATATCTGAACGTGAAGGACTAGCCATCATTGAGGGAATAAAGACTTTCCATGTTTACTTAGCAGGAAGACCCTTTAAAATCTTTACAGATCATGCAGCACTCAAATGGCTACAAAACGTGAAACAGTCAACAGGTCGATTAGCTCGGTGGGCAGTGCTCCTTCAAGGATATTCCTATGAAATATTATTTAAAGCTGGAAAGAAAAATGAAGTAGCTGATGCTTTGTCCCGCCGCCCATATCCTGACACAGCAGTTCCAATGGAAGACCCCGAAGACATTATCCCATCACCAGATGTTCAGTGCTTCACCCCTGTAAAGGAAGAAAAATCTATGCAAGCAACATTTTTCTATGCTGACCATCAACATCCATTCCGTAAGACAATAGAAACCGAAACAATATGCCCTGTTGACATAACTTCTATTGGTGACCTTCAAAAGGGTTGTCCAGATTTCAAAGATCTGTACAACTATTTCGTAGATAGGGATCTACCAGAGGACAAGAAATGCCGAGATCGACTCCTCAGCGAATCAAATTTTTATGTATTTCTTGATGGTGTCCTTTACCACTATTACCAACCAAGATCCAAAAGGGCACGTCATCCAAACAACCACATCAAACAACTGGCAGTACCCCGTTGTCTCAGAGAAGATGTTATACGGTCATACCATGATAGTCTTGCAGGAGGTGCACATTTTGGATTTGAACGTACATACCGTGCCATCCAGTCAAAATATTATTGGCCAGCTATGTATCAAAATATAGCGGATTATGTCAGATCCTGCAGAGAATGTCAATTGTCCAAAAGACCAACACATCATGCTCCCGCACCACTCACACCAATGCCAATTGAGGACAGATTTTCCCGAATCCACATGGACATCCTTGGCCCGATTACCAAAACAACAGAAGGCCATAAATATATACTTCTCGTTGTGGATTCTTTCAGCAAATGGCCAGAGGCTTTTCCATTAAGAACCCAGGATTCCACTGAGATAGCCAAAGTACTTTTTAAGGAAATATTCTGTCGTTATGGTGCACCATATACCATCGTCACAGACCGCGGACAAAATTTTATGAGCAAGCTTGTAACAGCTGTCTGCCAGATTTTCCAAGTAACGAGACATTTCACCAGCTCATATCATCCCCAAACAAATGCAACCTGTGAACGGATGAACAGTACCATCGCACAATGTCTACGTACCTACGTTAATCAAAATCAAACAAATTGGCACGACATTTTACCTGGTATCCTGATGGCAATCCGAATGAGCCCATCCACCCAATCATCGGATCTTGCCCCATACCAAATTCTGTTTGGAAAAGAAATGTATCTTCCATTTGACACATCTCTTATACCAAAAGATGGAATGAACCAGGATGCCAAAACTCATGTCACTAACCTGATGAAACACCTTAAATTAGTACGTGAGATTGCAACCCAGAACATTCAGCATGCTCGTCAAAAACAAAAAGAGCAATATGACAAGACCTCGAAGGAACCTAACTTCTCTGTTGGACAAAGTGTCTTGCTGCATAAACCCCATGTACCAAAGGGACTTTCACCTAAACTACACAATCCATGGGATGGACCATATTACATCACTGCGGAATGTCCAAATAACACCTACAGTCTCAGAAAATGCTCAAATAACAAGGCAGTGAAATCCCGGATCCATGCCAATCGACTGAAACACTTTGAGAATCCAGATTTTCGCAAAGTACTCGATCCACCACCTTTAACAGATCCAATAGATGATTCTCATCTGCCACCAGAGCAACGCAACTCACAACCAATTGAAAATGAAGAGCAGGAAAGAGCACAACCCCCAGTACAACCTCACAATGAACCACATCATGATGATGCACAAGCTACAAAGGCTCAGCCAACAACTCCTAATATGGCAATACCTCAAACTAATGATCAGCATGTACCACCGATCCCTCAAACTCAACAAACATTGCAAAATACTCCAGAAAGACAAGTGGATGCTGACCAGCCAACAAATGATAGTTATGGATATGTTGAAAAACTGATGCAATACAAACTTGTCAATGGAAAGAAATACTTCCTAGTAAAATGGCAAGGAAGCGGTGTTAAAACCTGGGAACCAGAAGAAAACATCAATGATGAACTTATCTGGCAGTATCACATCACCAGGACTCAAACGGGACGGGCGCGCAAGCGCAGACGAAGGACCAGATCATGTTTTTACTAGATTCCAAGCTTTTCCTGTCTACTCCACTTAACCATTAATTCTTATTCTTAAACCCCTTTCCTGTGTACACTGTATAAGTTAATGTTAAAATTTTAATAATTTTATCCTGAAATTATTAATTTAGTGCTTCTCAGTAATGGTACCTACTGATACTGACATAACTGTACATTGTACACAATCTTTACCCTACCTTAATTTCTTCTTTCTAGTGTGCTCTGGACAAGAAAAGTACTATGGACGGAAAAACTACTATGGACCGAAAAAGAGCTTTGGACCGTCTCCTAACACCAGCATGTTTATAATCAGTTGCCTCTGTCTCACCTCAGTGTGTACAACAGATATTTCAAGCCAGCATATCCAAAGAATTAACTATGGAGTTGTCTTTGAAAAGGTCAATGACTTATACCTTGGGCAGGAACACTGGTTACACACGTTCCAAATTCCACTGCCAAAGAAGATCCATCTGCAGGAGTTGTACTGCAACATGCCTCAATGTAAAACTGCTGGCCATATAATCAAATCTCTCAACTCATTACGAATGCAGTGTATGGCTAGTGTAAACTCCACTGTGCATCATATACATGAACTTATTCCAACAACAGAACTTCCTGCAGCCAAAAGATATATTGGAATGTCAAGATCAAAACGAGGACTTTTTGATTTCGTGGGAAAAATCTCGAAATCACTTTTTGGTACAGCGACATCAGATGACATTGCCACTCTACAACGCCATATGCAGACATTGAACAATAACAACATCCAACTGGCAAAAGCCATGGCCCATCAGGACCAACATTTATCATCTTTTATTGATGCTGTAGACAAAAGATTCAACAATGTCATGTCTGCAATACTTAAAAATCACCAGGATGCTGTAGCTCTCTCAGACCTAGCCCATAGATCAATGGACGCTTTGGACCATGAGTTCATAATCCTCACACAACTAATCATTAAGCAAACAAATGTTTCCGCGCAACTTGAGAAGGAGCTTGAGCACATAAAACTTGGATTACACGATTTGGTCAAAGGCAAGCTCTCTCCTTTCCTGTTGACACCACATATCTTAAGATCGTCTATCCTTCAAGTCCAAGACATCATTACAAACAACTTTCCACATTTCCATGTTGCAAATAAGGACCCACTGTATTACTATTCGAGGGGAGAATTCCTGTTCACAAGACGCCACTCGCACCTGTACTTAACCTTAAAGATTCCTATATCTCCATTCCAACAACCGATGACCATGTACAGGGTATACTCATACCCTGTACCAGTCAATTCCAGTTCCAATCATGCTACGCAGCTAATAGATCTACCATCTTACTTCTTACACACAGCCGATAACCAACATTATGCCACCATTACCTCTGAAAAGATATCGCAATGTACAGGAACAACAACATTGTTTTGCAGCTTCAATATGCCAATGACAGCCTCTGCATCTCCCAGTTGTTTGTCAGCTGTCTTCTTTAATCAAAAAGATGCAGTCAGTAGTCTATGTGATTTTCGATTTCTAATGAACATGCTGCCCCCAGCTGTGTACGAACTGTCGCCTTCAAACCTGCTGCTGTATCGAACATCAATGCTTGCACTGGACTGCCCCAATGGTCAACGAATTCTTAAAGGCTGTTTCTTTTGCATCGTCAGATTACCATGCAGATGTTCCATAACAACCAACAACCTTTACTTACCTCCACGACTGGGCAAGTGCAACAATCAAACCGATAAAGTTACCATTCTACATCCTGTGAATTTAGCCCTCCTCCAACAATTTTTCCATGAAAATTCCCACTCAACAATTTTTGGCGACACCATCTTTGAAGAACTAGTACATGTCAAAATTCCTGATTTTCATATCTTCAACCATTCCTTCTCCAAGTTTTTGGCCAACGACAAAGAACAACATCTTAGCCTAAAACGCATCGCCAAAGCTGTTAAACATGATGGAAAGGTTTTCAAAAACCTCGCCGAATCCATGATTGCAGGAAGAGTAGACTTTGCGATCGACAACTGGCCAGACACAAGTGGTATTTTGGCTATTGTCGCAACTTCAGTTGGATTCTTTGGACTTGTATTCAGCATTTGGTCATGCTACAAAATTCGGACTGTTCTACTTCCTGTTCTACTTCTGCATCAAGTCCATTCAACTGCCGCCTCAACAATCAAGCCAACCATCTCCTTCATTTACCACCAGTCCAAAGATGACACACCAGCGACCAGTATTAAAGAAAACATTTATGCCACATTTTCCACTCCCTGGCCTTATGTTTCCCTTTCTGTACTAACAACAATCCTAGTGATTGCATGCATTACTAACCTATGGCAGAAATTTCAACGCTCACACAAAACCTCACTCCATTTAGAACTTACAACTGGACCTACCTGTGAACTCTTCACTCTACTAACCCTTCCACTTTGCCCTCACAATTGGAACATTCAAACCCCCCAGGACATTTCATCTATCCATATCACCACTTCATATTTCATTTTACACTACCTTCACATTCAGTGCACTGATTTCACCATCACTAACACTCACACCAATCGCTCCATTGACGTCCCTACTACAATTTTAATTTCACCATTAACAGCTAGGAAGATTCGTAACATTCTTCAGCATCCTTACACAGCATATTTTCTGTTGTCACATCACCAATATTTCAAAATTTTGTAAGCTTTTACATCCTCGCCAATTTTTGATATGGGCATGACTTACGTGTGTATGTAAGTGTTTCGTTTTGTTTACCTTTAGAAAGTCATTATTTTTTTGTTGTGTTGAAACTATGAATATCACAATTTGTTTGATGATCAACACAATATATTTTATACCATGAGATGTGTACATCATTATTTTTTTTCTCTCATTCCAGTACTCCATTTGATTACATGTGTATTCATTTGTGTACATGTATATATGTGTATATTTTCCTTTAGTACACGTACATGCAATGTAGATATACCTATATGTTTTTTGTGTTTTGTTTTTGTGGTTTTTTTTTGTTATTACTTGCCATTGACTGTCCATATAGATATCTTATTTTCATTTTTGAGGACAAAAATTTTTCTGACCAAGAGGGAATTATCATAGTGTCATTTTGACCCTTAAATATATTTTTCTATTTTTGCTCATTTCAAAATGTATTTTATATTTTTAATTATATTGACCAGATAAGATATATTATTTGCAAATCGTGTCAACGTGGATTTACCTAGAGAAAAAGCCTTAAGCTATTCGACAGTATTTTTCGTAAAAAGTTGTGAAATCAATTAGTGCCATTTTAAGTAATCAAAAGTAAGTTATTTAGATTCATCTGTCGAAGGATTCCTGTTTTCTTAATTACGTAATAGTCATTGTAATGCAAAGCCCTCGTGTCAATCCGTTTCTTTGATGTCGAGAATGAGTTAATCTTCTCTCACGGCATTTTGGGAACAATTAATGGCAAGAATAACTCAACACCGGGACAGGGGACGCTATAGGGTTTTTGTCCGATCACTTTTGCGACGGACATCAACCAATAAACATATAATTTTACATTGTCTCCTGTCCTGTGTTTCAGGTATGTAGATTTTATTTGTTCTTTGTATTTTTAATTTTTATCACATTTATAGAAAACTGGTTATGCTGCTGAACTTTTTAGTAATGATTTAATATCATCAAATTGTGTCATGAGAATTTTGCATTTAGCTGTATTATTTTTAAATTACCAGTAAGGTTTATCTCACTTAGGTAATGTGTAAGAATCAAGTAACAACATTTTTCTATTTAGCTTACTGTACATATTTTTGATTAGAAACTGATTTTTAAGTTTAAGCACTTTTCGGATATTGTATATCCGCCATATACGGGTTTTACATTTAGTTATGTAAACACTACATTTTGTGCAAACGCGCAGTCCATCTTGCTGTTTTTCCTATTTATTCGTTACAAAAAGAAATATGCAGAAAGTATCAATGTAAGTGAACTTGTCCTGTGATATTGAACATCTAATCAGGCTTTAATTGTTTTATGTTGATTGCAAGTTAAGGTATAATTTAGTACTTGTGCACTCATGCTCAATGTTGAGATAATGCGAGTTAAGATAATAGATGTGTTAAGCTTAACCATAGTCAGTGTTTGTATATAGTAGATTAGGTTTTGCAATGATGTTTGTCATCTTTGTTAGCTCCCCCTTTTTGTGTGAAACCGGAAGTCACTGTCATCCGAGTTGTAAACAATCACACGTGCATTTTCTATTTTTGGTCTGTTCCTTTCAAGTCCCTCTCTAGCCAAGCAAATATATTATTAGCTAATTTCCCCCATTAGAATGTAATTACACACTTTGAATTTGATCATTTATTTTTATAATAAAGATGTATAGTAGACATATTATTGTACCTGTGTAATGAATTGTGTGCTTATATAATGATGTTTAATTAACACATGAACATGAATCTGTGGCATTGTTATGCACTTTCATTTTGATTTTACAGTGTACCATTGTTTTTATATCTTTTATTATAATTATATTTGACATCACTTTTGCGACGGACATCAACCAATAAACATATAATTTTACATTGTCTCCTGTCCTGTGTTTCAGGTTTAAAGAATTTAGTTATCACCATAACCCCAATCACACGGTGATATTAGTTCGAATTTTTCTAAATATCAAAATCGCAATGGCTGCTGTTAAGACAACACCAAGAATAATTCCACCAAACAGGATTCCTGACATGGATCCAATGTTGTTATCTAGTATATGCAAAAACGTAGAGTCGTGTATTAATAAATAGAATGACAGTAGACTATCGTAGCACAGAAATACGGATTTACTGAGATTTTTCAAATAAAAAACAGTCGTTAATTTTGATTAATGAAAATATGACGTAAATAACATTTCTACAGATAAAATCTTTCTTTAGAATGTAATGGTACAGTACCAATCAGACCCAACCTAACAGAAAGTAAACCCCAACAAAACCCTGGGTTTACTTTCTGGGTTTACTCTGGGTTTACTTTGGGTTTACTAGAATGGAGCCAGAGTAAACCCAGAGTAAACCCAAAGTAAACCCAGAGTGGACACAGAGAGTAAACCCAGTCAGAAGTATACCCCTGAAAGCAGACGCTTACTGTGTATTCGGAATATACAAAGGGTAGGAAATACAGGCAGTAGGATGGTAACATAAAATACTAGTCTGCTTCACACTCCAGTGCATACAGTTGACCTCAAAGGCAATTTCAAAGTAAACCCAAAGTAAACCCCGAGTAAACCCCGAGTAAACCCAAAGTAAACCCCGAGTGGACCCAAATGTTCAAAAAGTAAATCCCAAGTAAACCCAAAAAGTAAACCCGGGATTTAGTTGGGGTTTACTCTTGTGTTAGGTTGGATCTGATCGGTACTGTATGTTGATTCATATAAAGTAAGTGTGTTTATACCAATAATTTATTGATAATCAATGGATTTTTCAGTATAAAAATATAAAAAAATCGGTTAATGTGAGAATAATTTATTCAAAATATACCTATCTTGAAGTATTTTAATATGCTTAAATGCTTAAAAATGCGACATTATCGTTCTTTCTATTTAAGTGCGTGCACTTTTAATGTATGACTTATTATTGAAAACAGAATAATATTATATATATATATATATATATATATATATATATATATATATATATATATATATATATATATATATATATTTAAAATGGTTTTATAGTTTGTATTTCAAAAACTATGAAAACAGAAAGAAAGGTGTAATGTATATGTCATTTGTGCGTGTGCTGGAAGAAATAGCGAGTTGCATGTACAAACGTTAAGAAATACTTTAAAGAGATTGATCGATGATAAGGAAATTAATTGGATATAAAAAAAAATAACCCGCAAATAAAGACTTTTGTAAGACGACGTTCTTCTATCACCATAAAAAAAGAAGAAGAAAAGATGCGTGCTTCAACACGTGTATAGTCGAATTTCAGATATAATGAAATTTTGTTCAAATGTTTAATTTTTTATATTTTTTAATTTCAGAACTTGACAAAAACCCGTCATCAGTAAGAGTTAAATGGAAACTTTTTCTAATTTGTATTTAAATTTATATTTGAATAAAGAGTAATCAACTGAAAGTTGTTTTTGCCTCCTCTTTTTATACAGGGAAACAAGCTACTGCCCATGTAGAGGATGTAATGATTCTGTTCTATGAATCTTTCACAGGCTGCGCCAGGTGTGTGGTTAGGGTCGAATGAGATCACATTGGAAGAAAAAAAATACTATGATTATACCTTCCTTGATGAATTTCAAAAGAACGTCGAAATTCATTAGATTGCACTTTAAAGAAAATTGAAAATACAAATGCATCATCTGATATTTTGACACATACATGCATCTAAAAATTTAGTTTTAATTGATGGTTACAAACATGTATTAGTCAAATTATTACAATTAGTATTACCAGCACAATCGTTACTTCAACAGTACAGATATTCATGTATAAAAATCATAAACGTCAAAAACAGTGGGCCAAATTTTTTCGAAGCGTTTTTTATAAGCCATTGATATATTTTCCATCAACACAGTGGGCGTAATTTGATAAAGATCAATGCTCATCGACATTAAATATAGCTCAGTTTCATTTAGTTTAAGCTACAAAGAAGCATATTATGTCTTCTTAAGGTTCACTGCGAAAACGCCCAGTCTCAAAGCAATTGAGCATATTCTACATCAAGGTTGCACCATAGTGGATCTCAGGTTTTTGTTTGGAATAATCATCAGTATATAGTTTTTAGTGGAGTTTAAGGTGGTATGGGACATTCCTTATTGTGACGTATTGTTTATCGAAATTTAAAAAAAAAAAAACTTAGGTGTAATTATATATTAAGTAGTTCTTTCTGAATATTGTTACCGTACAGCGAAGCATAGTGGGTTAGAGAATTTACTACGAATCTTTAGTCATGCGTTCAAATCATACTAAGGGCATTACATTTTTTTAGCTTTTCAAATAGTTTTAAAAGCTATTTTTTTGTTAAATGTTGTAAAATTTGAAAAATTTTGTGAAAATATGTTAGTTATGATAAAATTTATTCCACATTAATATCGAGAGATATCATATACCACATTTATAGTGAATTTGTTTTATTGTAAACAAATCTTTACTTAAGAAATAAAGCCAAAAAGAATCGGAAGTGATAATAAGAACTAATTATTTCATCGCTAAAGTTGCTCAAAACAACAAAAATAATGTAGTTTTAATGTAACGATAACCTTTCAGTAATTTAGATACTAGTTCACGTTTACGATAATTGTAAACACACATGCTTTAGAACAGGCGTATTGAAGGAGTAATAACTCGAATGAGCTCAAAATCTCCACCAATACAAATGCGCAAAAGTACTGCATGTAAATATTTCTCCGTGACAATGCCAACTGCGCATGGGCATTGTCGGTAACCAAGGACGAAAACGCTTTTACAGCTGTTAATGACGTACGGGAACGTTCTTATCTTACGAGGGCTTTTTTGATAGCCTCCAAAACGTAAAGATATGTTCGCCGTAATTCTTGGCGCTAACGTAAGACTTTTATGAATAAAAGTCACCAGAAGCAGAATAAAACGGACATTCGCATTCTACACAACTGTACCTGTAAAATATATAAAATAAGTCTAAGGACTATATGCGATATGGATTAATATATGCCCCCAATTTTAACTAATTTTAAAGAGTGTTGAATAAAAATCAAATCTCCATAAACAGGTCGAGACCACTATGTTTTGTGACGTCGGCATAAATTTGCATACTAAATTACCATCTGTTTACATTTATCGACAAACCAATCAGGTGAAGTTTCAGTGTATACAAAGCGTATTGAAAATATATACCATTTTGAATTGTCCTTTGGAAACTCATTTTGAATGATTTTTCAGAATTTATGAAATTAATATGGACAATTATGTCTGAACTTCAATCTCTATGCTCACATTTAAAAAATATTGCATATGAGGACTTATATCAACCTATTTAAATACCCCATTGTCAATGTTCAAAAGAGAGGTACGTCCTATAGAATTAAAAGCAGCGAGTACCGTTTTTTCACGTGATATCCTATATTTAAGACAACATTATTACAATGCGCGTTGATGTTTTCTTCCGGGACATTCATCAGAATGCTTAACGGAAAAAAATATTATATGCTGCACAGCTTGCGCTTCTGTGTTTGTATATTTGTGCATTTCTACTGCCGTGGCTATTTACATATGTTAAAAATGTACAGTTACCTGTATTTATTTCTAGTGCAAAATGATAAAGACACCAATACACAAATGTGCAGTTTTTTCTTATCAAAACCTGTTTGTACTTGTATGCGTATGTTTGTCAGTCGTTTGATACTGATCATTTTTGAAGCAACAATTGATCAACTAAAACAACAGTATATTTCAATGTGAGCATGGAACAAAGTTAATGGTACGTAATCTTTCCTTTTTTACCTTCTAAAGTAAAAATCAAGATGTACAAACATTCCGGCAAGCAATTGAATATTGTGAATAAAACCGACAAAAACCACGTGCGTCTGTTGAATCGTAAACATGTTGTAGACCGTCATGCATTGTAACTCATTCACTGGATTGGAGAATCTGTTTGACGAAAATACTGTCACGTGTTAAATAATGCTATCCATATAAGGCAGTATACCCGACCTGATAAATCAGTGTACAGAGGACGCCTATCACTTTGATCTTGATTTTAGTCAGCATTGCTCAGTCGCTATCTATGACGTCACCTGAATGACCCGAATCCCGCAATTTTGCAAAGAAATGAAAATATTATAATTTTTCGTTATCTTTTGCATTCGGACGTATAGAGCACAGGTCTGCTCGAGTATGATTTTTACGTATGTTTTCTTCTTATAATTATACACATCATACTAAAATCTGGTTCTTGAGCAAGCCTGCGGGCACTTGATGTTTCCGAGTCGAAAAACCATCGGAAAACACCCATATTATCCTACAAAGCATCCATTTATCACAATAAGTCATTATGACGTCACTGTGGTGAAAACTTTATACCCACTTATTTTTAATATTTTAGGGGTGAAAAGTGCATAACACCGCGCATAGCCCTTCGTTAGAAGGAAATAAAATGCAATTTCAATTCATTTTCAACGTTTTAGATATGCGCAGGTATAAAATTCGGAAGACACATACTGCGATGTTCAGATAAAGATTTTGTTTTTTATCATAGATGCCTTGTACGTTAAAGTTAAAACCGGAAGTATAGGAAGAAAACAAAGTGGAAAGCATGCCATTAGTTCGGAAGTGCATTGGTGGAAATCGACTTGTCTGGAAATAGATTGTTAAAAACTATGAAAAAAAGAGACCACGCTGAATTGAGCACAATATATTTAGGAGATTAATCTATTATAATACTGATTAATAATAATGATTAATACATGTACTTCCTAAAGAATAACAATACATTGCAAGATTTCTTGTATTTAAAATAGGTGAATTTCATATGACATCTCAAATTTGTTGCTATATAGTATGAAAGGCAAAGAAAACACTAACAACACCCATTATAGACAAACGAATTATCATTATTGACAACACTACACTTTTTCAGAGATCTTACATGGACGATGGGACTTGGGAAAGAAAGCGTCCAGATAAATAAGGATCCCTTGTACTTATATGTTGAAGTCTTCTCTCAGCGACCCTATAATTTGTCATATAAGCTGTTAACAACCTTATACGATATATGGAAAAGGAAAGGGATAAGTCACTAACCGATGAGCATGATAAGCAATAAGGTGATTAAACGAGCTAGAGAAAAGAATCCCAACAAAATGAAAGAATTGGCGATTAATGTTATTTGACTTCCTTGTAAGTTAGATATTACTGGTACCAAATCAAGACCTTCAGTTACCTTGGTAACACTTGGTGCCATTCAATATGTATCCTGTCTGACATTCACACTGACAATTATTACATACACATTCATTTCCAGTGCACTGCATATCGTATGAACATGAGTGATCAACGGTCAGGTTTTCTGATTAAAAAAAACAATTCTAAAATCATGTGAACATGTTCCGGTACATATTTGATACATAAAAACAGGTATAAGCAGTGTACACGGGAAAACACTTTCATTGCATTGCCAATAAATATAGTTCCATATAAAATTTAAAAAGAAAATAAAAAATGGGAAAATATTTTTACGTAAATATAAGTGGTATTTATTTTATCTACAATCATTGGACAAAAGTATTCGTCGCTGGCGTCAAAATGCCTTTAATGTTGTAAATTAGTCGCGGCTATTTTTGTATTGCGCTATTTATAAAAAGCACGTCGGGTTCGGAATTTCTCCCCATAAACACGTCATAGTTTTTAGATTACGTCAGACTTTACAATTTTTTTCGGCTGCCAAATATTCTATAAACTAAGCTCGGGAAAATGTCCCCTCGTAAGTTAGAGGAAATTCCGGTGGCATTATGAATGAAAGTTATAGAAGCTTACAAGACAGAGAAGAATAAAAAGAAATTGGGAGGTTGTTGGGTATACCTAGGACTACTATTTTAAGCATTATCAAAAAAGAAGATGGGTGGATAAGGCGTGTAAAATGCCCATACGCGGTCGGACAGGCTACTGAAAAATTGAAGTATCAATAAATCTGATGGTTTTTTTTTAAATCATTGAAAACAATATATATTTAACGAATTATTGATTTTTAACCTATAGGTATGTTCAATACTTGGAATATGTTGACTCAACAGGCGTGTACGTATCAAAACCTGCAAATACTGTCATTTTTTAGAACTTCAGGGCATTTTCTTTTATAGAGTGGGTCTTTGCTCCATATTTTTCTCATAGTCTAATTAAGGTCGATTGGAAAACAAACCGATTTCAATCAACAAAAACGTGGAGAGATGACCCACTATACATTAAAAATATCATTTTGTATCCCAACAATTGAACGTTTTGAAAAAAATAATACAAGTACGGTAGTTCGTGACCTTAGTCACACATAATATTTAAAAAGCCCACTTTGTTGTGTCTGAAATGGCTCAGTGGTTAGAGCACCTGGCATAAGCTAACCTTATATAACTAGGGTTTTTATGTTACGGGTTCGATACCACCATAATTTCCGACAATATTTTTTTTCTTATTTTTTGTTAAATATATTAAAAACTGACTATAGTTAGAAATTTTGCTTTTGCAAAGTTTTATTATAATATATTTGAATAGATTTAATTGGGGAAACATAAATTCAAAATTGTATTTCACTACTAAACCGAATGGGCATTTGCGCCATCTTATTCCTCCATCTTCTTTGAAGTTCATGGAAGTGTGAAAAACAGGCATCGATCTGGGCGGAAACCGAAGTTCTCCGTGCGCTATGAAGTCCAACTTTCAAGAATCATGAAAAGTATCAGGAGAGGGACACTGGATGATAAAACAAGTGAAATAAATAATGCGAAGGATTATACTTTTGTTCAAAGACTGTAAGGAGAAAATTATTTAAAATGGGATACAATAAACGGGTGCAGAAAAAGAAGATGATCGTCAGAGTATGTAACAGGAAAAAACGCGTCTCGTGGTGCAGAGAAAAAAAACTGGACTGTTGATGACCACTGAAAGAACTGGATATTCAGTGATGAATGTCAGGTAGTAATAGGTGATAACAACCGTGAATATATCTGGCGAAAGACCGACGAAGATGATACTCCCCAACTCGTGTGCGTGCCATCGAAGAGCAAACTGTTTGTTATGATCTAGGGTTGTATTTGTTACGATGGTGTTGGAACATGTTGGACCACTTCCGTTCATAGATCCTGGTTGCTCAGTGCATATATGGAAGAAAATAATATAAACACTACATCATGGCCAGCTCAGTCTCCTGATATAAATATCATTGAGAATATTTAGTTGAAACTTAAAAGACGTCTGCAGTCTTCAAGAAACACCATCAAGTCTAAAGATCAGCTGATCGCGGAAGTGACACGATTCTGGCAAAACCTATCGGTAGATTATGTTCGTCAGCTTTCATACCCGTCTTCTAGAAGTTATTTAAATGAAGGGCAATCTCACAAAATATTAAGGTAAGACAACGAATATTCAAATCAGGAGAGTAGTTTTTATTGAGTAGTTAATGTAAACAAATCGCCGCCTTTTTGACGTCACCGACGAATACTTTTGTCCAATGACTATATCGCAATCAATCTTCATATTAGTCACTTATGAACCTGTGTATACATTTTTTAAATCATATGTAATTTGATATGTTTAAGAAAAAACCTGAAGCTTGAATAAAAAATGCATTCATATTATTGGTATTCTAAATAAGCTTATAAGAAATATGCTTCATAGATCTCGATAATCGTTGTCATTTTATATTACAATAATATTAATTATAAAGAAATGTATAATGATGATTTTAAAATTTAGTGGCTCAAACATTAAGGAATTTTCTGAACGAAAGAATAGTTTATAATTTTAAAAATCAGACATGCATAAAATATTTAAACTAATATATCATGGATACATATAGTTTATTGACCATCCCTCCTCCCAAGTTTTTAAATGTATTGCGAAACGTCTGAGGAGGAAATGAAAGCGCTAACGTTTTGCGATTAGTGTTGTTTAATTTTTAATTTAAATATATATTACCGGACACTGTGACTGTTTATTATATATTGTGACTGTTTATTATATATATATATATATATATATATATATATATATATATATATATATATATATATAACAACAAACAACAAGTGTAATTAAGAAAGAAACATGCGATTGATTTAACTTTAAATTAACATTCAGTCACCCTTTCCTTACATGTATAAGTTTTATTGTTAAACATTTATACGTACCATTACCCACTTATTTAAGGAGAAATGTAAGAAAACACTTTTTGTTAAGATATGTACCAGTCAAACCATTATTTGCAAAAATTGAAAAAGAATTAAAACACTCATTGTCTAAAAAAAAAAGAGGAAACAGAGGCGTATCTCAATTTTCTCGACTCCCATCAGAGTCGAAGTTAATATTTCGAAAAAATCCGATTAAATGCCTTTTTTGTACTCTAAAATATATCAACGTTAGCGATATAAAGAAACTTAGTAACTGTGTTTGTTAAAAAGCGCTCTATTTCAACGTATTTTTACAGAAAAAAATTATAAATTTATGTGAGGTATCATTGATTTTTTCTTAGTAATTTAGGAAGTAATTATCTCCAAAAATACAATTTTAATAAAATATGTATGTCAATATTGCTACACATATTATATTAATTACTTTCTTTACTTTAGTAAAAGTTGTTTCCTATCATTTTAAATCCAGTACCTATGACTCCAACTACCCAATATTTCAACCTTTCCTAGGTAAATTTTGGAACTGGGTAGACTGATCCTTAGAAATCTTGACAAGTCCTAATTCCCAAAATCCTAATCAATGGAGGGGAGGGGGCTATACCTATGACTCCAACTACTCAATATTTCAATATTTTCAAGGAAAACTTCAGATCAGTTATGTTTGTTGCCAGAAAAAGTGGGGGGAGGGGGCTGAACCCTCTATTATGATATGTGCCTAATGGTTATGTCTAACTTTCCAAATAAAAGTGGAAAGGGGGGGGGGTAAGCCTAGCCCTCATCCCCCCTCCCTCCCGTTTCTGACGCCTATGTTAATCAAATCAATGAAACTGTATATACATTGACTTTGAATTGATTATCACAGTATATAACATATACATGTAATTAGTAAATAATATATACATGTAAATACATAAATGGATAATTATTGTATAAACGTTGATTGCACATGCTATATATATATATATATATATATATATATATATATATATATATATATATATATATATATATATATATATATATATATTGTAAATAACTTAGTTTCGTTCGTATATCACTTCATAATAATAATTTCTATGTACATTTTAAGATATGCCAAATTTACCCGACTAGCAAAGTAAAAAAAGCAAAGCGGGAGCTTTGTCTCCGCAATAGGCGATTGTTGTCATTGATTTATTACTGAGATAAGTAGCAATTACTTAAGATTCCCGCATTATTGAATAGTTATTTAAGGTATTCCGTTCCTAAATGGTGTTTTATCTAGAATTTCCTGAGAAGTATATCATTGAAATCTTTAAACAAAACATACTTTAAAAAAAACAAAGATAATTGGGGTCAGTATTTCGCCCTCTGAATAATGGCCCATTTAATTTGTCCTTTTTGCACATATTTTGCAATTTTAGCCTGATTAGAATTCGTTGTCAGTATTTTTGATTAAGCAAACCTATGTCTTTAAATATTGTTTTTAATTATTGACAATGGCCACACTGAATAGGGGGATAACAAAAAAATTCGTACGAGGCTGCATAGATTTTATTTATGTATTCGCTATCATTTTATCATAATAAAACATAGGGTCAGTGATCTCAAATATTTGATAAAGGGTTTCAAAGGTAAAATTCTTGAAAAATTTAACTTAAAAATTCAGACGTTTTCTATATATTTGCAAAATTTAATGCAAACATCTATCACTCTATCAAGATTTAATGTTGGTCATGTCACACAGAACCTATAGAATATGTTACAAGCCTATCAAATGTAAAATAAAATGCAAAAAATGAAAAAAAGTATAATAAAGCAAAGGCCGGAACGGCCTCAAAGGCGTCGAGCTGACATTTTTTTCTTTTATATAGAATAATACCAATAATTTGAATTTCTGTACTAATAGTCATATCAAATGGTATTAGGCTTAGAATAGAAAAGTATATGGATTATATTTTCTGCTGCTTTAAAAACAAAAATCAGTATATTTTCTTATAAAATAGGTAGTGGTGCTTTTTTAATACAATAACTCATCATAATTGCAAAAATCGAAGAAATTTCAATGTTCAAAAATAATTATTTTCTTTCTGCTTCAAACAGTCTTCGAACAACTTTCACAGGTTAATAATTTGAATACATTAACAGTGTGTCCCTAATTATAATAATAAAACACACATTTATTTATTTCAGTTCCCGTTTGAAACAAGATTTCCTATGGTATGGTTGTTTACAAACAGATCCACAAACGTGCTATCTAAAATGCTCGACCAAACCAACTGCATTATCGAGTTTATTTGTTGCAACGAAATTACTAGATACGTTTATCGCTTACATTTATTTTGGAGACCGTGCCCGATAACGAAAAAAATTACATCTAAAATGTTATTTCTATCGGGCACGGTCTCCAATTAAAATGTAAGCGATAAACTAATATAATATATAGTGAATCTTTACACTTAGGCCTGATTGTAATTATCCGCCATTTCTTGATTAAGCAAATTTATTCTTATGCAATGAGTTGTCAATCACCAGGGAGGCAAAGTTGGGTTTTTTGTACACAATTTAGTTGAATTAACGGGAAAAAAATCGTGTAAAACCTTTAATACCTTAAGGAACTTATTTCTTATGCGCATTTAACAGCAGAAGGATAAAACGTACGCTCAACTAGGACCTTGGGTCACCCGAAAATAGTTCTCCAAAATGAGTGTATTAATGAGCACGAATGGAACTCTTTTACAAGTGAAGATAAGAATGTAAATCTACTTTCTTTTTTTCTATATCCATAGGGAGACCACAGGTCACCTTACGTCCTAAAACAATGTCGTAATCATTTTGTTAATCAATACGGAAACAAAAGTTACAATATTGAGATTCGTCAGAAGTGATCCACTGTAGGGACCAGGGGTCACCTAATGTGTAATATCAATGGGGAGATGTTATCCGGTCATCTTATGACAATTTACAAGATTAATATTTACTGGAAGTCAGTCATTTTAGCGAGACCGGGGGTTAAATTAAGTGGAATGTTCGTTTGAGACCAGAGGTTACCTTAGGTCCTAAATATGAAGAGAGAAAAATAATTCGGTAATTAATAGAGCAGGTGTCACTTTAAGTGAAATATTCATAATATGCCTAGAGGTCATATTATATTAGGACCTATGAATTCTATTAATCTATAGGGAAATTAGAGTTCCAGGCACGTAGCATCAGTGAGGGGGGGGGGGGCTGCCCCCAGTCCCCCACGGATTAGGATTTTGAAGACTTTTGGGGAACTTTTTTTTTTTGCTTGTCAAGAGTTTTAAGGTTTTTTGGATGACTCTGCCCCCCCCCCCCCCCCCCACACTTTCAAAAACGATGCTACGTGCCTAAAGATTTATAGATTTTTAAGGATACAGATTCACCAGAAGCCATTCACTGTAGAGAAACAAGGGATCATTATAAAAACGATATCAATAGAGATCACCTTAGGTCCTGAATCAAGTGTTGTTATAATTTTGGTAATATATTGGAAGACCAAGTTCACCTAATGCCATTTTTGAAGATGGATAATCACTAAAAGTTCGCCACTGTGGGAGACTACCTTAACCTTAAGTGGAACTTCAATTAGGAGACCCAACGTCACCCAAAGTCCTAATTCAATGAAATGATAACCTTATTAATCTATATAGGGAGACCATTGATCACATTAAGTGAAATATCCACAAAAAAAAGGCCAGAGGTCTGACCTTTATGCATTTTTGAAGATAGAGATTAATTCACCAGAAGCAACTGTAGGGAGACTAGTGGTCACCTTACTTTGAACACCAATAAAGAGAACAGAGGTTACCTTAGCTAACCAATTAAATAATTTTGTTAATCTAAAGTGAACCATTTATAATGACACCAAAGTTCATTTTTGGTCCTAGATCACTGAAGTAATATTTTTTTGTTAATCTTTAGGGAGACCGGAGGTCACATATTAAGGAGGTTCGATGATCGTGACCATTTTTATATTATATTGATCTCCTTTATAATAAAATTCTACAAAAAGATATAGTTTATAGCTTAAAACATAATTTCTAATTTAAGGTAGACCTGATGCTTTAACGTTCACCACCAAACTCTATCTTTAAAAAAATGTGTAAAGGAGGCTGCACCAGAAGGCATCCACTGTAGAGAATCCAGGGGTCACTTTAAATAGATTATCCAAAGGAAGACCAGAGGTCACTATAGGTCCGTTATAAATGTTGCTATAATTTTAATAATTTATAAGAAGACCAGGGATCACATTTTGTCATTTTTGAAGATGGAGGTTCACCAGAAGTCAGCCACTGTAAGGAGCCTAGAGGTCACCTTTGGTATTAAATCAATCAAATAAAAATGTTGTTCACCTATAGGGAGATCAGAGTTCATCTTATGTCATTTTACAAGATTTTACAAGGTGGAGAGCTTCAACATAATTCAGCCACTGTAGGAAGACAAGGGGTCCTCTTAAGTGGAATATCCATTAGGAGACCAGAGGTAACCTTAGGTCTTTAACCAACAAAATCATTTTGTAAGTCTATAGAGTATGGGTCACTTTAAGTAAACTATTCAAAATTACACCAGAGGCCATCTTAGGTCCTAGATCAATGAGGTAATAATTTGTGAATCTATAGAGAGACCAAAGGACACCTTAGTGTAGTTTTCAAGATGGATATTCACCAAAAGTCAAACACTGTAAGAAGGCTAAATATCAAATTACATTCACAAGGAGACTAGAGGTCAACGTGGGTCTGAAAGCAATGGAGTAATAATTTTTATCTTTAGGGAGACCAGAGGTCATCTTATGTCATTTTATAGTATGGAGAGTCACCGGTCATTTGATGCATTTTGCAAATTGGAGATTAATCAGTCTTCATCCATTAATTGACTACCTGGTGTTACCTCAGATTATTTTACAAGATGGAGATTCACTAAGGTTATTCACTGTAGGATAACCATAGATCACCTTAGGTAAAATAGAATAAGTGACGTCACCAATGGTTTTAGATTGATGTTGTAATTCTTTGAGTCAATATTGAGACCAGATTTAATAAATATTTTAATATACAAGGTGAAGATTTACCAAAGCCAGAGGTTACCTTATATTGGCATGGTCACGATTTTGGTCAAAAATCACCTTTCCTATTTTAATATTTACAATGCTTCAGTAAGGCATTCTTAATAAGCAACCGAAATTTGAGTGTAATTTGTTGAATTGTGAACAAGTTACAGAGCTTGAACTTCTTTGCAAAGTAAACAAAGCGTTTGTTTATATTTCAAATGTTAAAGTGAAAATTCCAATTTTAGACCTCAAATGAATGTGTTAAACGTTAGAAACTGTTTATGCCTAAAATAAGTTAAAAGACAGACAAATCAGGTTTACAATTTTTTTACTCGTATATTGAGCCTATGTAAACAAAAAACAAGGCACGAGCGTTGTGAACATTACAAAGAATTCTCAGCTCTGTATCTTGCTTTCAACTCCACGAATGACTCTCAAATTTCATTTGATCATTCTCAGCTCAATTTTGCTCAACCACTGTAGGGTGACCTGGGGTCCCCGTATGTCATTTTACACAATGAATAAATGAAATATGCCTAGGGGGACCAGAGGTAACCTAAGGTTTTTTTTATCACTGTTGTATTAACTTATATCAATACGGAGATCTCGGGTCACCTTATGTCATATAACAGGATGGAGAGTCACCAGTAATCCACTGCAGGGTGCCCACAGGTCACCTTATATCATTTTACACAATGGAGAGTCACCGGTCAACCACTGTAGGGTGACCTGGGGTCCCAGTATGTCATTTTACACAATAAATAAATGAAATATGCCTAGGGGGACTAAAGGTAACCTAAGTTTTTTTTTATCACTGTTGTATTAATTCTTTATATCAATACGGTGATCTCGGGTCACATTATGTTATATAACAGGATGGAGAGTCACCAGTAATCCACTGCAGGGTGCCCACAGGTCACCTTATATCATTTTACACAATGGAGAGTCACCGGTCAACCACTGTAGGGTGACCTGGGGTCCCCGTATGTCATTTTACGCAATTAATAAATGAAATATGCCTAGGGGGACCAGAGGTAACCTAAGTTTTTTTTAATCACTGTTGTATTAATTCTTTATATCAATACGGAGATCTCGGGTCATCTTATGTCATATTACAGGATGGAGAGTCACCAGTAATCCACTGCAGGGTGCCCACAGGTCACCTTATATCATTTTACACAATGCAGAGTCACTCACCGGTCAACCACTGTAGGGTGACCTGGGGTCCCCGTATGTCATTTTACACAATGAATAAATGAAATATGCCTAGGGGGACCAGAGGTAACCTAAGTTTTTTTTTATCACTGTTGTATTAATTCTTTAAAACAATACGGAGATCTCGAGTCACCTTCTGTCATATTACAGGATGGAGAGTCACCAGTTATCCACTGCAGGGTGACCACAGGTCACCTTATATCATTTTACACAATGCAGAGTCACCGGTCAACCACTGTAGGGTGACCTGGGGTCCCCGTATGTCATTTTACATAATGCATAAATGAAATATGCCTAGGGGGACCAGAGGTAACCTAAGTTTTTTTTTATCACTGTTGTATTAATTCTTTATATCAATACGGAGATCTCGGGTCATCTTATGTCATATTACAGGATGGAGAGTCACCAGTTATCCACTGCAGGGTGCCCACAGGTCACCTTATATCATTTTACACAATGCAGAGTCACTCACCGGTCAACCACTGTAGGGTGACCTGGGGTCCCCGTATGTCATTTTACACAATGCATAAATGAAATATGCCTAGGGGGACCAGAGGTAACCTAAGTTTTTTTTATCACTGTTGTATTAATTCTTTATAACAATACGGAGATCTCGGGTCACCTTATGTCATACAACAAGATGGAGAGTCACCAGTAATCCACTGCAGGGTGCCCACAGGTCACCTTATATCATTTTACGCTATGGAGAGTGACCGGTCATCCACTGTAGGGTGACCAGGGGTCACCTTATGTCATTTTACAGGACAGAGAGTCACCAGTCATGACCTTATGTCATTTTACATTGTGGAGAGTCATTGGTCATCCATTGTAGGACGACCAGGGGTCCCCTTATGTCATTTTACAGGATTGAGAGCTACCGGTCATCCACTGTAGTAATTGAAATATCATGAGAGAAAGAGAAGTGACCTATTTACATGTATTTCCTACACAAATGTAGTGATTTTGTAAATCAATACGGAAACTGGAGGTCGGCAGAAGCATTTTGCAGATGGAGATTAATCAGTCTTCATCCATTCTTTGACTACCTGGTGTTACCTCAGATGATTTTACAAGATAGAGATTCACTAAGGTTATTCACGGTAGGGTGACCAGAGGTCACCTTAAGTAAAAAATCGATAAGGGGACCAGAGGTCACCAATTGTTTTAGATTGACGTTGCAATTCTTTGATTCAATATGGAGACCTGAGTTTTAACAAAATATCAATATACAAGGTAAAGATTTACTAAAACCATCCACAGTGGGAAGACCAGGGAATATCTAAAGTGAATATCTAAAAGGCTACCAGACGTCAACCTGGGTCTAAAGACAATGTAGTTTTAATTTTCTTAAAATGACATGAAGTCCAGATGTCAACGTATGTTATTTACAAAAACACCCATAAGGAGACCAGAGGTCGGTTCATGTCCCCTATCAATTAAATAATTATTTTCCTTATCTATAGGGAGACCAGAGGTCACCTTATGTCATTTACATGATAGGTATTCAGCCATGGTAGAAGAACAGGGGTCACCTGAAGTAAAAATATGCACAAGGAGACCAGAGGTCACCTCAGGTCCTTCATCAATAAAATTATTTTAATATAGAAACGGTCAGCTAATGTCATAACAAGATGGATATCCCTAGAAGCCATCCACTAAAGGTCACCTTTGGAAAGCGATGTCTGTCGTTGTAATTTTGTCCATTAATAACGGAAATCAGGGGTCACCTAATGTCATTTTACAAGATGTAGATTCACATAAGTCATTTATTGTAGGGAGAGCAGAGGTCACATTTAGTAAAATATCCATGAGGAGCCCTGAGGTCCCCTTATGTCCTACATTAATGTAGCAATAATTTTGTTTATCAATAGGATACCAGAGGTCCCCAAATGTCATCAAACAAGATGTATACTCACTAGATGTCATCCATTTGTAAGATCATGGGTCAGCTTGAATGGAATTTCAAGATGATAGGTCTCGATATGTCCTAAATCAATGTAATAGTTTGTTGATAAATACGAACACCAGATGTCACCTTTTCCAAGAAAGACATTTACCTGAAGTCATTTACTGTAGATCTAGAGAAACCGAGTGGTCATTATAAGAGGAATATCTAAAAGGAATTTAGAGGTCACCTTAGTTTCAAAAAGGTTTAGATTTAATTCAAAGATCAATACGTTAACCAGAGGTCAGATAATGTCATTTTAAAAGATGGAGATTCCCAACAAGCCTTCCACTGTAGGAAAACCAAAGGTCACCTTTGGTAATCGATCTATGTCGTTATATTTTTGTTAACTAATAACGAAGACCAGAGGTCACTTAATGTCATTTTACAAGATGGAGATTTAAAAAAGTCATCTACTGTAGGGGACCCAAGGGTCACCTTAAGTGGAATATCCAAAAGGAGACCACAGGTCACCTTATGATCGAAATTGATGTAGTATAATTATCAATTCTGTAAATCAATACGGTGATAAGAGATCCGTTTATGTTATTTTACAAGATGAAGAATCATAAAATATCATCTATTGTAGGTAAACCAGAGTTCGTTTTAGGTCTTGGATATATATGTGTCGTTATAATTTGTTAATTAAGAAGGAGATCAGAGGTCATCTTATTTCATTTTATAAGGTGGAGATAACAAAGTAATCCACTGTAGAGAGACCAAAGTAATCCACGGTAGAGAGACTAGGGATAAAATTTTATGAATTATCAATAAGGAGATGAGAGGTCACCTTTAGACCTAAATTATTGTAGTAAATTGTTCATTAATACAAAGACCAGATGCCACCTTCTTTTTCAAGATGGAGAATTACCATGCAGAATTCATCCACTGTAAAGAAACCAATGTCTATTAGGAGACCAGAGGTCACCTTAGCTTCTAAATCAATGTTATATTTTGAAAATCAATACGGATACTAGAGGTTATCTTATGTCTTTTTACAAGTCGAAAATCATGTGCTATATTTATATTGTTTATTAGGAAGAACATAATTGTTAGAGGGAACATGTGTCACATAAAGATTATAATAAATACGTAAACCAGAGTTCGCCATATATTGTACATCATTTGGGGAGACCAGAGATTGCATAACTTATAAGGAGACAACAGGTTGAAAATGTGGTGTGTGAAAAATTATACTCTAATCTACTGAACACAAAAGTTCAGATTTGATTTTATAAATAAGCAAAAACGGTACACATTTCGATCACATTTATTCCTTATTTTCTGTCGTCAAAGGAAGTTAGGGGGGGGGGGGGTAAAGGGGTGACGATTTGCTCGTCTTCATTTATTTCTTAGATGCAATTCACAAAAGGTCCGTATTTACTATGTTTATTTTAGCAATTTAAATATTTTTTTTTTAATTTGATGAGTGAAAATCCAGTCCAGGGAAGTGGTAGGGGTGGGGGGGGGGGGGTTAACTCCAAACCTCATGCAACGCATGTAGACAGGGGAACACCTACTCCATAATGACAATAAAAAGACCAGATATTAGCTAGAGCATTAAGTTTATAAGTTTGCCTTTGTCATTCCTTTGTTCCAGCAGTCTAAAATTTTACATGTACAGTCCGATATTAGTGAGCTTCTTAAAATAAGACCGTTACTCGTGGTTACAGTACTGATATCCTTCAAAATCAGACTGTCTCAGGTAATTCAACAATGAAATTCAATAGCAGTGTTTTTAGTACGATGTATGCCGAAAACAGCTCTGTATGGAAAAAAAAATATCACACAGTTCTCATCACTAACGGGCTCGAAAATGTCAGATATTTTTTTTATACAAAACTGTTTTGGCATGCATCCATTACGGAAACCAGATGTCATCTAATGTAATTTATTATCAAATCATTACAATTATATTAAAGTATCAGTAAAAAGTCTATGGGTGGGTGGCTGGGGGGGGGGGGGGAGGGGGGGGGGGCAAAACCACTTCTTTCTACAGGCTTTGATATTTTAATGAGGAGGATTTTGTGTTACATTTAACTTATATATCCTTAGGGGGACCACAGGTCACCTTATGTCTATATAACGTATATCATATATCTTTCAAATAACAGTCAATGTTGAATTTTTTATCATCTATAGTGTACTTCCAATACTTAAAGGGGTATTCATTAATAAAAATACATTTCTGCCTGTTGTATATCATTTCTAAATGCTAAGTAGTGGTACTAGTTATTCTACTTTCACTTTGCGGTTGCAATGCACTACATTTTGTAGCGGAGTACACAGCTTTGGTAGTTGTGAATAAGCAGGTGACCTGGGGTCCTAGTTGAGCGTACGTTTTATCCTTCGGCGGTGCTGAGCATGAATTTTTGGACGATTGCCAATCCAGACGATCGCTAGAAGGCTGCCGAGCATTAGTTCGACGCCTTAAAAAGGGATATTAAAGATACAACAAATTGCTTGTTTCTGTCATTTTCGTCTATAAAACTTTCCTCACGATAAAATCATTCCCCCAAAAACTTGTTTGGTTTCTTTTAATCAATGGATTTTCTTTATGGATGTTGTGTAATGATGAAATAATAATCTCTCTGTAATGATTTAATAAAATTATATTAATTTTAAATATAATGATAATCTGCGCAATGAAATCAAAACATGAGGAGTGAGATACTTTCAGACTGAATGTGTACCACGCACACCTTATATAAGCAAGTTTTCCTTAGTCAAGTGAAAAAATAACCTGCGTTTAGCATATATCAATCTACTAAGTAGTGAAATCGGTTATATATTTGTCACTATGGTTACTAATCCCTGCTTATCGAATATTCATAAATAAGGCGACACAAGATGACGACACTTTGATGTAAAGATAAGGTATATTATTACAATAAATTTGTCTCATAAAAACCATCACTATATATTTACTTCTTAGCAAAGTTTATATACTTAGCCGGTTATAATGACCTTAAGCAATTTATCGATTAGGGATTGTATAAGTCACTAACTTTTTTGCCTGACAATGCAATGAAGTGAGTCAAATGGGCTTGAGATATATATTGAGATGTAATATTATTATTATTGGATATTGCTGTAAGTTAAAGATTGCACAAATGCTGGTATTATTAAAGACTGCCATTATCTATATAACACACCTATGTAACATTTGGTGCCATTCCATGTGTATCCTGACTGACATTCACACCGACCATTATTACAAACCCTCTCAAATTCAGTTCTAGAGCATTGCATATTGTTTTTACAAGTGTTAATGACCGATACGTTTTCTGAAAAAGAAAAGAAAAATCAAACATGATAAAGACAATAATGCCATACTCAACTACGTAAATCATCACCTGCGCAGGAACAATTTAATAAAATAGATACATAGTCTTCAATTTAGTGCCAGTAGACACAGTTCTTTTTTAAATATTAAACAATTATTCCTTTTAAAGGAATGATCGGCAATAATGATATTTTGATAGCTAGAAGCAATCAACATGATCAGTTTAATGTAAAATAATTTAAACAGTTCTGTATTTTTACAAAATCTAGAATATTTTTAATCTGTACACCATAATTTTATCATTATAAACCGTCAAAAAATTTAATTTCGAAAAAAATTTGGGGAAAGCCGTTCGTAAACTCCTTGTCTAGTTTTATATTTTTAACGTAACTATTGAATGTTAATGTATCTTCTTCTTTAGAATACTGAGTAGGGCTCTTCAAAGAGCATTAACACGTATTTAAAGAATGAATTGTATTAAAATAATTTAATGCGACTGAAAAACATTGAATGCCATCATAACTTGCTACTGAGGTCGCATTATAACGTAACCTTGTTCATAAATCAAGCCTTCTTCCTCTCTTCTATTATGTAACATCAATAGATCGAGGTCAGTTCATGGAGCATCTTCTTTTGATTGAAGTCGGTTTATCGTGGTCAACTGCATTACTAAATGAATCTTTTGATCGAAATTCTTACGCGTGAGACAAAATTTGCATTCTTGAATTAACAGGTCGAACTGTATTTTATGTATGTTTGCATCTCTTAAGGTAAATGAATTTAAATAAAACTGAGTAAAATGTTACATAACATCTAAACCACACTTCAAGTTTTTATAAAAACTACCTATGCAAGCGGAATATGTGCGCACGTGGAAGCATTTGCCGGATGCCTCATATGGACACAATAGTGATCGGCTGAAGCCAATGACAAAAATCTAAAGTCTTTAGAGCGATCTGCGACAGTGACAGTGTCAGAAACTTCATTAAGAATTACCCATATCATTTATTTCTTTTGTCCTGAAGAAGGGACTGGTTGTCCCGAAAATTTGACAATATCTATTGTTCGTGTCGTTAGCCATATATATATATATATATATATATATATATATATATATATATATATATATATAGTCGACTTTCTTTATTCTTTACTTATGTAGCAATATACTATCATCACTTGCATTTTGTGTTTTTGTCTCTCAGTTAATTCGATACAGTACCGATCAGACCCAACCTAACAGAACGTAAACCCCAACTAAACCCTGGGTTTACTCTCTAGGTTTACTCGGGGTTTACTTTGGGTTTACTAAAGTGGACCCAGAGTAAACCCAAAGTAAACCCAGAGTAAACACAGAGAGTAAGCCCGGTCAGAAGTATACCCCTGAAAACAGACGCTTACTGTGTATTAGGAATATACAAGAGGCAGGAATTACAGGCAGTGGGATGGTAAATTAGCAGACAGGCCTGATTCACATTTCAATGCATAAATTTGACTTTAATAGCAATTTCCAAGTAAACCCAAAGTAGATTTTCAAAAAGTTAACCCAGAGTAAACCCCAAGTAAACTCCAAAAGTAAACTTAGGGTTTAGTTTGGGTTTACTCTGGTATTAGGTTGGGTCTGATCGGTACTGTACGCAAGGGCATGCTTTTCGTATGAGCAGTTTCTAAGACGAAGGAAGCTACTGACAAACAAGTTGATGAAACAGGACTATCAACAATCTCGTTTCGTAAATTCTATGGTTAATATAACGACCTTGTCAGCAAATATAATTTTTCACTAGGTCGCATGCTAACTGACGTTTTTCATACTAAATGTTTGACCATTATTAATCACCTAATTGTCCGTTTCTTCCCTCGATTACGACAGAGAGCACACGGCGGGTGTGATTGGTCAGCAGAGGATGCTCACTCCTCCTAGGCACCTGATCCTACTTCTATCTTTTTGGAGGTCCGTGTTTGAAACAAGCTTATATGAAGGATGGGGACTTGTGTGTCAGTGAACACAAAGAGGTTATATGAGGTTATATGAAGAATACTTCAGAAGGCTAGATAATCGGTGCCTGTTTATGCTTGAATATTTGGCTTTTTTCTTTAGCAGTTGACACCATATAGCTCCAATATCGATGCCTGTTTATGCTTGAATATTTGGCTTTTTTCTTTAGCAATTGCCACCATATAGCTTTCAAGTAAACATTCTCATATAGTTAAGGTGTATAAATAACATTCTTAGCTTCATACTAAGCATTATCGGGATGTGTTTTTGCACATGTCATGTATATTAAAAACATATTCAAAAGATTAAGTAAATACAATGCGCCGAGATAAAAAAAAAAAAGATTCTTAGATTTACAATTTGTCTGAAAACTCATTTGCAAATTATTTTAAAATAGGGTTATATATTCTACTCAATTTACGCATGAAATGGCAATTTACATTGCATTGTTTAAAACTTCAGAACTTTGTGCGATCCACCTACTGACTATCAACAATCTGAATGAACTGACTGTGTCGGTATTTTGCAATTTAAAAGACACCGACGAGATCTGAAGGGCGAAGTGCATCAAAGACAGGACACTTACAAATATGCTATTAACATCGTTGAAATGGTGAAGCTTGAGTTAACTTTTGTAACATTATGTTGAGTTATACTCTGGCCAGAAGTATTCAAGAATCACCTTTAAACTATCGTAAGTTATAAAATTAGTATTACCGTCATTTACAAAAATGTCAATATAACCATTTCATTTCAATTTTTTTTAAAAACTTCTATATACTATTTAAATTTGAGTATTTTATATATGCATCTTAAAATTGCATGTTTCTTCAATGAATTTTGAAATGGAAAAAAAATCGTTCTAAAAGTGATAAAATACGTTAAAATTTTGCTAGCGGGAGTCTTAAAATTACTTCGTTATAGCCGTAAATTCGTTGGGAATCAATTGTTGATAGGTTTATATAAGAAATTTGCCGGGACATGAATAATAATTCGTTTTAGCCGTAAATTCGCTATATCCATGTTCGTTATATTCGAGTTTTGCTGTATAGTGTAAAAAAAATCACCTTAATTCACAAACAACATTAACAAGAATTATTAATTAATCATGTTTAAATGCTCTACAACTTTTACCTTTTACACAGTATTCATTTACCACGATATATCCATAGTGACAATGACAAACACAATAATTGTCGATTCTATCGCACTGTGCATTACTCCAACGGCAGTCAGTAGTATTTATAATCCTGTATTTATCTGTAAGATTTAACTTGTTTATAATAAAAATAGTTTTAAACAAACTTTTCTGCAAATATTTACAACTGATGTTGAAACTGTCACAATTCATTGTAAAAGCACTTGTAGGTCACTTACTTTTATTCCACGATGAACACTCGATATACATGTCCATGGGTAGGATGTTTGATGGTTTACAAATTGACAGAGAGAATGTCTGCTCATTTCCTATCGTGGTGTCGACTTTCCGTAGGTAGTGCGTATGCATATATTTTAAATCATTAGTCTGGACATTACATTTACTAGAACACATTCCTACAAAAAATAGATACATATTTTATAAGATTTGCTCTTAAAAACCTATTGTTAATAAACGAGTTGAGTTGCTCAATGTAGATATTAAAGATAATACCCCTTAAAAATAAATAAATAGAAAAAAAAATCTAAGTACAGGAGTATTGAGGGGAGTTGATTTTATCGATAATCATTAATTTTAAAATCAACTTATCTTGCATGGCAATTAGTTTCTAGTCTCTATTTGAATTAAGCACCTTTTTATTATATGAATTTTAGACTTTTCCGACCAGAATTTCGAGAAACCCTATATGAATCATATTGTGTAATATTTAAAGATAGATTTCAAACTATGTATTAGTAATCGAAACAATTCTAAAAATCGTATGGATCCAAGCACTAATATCGAACTATAGTCTCGTTCAACCAGACGCTCGGCTGTCTCCGTTAATCTCCGACAAGCAAAAGAACCTCTCTGCCTGTCGGAGATTTACGGAGACAGCCGAGCGTCTGATTGAACGAGACTTTATTACACTCTGGCAAAGGAACACATGAGACTACAAAAAATTTCTAAATTGTTCGTATTTTATAAAATCTGACTATTTTCAAAGTGTTTATAGATAAGTTTCCTTGAAAAACACTGCTTCAGCATACATTCCATCGAATTTTTCTATTTTTTTTTCAAGAACTAAGTCTTGTCAGCGGCGATCATTTGTGCTTAGGTCCAAACACTGTTTCACTTTCGGTTTGCCAGAGTAACTGCATAGGAGAGTTGATTAAAATCAACTCCCAAAAACTGAAAAAAGTCATAATTTAGGAAAAATTTTAATACATACTGTAGCTGCATATCAAATGCAGTCGAATAATATTTTGGGGAACATATTGTGTAATAAACTTTATTCACCGTTAGTATTTATAGAAAGTCTATGTAATGATAAGTGTATTTGTTGTATTTTTATGATTTATAGAACTTTAAAAATTAAATTGAATTAAACATTCATATATTTTAATCTTGCTACGAAATACTCCTATTTACCTAGCACTGTTATATTTATCATTGGTATACTGTGTCTCTTTACAACCCAATCTATGTGACGCATGTAATTTTGCCATTGTTTTTTCTCTGTCGATTATTTTGAAGTTTGTTTTTAATTTTTTTTTGAGTGCTTATGAATCTTCTGGATGGAAAGATTTCATTTAAATTCATTCACTTTACTTAATATGAATACCTTCGATAATGATTGATTTGGAAATACATTAATTTTGTAACAGTAGGTTTCTTCTCAGTTGCTTAGTGAATGTGCTTTTATACCTAACTCCAACTAATCCAATTGAATTATTTTTGTGTTCATGTGAGTAACGGCACTATCATTGTAACAACAGCATATTATCATAGATATACCGTTTAGGATCTTTCAAATAAATAGATTAAACCTGAAAACAAAATTGCTAAACAATATTTTATGTTTGATTATTATAAACGATCATACAAGCAACACGAAATAAACATTGAAAAATTTATCAGTAGTGAAAACAAGTCTTTTTTTTTATTTTTGCTAGGTAATCATGTAGGAAACCTAATTTATCAATTTGTTAGTTAAATTTAAATCTTTAAATATTCTAATTTAAATAATAACATGTTCTTCCCAACGGAGATGCGGTGCACATATACTTGTACATAAATTTAATGTATATTTGAAAAACGTGTAACTATTATCAATATACTTTTTAAAAATAAACCCAGACATTTTCATTTATTAAAAGATTCTAAGATATATAAGATGAAATACGATTTTAATATTAACTTACCGTCTTTTATAATATCCTCTTCATAAGTCATATAAAATCTACATGTTGTGTTTTGATCACGTATAAATTTTGCAGCTCCACCAAAACAAATACTTCTGAAATGGACGATACTAATCAGTAGTTATTTAAACATTTTTGTACTTCAGCAAAAGGTCAACAGAGGTATATTTTTTCAATTGTTTGATTATTTCTTTAATTTATTCATTATTTATATTTTATTTTATTGGATATTAATATCCAACAAATCATTAAAAAAATTATTATGTTTAAATTGATCTTAGGTTTTCAACATCTTTAGAATATTCTATGATCTATTGAATACGAGGTTTTGGTATACATTTAAGGTGGCTTTATACACCACTGATTGATGACGCAGTACGCAAAACATACAAACTGATTTAAACTGGGATGAATTGTATAGGAGCCGCACTTTTGAAGAAGAAGGAAAGAAAAGGTATCATTTGATCTTAATTATAAAAACGTTTTTAAAGGTGCGATTACAAAAAAATACAAGAACGAAGGAACACTGAAAAAGAAACAGAAGCGTGATAGAAGCGGTAACCCCACCACTTTTAATATATTACATGGATTAATTGAGTGACTAAGCAGAAGATGCAGATGGATAGTGCCTTCGATTATAAAGATAATGAGCACTGTTAAAGTAAAGACTTTCTAAAACACGAAAAAGCATTACAAATTCTTTAACAATACATATAGTATCATTATCATCATTTTAATATTTAATAAATATATTTTTGTGGTCGTCTATTGAAAATAAGAATAAATTGTGGTGTATAGAGCCACCTTAAGAGTGTCAATCATTTATAATATTACGTAAATTAGTATATTTCAAATACTTTGCTCCTACTTACTGATTTATGTTATAGGAAGCAGATTCGTATGTTGTGATTCCAATGACACCTATACAACAAAAGTAAACATATCCTTGTATAAATGCACCATTGATTAACAAATCATTGTGCTTCTTTAGTAAATATTCGTTACATCAAACAAATTAATTTATCATAGGTACTAGAACACATGTTATACGGTATGTTTTGGTTTTATATATTTAAACCTGTAGCCATTGGCTACTATTTATAGCGTATAACCTGTAGAACAGGCACGATTTTCACTCATTCGAAGGCTTTTCTTTGCCGCATTTGCACAATCTCCACCCACCCACTTATTTAGTGACATTTATAAATCAAGATCTGTAAATGTGCACTATGTAAAATGTTTTATTTCAGAAAGAAGTCTCAAGAATCTTTATATGTATTTGTACGTGTAAATAAATGCAGCAAAATCAGCGCTTCCTTCACTAATCATGTGTTTTGTTATTATTGTAGATAATTTATGTTCGGTTGAGTTGAACGAATAAGAACATAACATACAATATATCATATAGGTTCAGTATAAAATATCCTGGCGACTTTTTATTGAAAGGTATGTATTGATTCAGAAAATACATGTATCTTTGTATGTTTCGTCAAGTATATGGAGAAAACATGAAAGTAAATAGATTATGCTGAGATGAGATTCAGAAACGTAAGCACTTCATGCGACTTATTGTGATTATTTATTTTCCAAAGACCGTACGCAATCTAGGCAAAATGACAAATGCAAAACGAAAACAAGATAATCAAATGCACATTTAAGCCTCATAATAAAAATGTAAATACAATTTTTCTTGATAAATTAAGAATTACAACCCGCGAATAAATTCACCAATACTCATACATTTGAATATGTTGACTAGGTGTCAGGCCAATATTGATTACATTAGCCTAAAATCACAGGCAACGTTTTTTGTTATATTAAACATATCTATTAAACTAAAAACAAACAAAACCTTTCTTATTCCTCATTTTTTTTCAGTCTATGAAATATACAATATCTTGTAACAGACTTGTATATTTGAAATTGTTACTAAAAGTATCATTTCAAACGAATCATTTCAAATTGTCTTATGGCAGATTTCAAAGCGGACGAAACGATAACAACTGTGATAGAGTGATTAAAACGGTGCAAAAAAACAATGCATCATAAGTCTTGCTCTGTTAGATATATCTAAAAAATGTGTTTAATATCTAGACGATTATTAAGATTCATGCGTTTGCAGGTGCAATTGAGATAAATGATTATTAAGGTCTTCCGTTTCCAACAGAAGACCTTATAGTGATTGTAATGTTTCTTTTTAAGGTCTTCCGTTTCCAACGGAAGACCTTATAGTGATTGTTAGGTTTTTTCTTTCTTATTAAGGTCTTCCGTGTCCAATGTTTTTTATTATTTTTTCCCCCTTTTTTTGTCCACAAAATTTCTCAGAGATGGCTAGATAGATTTTTGTGAAACTTTCTAGAATAAGAGATAATGACAATATATCGAGGCTTTTTTTCATTTTGTCAAAAATCATTTCCGGTCGCCCGTTTCCTGTCCCGCGTTGAAAAAGCTTGTACATTCGAGATCTCAAAAACGGTAAAGACTTAAACATCTAAACTTTGTGGGATGTTAGACCTATAGTTGTAGATGTGTTTAAACTATTTTGTTTTGTTTGTCGTAACTTCCGGTCGTCACCGGAAGTACTTCAAAATTAACTACTTTTAAGCATTAAATTCCTTTTCAATGAAATAAATATTAAAGCATAAATCTACACAAAAGTAATCTTTGCAATGTTATATCAACAACAAAATTCTTGAAGACTTGAAGAATAAAACTTTATGGGATGATAGACCTATGTTTGTACATGTGTTTACACTATTCTGTTTTGTTCGGCGTAACTTCCGGTCGTCACCGGAAGCACTTTAAAAATAACTACTTTTACGCATTAAATTCTTTTGCCATAAAATAGATATATAAGTATAAATCTATACATAGGTTATTAATGCAATTTTATATCAACAAAACAATTCTACTTCCGGTGAGATATCTCAAATATCTCAGTAGCTTTTTTGAAACACATTTTGTACAAACGAGTTCTCAGAAACTATAAGTGATCAAGGCACAAAACTTTCATGGATGATAGACATTTTATTGAAGATATAATTAACCGGTTTCATTTTGTCTTCCGTCACTTCTGATCCACACAAGAAGAGTTCAAACAAATCGAACTCTTTATCAGTTTAACTGTTTTCCTTTATTATTTGTAGTGAGCTCGATAGACAATAATGGACAAAAGGCAAGTATACAAGAAATATTTAATAAAATTTACATTGAGCACTTCCGTTTGTCTGTTTCCTGTCCCGAGACAAAAAACCTTATTTCGACGAGATCTCATAACAGTGTCGACTTGAACAATCAAACTTTGTAGGATGATAGACCTACATAAGTTCATGTTTTTAAACGATTTTATTTTGTTCGGCGTAACTTCCGGTCGTCACCGGAAGCACTACAAAAATTGTTTTTTCTTTATTTATTTCTTTTACATGGAATAAATATATCAATATACAATTTCTTCCGGTGAGATATCGCAAATATCTGTATGTAGCTTTTTCATTTTTACAAATTTTATGCCTGCAAGATTTTTGTCACTGTAAGTGATTGAGACACAAAGCTTTCATGAATGATAGACATTTGATTGATGATATGTTTAGCGGGTTTTATTTTGTCAACTATCACTTCCGGTTTTCACCGATAGGATTCAAATAAATCATATTTTTAACAAGTTAAACTAAATTTCTTGGGTGTTTCATCTAGCCTGATAAACAGTTATGTACGCTAATGTACGAAAAATACTAGCTTTTTTTTTATTAATCACTTCCGTTCGTCCGTTTCCCGTCTCCAGACAAAAGCTTTAGTTTCAAAGAGATTTCAGACTTGGCAGAAACGTTAACAACCAAACTTTGAGGAAAGATTAACTTATGATTGTACAAATGTTTAACCTGTTTTGTTTAGTTCGGCATTACTTCCGGTCGTCACAGAGAGTACTTCAAAAATTGATTTCTTTTTCAATCTCGTTGTTTTACATGGAAGTAACGTTTGGATATACCATTCACAATAATTATCATATCAACTATTTTCTCTGTGTAAGAGAAGCAATGTCTACGGTTAAATTGATTCATGTATATCAAAATGGAAGACCTTTTTGTTGCTTTTGCAACAAGAGTCTAGTTACTCTTGTTATTGGTTTAAGAGCTCTGCTTCTTACAGGAACTTCCAGCTTTACTTTCTACATTAACGGAAGACCCACTCGTTTGCAACGAGCTTAGCTCTAGTTATTATTATTTTCCCCCCTTTTTGTCTTGTGAGTTTTTATCTCGATGAATTTTCATATTATTTTCAAGGATGATTGGAAATAAAAACATCTATAGGTTTTCGATTTAAGTTTTTCAAAATTCACTTCCGTTCGTCCGCTTCCTGTCCCGCGACGAAAAGCTTGTCACAAAAACAGTAAAGACTTGAACATCCAAACTTTGTGGGATGATATACCTATAGCTGTAGATGTGTTTAAACTATTTTGTATTGTTTATCGTAACTTCCGGTCGTCACCGGCAGCACTTCAAAAATAATTATTTTTTGGCATTAAATTCTTTTTCCAAAGAACAAATATATAAGTATTAATTTATACATAGGTTATTCATGCGATGTTATAACAACAAAAAATGCTACTTCCTGTGAGATATCTCAATTATCTTAGGTAGCTTTTTTAAAACACACTTTGTACCCATGAGATCTCAAAAACTATAGGTGATCAAAGCACGAAACTTTCATGGATGATAAACATTTGATTGAAGAGGTGTTTAACCGGTTTTATTTTGTCTTCCGTCACTTCCGGTTTGCACCGGAAGAGTTCAAACAAATCGAACTGTTTATCAGTTTAACTGTTTTCCTTTTACATTTTTAGTAAGTTAAATTAATTTACAATAATAAACAAAAGCTAAGTATACAACAAATATTGAATTTAATTTACATTGAGCACTTCCGTTTGTCCGTTTCCTGTCCCGAAATAAAAACCTTATTTCGACGAAATCTCAAAAACGTTTACGATTTGAACAACCAAACTTTGTGGGATGATAGACCTATGTACGTACATGTGTTACAGTCGGTTCAAGCATATCTTTTACAACATACACCACAGCATAGCATAGCATTGAAATCTCATAACATAGCATTGAAATCTCATAGCATAGCATTGGGATCTCATACCATAGCATACAATCTCATAGAATCGCATTCGTCATATCATACAATGGCATAGCATACAACATTCTTTTAACTCGGTTTTTAATGTTTTTATTTGAAAAAATAAATGTTTACATAATAGATTTGTGGTAAACTTTGGCTTTTTATTATTTTACTTCTGAAATGTGTGGAACTCTTCTGTGTATGGAGGCGTTTTTGTTCAAATCTCATAGCATACCATAGCATAGCATAGCATACTATATCATTAAGCCCTTCATTTCAATTTCTCATAGCATAGCATACTAATCTCATAGCATAGCATACAAATCTCATAGCATATCATTAAAATTGCATACCATAGCATAGCATACATTTGTAAAAGATATGTATGCATGAAGTGACTGTAAAACTATTTTGTTTAATCCGGGGTAACTTCCGGTCGTCACAGGAAGTACACCCCGATTTGATTTTATAAAAATGTTTTGTTATGTAGCATGAAAGTATCAATTTAAGAATAGAAATACAAAATGTCATCTACTCATGGTAAAAAAAAATATACTTCCGGTGAGACATCTCACATATCTATGGTAATTTCTCTTTTAAATTGTCCCGAGACAAAAACCTTTTCTCAAAGAAATATTATAATTAACAAAAACCTCAACATCCGAAATTTGAGAAAAGACAAAACAATGTACGAAGTTATGTTTACTATGCTCTGTATGTATAATACGGTGTAACTTCCGGTCGTCACAGAAAGTACTCAAAAATTGACATTTTGTTTTTTTGCTTTGTTTAACTTAGAAAAAAATTCTTGGGAATTCCTTTTCAGTATATATATTATATTCCTTTTCTTTTCACAAGAGAAATGGATTTTTATGTGCAGATTTTTGCATGAGGAACGGAAGACCTTTTTGTTGCTATAGCAACAAGAGTCTAGTTAAGGTCTTCCGTTTCCAACGGAAGACCTTATTGTTTTCGTTCGGTTTCTTTTTCCCTATTATTATTATTATTATTTTTTTTCTTACAAATTTTGTGCACGCGATTTCTCAAAAACGGCTGGACCGATTTTCATGAAACTTTCAGATATGATAGATAGTGATCGAAACCTTATAGGTTTTTAATTGTATTTATGACGTCACTTCCTTTTTTGAGATATTGACGTTTTAGCGATTTTTAGAGGGGTGGCTTGTTACTCTAACTTCTCCTAAACTATAACAGATATTGAGTTCAAACTTTCATGGAATGGTAGACAAAAGATTGTAGATTTGCAATTTTATTTTCATTTTGAACTGGATTGAAAGGCGCCGAAGCTCGCCTGGACCCGAAAATTTAGTTTAAAAAAATGTTGTATTTTTTTCTTGTTTTCTTTGTTTATCTCTTTTCTGAAAAATATTTTGTTAAGACATGTAATGTAAGAAAGGTTAATATTTACAGGACCTTTCATTTGATATCAAGAAAAAGGGGCTGGCCCCTCAAATTAGGGGACCAAAGGGCTTTAAAGTCTTTTATCTGTAGTCCTTTACTGAGAAATTTTTTGTGAAATGTTATAGAAGCAAATATGTTTATCTTACAGTAATGTATCCAAGTAATGTAATGATTTTATCATATGTTACGTAATTAAGGGTTTTGAAGGGTCAAAAGTCCAAAATTTTGATCACCCATATCTCAGAAAGAAAAAATATTTTGAAATGTAGTATAGAAGAGAAGTTGTTAAAAATGATGTTCTCAACAAAATGCAACCTTCAAAATTTCGTGAAACGGCCCCTAAAAGGAGTTAAGGGACCGGCCCCTAAAACCTTCTTTCTCATATATCTCCAAAACGGTAACGATATTTTAAACAGTTGTTGAACAAAATTTGTGTAGAATTAAACGACCTTTTATTTGATACCAAGAAAAAGGGGCTGGCCCCTTAAATCAGGGGACCAAAGGCCTCTAAAGTCTCTAATCTGTAGCCCTTTACTGAGATATATTTTGTGAAATGATGTAGAAGCAAATGTGTTTATTTTATAGTTATGTCTTCAAGCAATGTAATGATTTTATCATGTGTTACGTAATTAAGGGGTTTTAGGGGCCAAAGGCAAAAGATTTGATCACCAATATCTTAGAAAGAAAAAATATTTTGTAAAGCAGTACAGAAGAAAAGTTGTTCAAAATGATGTTCTCAACAAAATGCAACCGTCAGAATTTCGTTAAACGGCCCCTAAAAGGAGTTAAGGGACCGGCCCCTAAAACCTTCATTCTCATATATCTCCAAAACGGTAACGATATTTTAAACAGTTGTTGAACAAAATTTGTGTAGAATTAAATGACCTTTTATTTGATACCAAGAAAAAGGGACTGGCCCTTTAAATTAGGGGACCAAAGGCATCTAAAGTCTCTAATCTGTAGCCCTTTACTGATATATATTTTGTGAAATGATGTAGAAGCAAATGTGTTTATTTTATAGTTATGTATTCAAGCAATGTAATGATGTTATCATGTGTTACGTAATTAAGGGGTTTTAGGGACCAAAAGTCAAAAATTTTGATCACCCATATCTCAGAAAGGAAAACTATTTTGTAATGCAGTACAGAAGAAAAGTTGTTCAAAATGATGTTCTCAACAAAATGCAACCTTCAAAATTTCGTTAAACGGCCCCTAAAAGGAGTTAAGGGACTGGCCCCTAAAACCTTCTTTCTCATATATCTCCAAAACGGTAACGATATTTTGATTAGTTGTTGAACAAAATTTGTGTAGAATTAAATGACCTTTTATTTGATACCAAGAAAAAGGGGCTGGCCCCTTAAATTAGGGGACCAAAGGCCTCTAAAAGCTTTAATCTGTAGCCCTTTACTGAGGGATATTTTGTGAACGGTTGTAGAAGCAAATATGTTTATCTTACAGTTATGTATCCAAGCAATGTAATGATTTTATCATGTGTTGCATAATAAGGGTTTTTTAGGGGCCAATATAATAGAATTTTGATCACCAATATCTCAGAAAGGAAAAATATTTTGAAATGCAGTAAAGAAGAAAAGATACTCAGAAAGATGTACTTAATAAGATGCAATTTTCAAAAGTTCGTTAAATGGCCCCTATATGGGGTGAAGGGATCAGCCCCTTAAACGTTCTTTCCCATATATCTCAATTTCTAAACAGTTGTTGAACAAAATGTGTTGAAATTCAATTGACCTTTTATTTGATATCAAAAAAGGGACTGGCCCCTAAAATTAGGAAACTTAAGGGCTCTAGAATGTTTCATCTGTAGCTCTTTACTGAGGGAAATTCAATGAAAGGCTATAGTAGCAAATATGTTTATCTTACAGTTCTGTATCCAAGTAATGTAATGATTTTTTCATGTGTTATGGAATAAGGATTTTTTAGGGGTCAAGGGTCCATAAACTATGACCAGCTATATCTCAAAAAGGAAAATGTTTTGAAATGCAGTGTAGAAGAAAAGATACTCAAAATGATGTACTTTACAAAATGCAACTTTCAAAATTTGGTTCAGCAGATCCAAAAAGGAGGTAAGGGACTGGCCCCTAAAACTTTTTTTTCTCAGATATTTCAAGAACGGTGACGAATTTCTAAACACTTGTTGAACAAAGCTCTTATCCCTGAAACAAAATAGTATCTGGTCCTTAGAATGTAGACCCCGTTGTTCTATTCTAAATCATGTTTAGCAAAATGAAGTTCTAACATATATCTCAAATTCTAAAATCAGACGGAAGACCTCCTCGTTGCTCGCAACGAGATCGTATCTAGTTCTTCTTATTTTTTTTCCTCCTTTTTTTTGGCGGCAGAATTTCTCAGAGATGGCTAAATAGATTTTCATGAAATTTTTAGGGATGATAAAAAATGATAATATCTCGAGGCTTCTTTCCTTCATTTTTCCAAAATTCATTTCCGGTTGTCCGTTTCCTGCCCCGCGACGAAAAGCTTGTGGCATCGAAATCTCAGAAACGATTAAGACTTGAACATCCACATTTTGTGGGATGATAGACTTCTTATTGTAAATGTGTTTAAACTAGTTTGTATTGTTCGTCGCAATTTCCGGTCGTCACTGGCAGCTCTTTCTAAATTATTTTATTTACGTTTTTTATTTAATTTACATAGAATAAATATGATAGAATAAACTCTTGCAAGTGTCATCTATGCAATGTAAAATTATCAAAAACATTCTACTTCCGGTGAGATATATCGATTATCTCAGGAAGTTTTTTTTTTAAACATATTTTGTACCCGTAAGATCTCAGAAACTGTAGGTGATCAAGACATGAAACTTTCACTGATTATAGACATTTGATTAAAGATACGTTTAAACAGTTTCATTTTTTCGACCGTCACTTCCAGTCGACACCGGAAGAGTTCAAATATATCAAGCTGTTTATCCGTTTAACTGTTTTTATTCGATAGTTTTAGCTACTTTGATGAATAATAATGTAAGATAGGAAAGTAAACAAGAAATGATAAATTTACTTTTTTAAGAGCACTTCTGTTTGTCCGTTTCCTGTCCCGAGACAAGAAAACCTTATTTTGACGAGATCTCAAAAACAGTAATGAGTTGAACAACCAATCTTTGTGGGATGATAGACCTATGCATGAACATATGTGAACACTATTTTGTTTTGTCCGGCGTAACTTCCGGTCGTCACAGGAAGTACACCCAATTTTGATTTTTAAAAAAATATTTTGGTTATTTAGCAAGGAAGTAACATTTTAGCTATAAAAATACAAAAGGTCTTCTACACATGGTGAAAAAAACAAACAAAAGTTTTACTTCCGGTGAGACATCTCAAATAACTTAGGTAGCCTTATTTTTTAAAAACAAAGTACCCGCAAGATTTCAGAAAATGTGAAAGATCAGGACACAAAACTTGTTTGGATAATGGACATTTGATTGAACATGTGTTTAACGGGTTTCATTTGGACGTACGTTACTTCCGGTTCGAAGCGTTCAAGCGATAGCATTTTTTTTTAGCTTTAGAAGTTTTTAAACATTTTACTTAATGTGATGAAAAGCAACGTATCGTAGATAGTACTATAATATGTTTTTTCAATTTCTTAATCACTTCGTTCGTTTCCGATTCAGAGACAAAAACCTTTTCTCAACGAGATAATATAACTAACAAAAATTTGAACATCCAGACTTTGAGGAAAGAAAAAACAATGTATGAAGATAGGTTTACTATGTACGATGTATGAACATAGTGACGGTCGTCACAAAAAGAACTCAAAAATTGTCAATTTGTGTTTTTGTTTTTATTTCTTTGGAATTCTTTTACAGTACATATGATATCCAGTTTTTGTTTACAAGATAATTAGTTTTTTTGTATAGATTATTACATGAGGAACGGAAGACCCTTTTGTTGCTATTGCAACAAAAGTCTAGTTATTATTTTTTTTCTTTTTTTTTTGGACAACAAGATTTCATAGAGATGGCTCGATGGATTTTCGTGAAATTTTTTAGAATGAAAGAGAATAATAATATCTCGAGGTGTTTTTTTCATTTCATGTCAAAAATCACTTCCTGTCGCCCGTTTCCTGTCCCGCGTCGAAAAAGCTTGTGTCAATGAGATCTCAGAAACGGTGAAAACTTGAACATCCAAACTTTGTGGGATGATAGACCTATAGCTGTAAATGTGTTTAAACTATTTTATTTTTTTCGTCGTAACTTCGGTCGTCATCGGAAGCACTTCAGAAATAATCATTTTTACGCATTAAATTCTTTTTCCATAGAAGAAATATATAGTTATAAATCTATACATAGGTTATCTAAGCAATGTTATATCAACAAAAAAATGCTACTTCCGGTTAGATATCTCAATTATCTAAAATAGCTTTTTTTAAACACATTTTGTACAAACTAGATCTCAGAAACTATAAGTGATCAAAGCACAAAACGTTTAGCGATGATAGACATTTGATTAAAGATGTGTTTAACCGGCTTCATTTTGTCTTTCGTCACTTTCTGTCCACACAGAGGAAATTCAAACAAATCGAACTGTTCATCAGTTGAACTTTTTTTCTTTTGAAATTTGTAGTAAATTCGATGAACAATAATGTACAAGGGGCAAGTATACAAGAAATATTTAATAAAATTTACATTGAGCACTTCCGTTTGTCCGTTTCCTGTCCCGAGACAAAAAGTATTTTTTCCACGAGATCTCAAAAACGGTGACGACTTGAACAATCAAACTTTGTGGGATGATAGACCTACATGTATGTATGTACATGTGTTTACATTATTTTATTTTATTCGGCATAAATTCCGGTCGTCACCGGAAGGACTACAAACATTATGTGTTTTCTTTATTTATTTCTTTTACATGGAATAAATATATCAATATACAATCTTAGATATGTCATCTTTATAATGTTAAATTATCAAATGACTGTTTCTTCCGGTGAGATATCGCAAATATCTGCATGTAGCTTTTTCCTTTTATACAAATTTGATGTCCGCGAGATTTTTGTCACTTTAAGTGATTGAGACACGAAGCTTTCATGATTGATAGAAATTTGATTGGGGATGTGTTTAACGGGTTTATTTTTGTCAACTGTTACTCCCGGCTATTACCGGAAGGGTTCAAACAAATAATGTTTTTCACAAGTTTAACTGACTCTCTTGGGTGTTTTATCTAGCCTGATTGTTTCAAAGAGATCACGATTTGGCAGAGACGTGAACAACCAAACTTTGAGGAAAGATTGACTTATGATTGTTCAAATGGTTAACATTTTTGTTTAGTTCGGTGTTACTTCCGGTCGGCACAGAAAGTACTTCAACAATTGATTTCTTTTTCATTCTTGTTGTTTTACATGTAAGTCACGTCTGGATATATCATTCACAATAATTATCATATCCAATTTGTTCTATGTGAGAGAAGCTAGTGTCTTACAGTTAAATTGATACATGTATATCAAAACGGAAGACCTTTTTGTTGCTTTTGCAACAAGAGTCTAGTTTTATTCAATTGTTGTCATAATATCTTGATTACTCTTTAACAATTTTGTCTAATATAATAGCAGTTAAAAGATGATGTACACAATATGATAGCCTTACAGACCGATTGTGGTGATATTTTATGCTTAGAGTTTTGCTCGTAAATCGTCATGCATCGTGGTCAACAAATGGCCTAAAAATCTGCATGTTTAATGTTGATTCTTTAACAAAACATTTTGATAGCTTTAGTCTTGAATATTAAATACGGTATATCTGCGCCAACTTGAAGTCAGATTTGTCGCTTTACGCTTTAAGAAAGGGAATTTGCCGTAAGTACAATGTCTATAGAACACAACCTTTATCACTTGAAAGGTAAGCAAAAAGGAACATATCATGTAGAAAAAAAACATGTTATATTCCAAAAACAATTCTGCGAATACCAGTAACCTTTTTTGTTCAAAAATATCTAAAGATTAAACACCTAAGGTAAAAAACGTTTTAGAGATTTTTCGAATACCCTATCTTAAACTATTCGAGTAAATGAATTAAATGTGAGAAGATGTATAGATAGGGAAAAGAGGTTAAGAAAGTGTTTGCTGTGAAAGAGAGAGAGAGAGACGGACAGACAGAGAGACAGACAGACAGACAGATAGACTGAGAGAGAGTTTTACTTACATAATATGATGGACTCATACATGACCGCCATAGCAGAACTTGTAAGTACCTTCAATCTGTTGCATCGACTTCCGTGTTTATGTATGTGTTTGTCAAACAACAAGGAAGCACTATTCTAGCTGATTCTGATATATACTGTTGTTACAAGCACACATTTTTTGTCATATACTATACTCATAAATTGATCTCTACAAAGAGAACACTAATAGATAAGTGTTCATTATAACCACAAACCTTTTCATAAAACCGTTCCTAAAACGACCGTATTACAGGAAGATATCCCTTAACATACATGTATATGAGTGACCCCTTAATTAACAACTAATAATAGAAAATGTACTATTATTTTGAAAATTTATTAAGTTCATAAAAATTACATTCTGATTAATGATAATATATTTGATCGTATTATATTGTGATCATTCACGCATTGTCGATTATTTTAAAACAGTCTGTCATAGTGCTAGTGAATTTTGTTCTATTTGGTGATATGTAGATAATAAAAATTGTTAGATAAATGCCGCAATTAGAGTGTACTTCCTTATTTAAAATTTCTAATATTTTAGTGTAAGCTTAAACTGATAATTGTCATATACTGCATCAAATTTAGGCTATTGTTCATAGAGCCGACATGAAGTATATCTTAAGGGCGCTACAGTGTAGGAAATTTGTTTGCATGTGGTATTTTGAAAGCGATGCAGCCTCAATAAGTAAAACAGTCTGCAACTCCGGGATTCTATATAATACAGACGCCTGCACGACGGTTAAAAAATACACTTTACAGGCACGTAGCATCGTACCAAAATCCTCAAAATCCTAATCCAGGGGGGGGGGGGGGGGGCGAGGTATATCCTTAACTTCAATTTTACTCTTAATTTACTGACTTTGTTTTTAATTTTTTACATTCACCCTAAAAAGTGGGGGTGGGGGTGGGGGCACCTCAATGATAATTCTTTTTTGTATATTCAATTCAAGAAAATTTCTTGCTGCGAGAAGAAGTGCGTCGGGGGGGGGGGGTTGCAGCCCCCCCCCTCCTTCGGTCCCCCCTGATGCTACGTGCCTCCTTTACAACATGGTATTAAATGTTGTTAAAACGTATTGCATTTATTTTATCCGACTATCCGCTGACAGGTTCTTTCAATTATGTTCACAATCCTTGGTTCAATTGTATAATTTTCACATATAGACTCAACTAGTATCAACAAAGTCTTAGTGACTCGGAGCATTAACAGGTTGATTTATGATGAATCTCCGGTCATGCAGTTGAAACTATCTTATTTTCTTAGTTGGAACTGTAAAACTGATCGATAGAAATTAGTGTCTCTTTTACGGCTAGGAAGTGAAATACTTTTGAAAACATTTTTGTAGAGCTGGTTATATTTAAAATTTGAGGTTCTATTCAACATACAACATACTTCCGTTGAATATAAAAATACAGCTGTCCTTGTGATTGACATGCTTTGTGATTTTCTTTAAAAAGGCACATGAATCTAACACTACCAATATAGAAAAATATCATGGAGATGCGCTAGGGCATTGGATAACAGTTTTATTTGAAAGAAAGACAATCTATGAAATGCGCGTATAATAAGTATTTCTGCTCTTGTGCATTTTCTGCACGTTAATGGTATAGAATCAATAAAGGAAATACATTAAAACTTCTTCTCTGGTCTCAGCTACATGTAGATAACAACAAAAGTTACAAAAAACGCCGCGCGTAGAGTGTACACCCTTATTTTGAATTACTAATATTTTAGTGTAAGCCTAAACTGATAATTTTCACTGCATTGCATCAAATTTGGGCTATTATTCGTTGAGCCAATATGAAGTATATCTTTAGTGAGCTACTGTGGGAGAAAATTGTTTCCATGTGGCTTTTCCATAGCGATGTGGCCTTATCAAGTAAAACAGTCTGCAACTCTGTTGTGTACCGTTGTGTAAAAACAAGAAAGGTGGACACTTGTTACTACTAAACCCAGAATTAAAGATGAAATGACGAATCGCGATCCGAAGGCTGGATAAGAAGTACCCTATCTAAAAATAGTTTTAGTCTGTGCTTTATTAAACGTCTCATCAACGTGTAGCCAAAAAGGAGAATAATTGTTTAAGTATTCATATATCATGATCAACTAAATCAAATCTTTTTTTTTTAATTAAATAAAATAAGAAAGTATATTAAATGATGTATTTCTTTTTAATAAGGGGAAAGAAATAGACTAAAACCTGACGCTGTTCCATCGGTGTTTTTTTTTTTGCATGCAAGGCCCAACAAAGTGGCGGCATGGAAGAAAGATAAGATAAAAGTGTAAAGAGTGACAGTGGCTGTTTTGGAATTATATCGTGTGATAATGATAACGATTGTGGGCTAAATGAAGTAGCGGTGGAGTCTGTGAAAGAGAAAGTTAGTGTTGATTGTGAAAGTTATAAGAGAGATGAAAATGAGCAGTGTGACCAATCTGTACAGTAAGATTTTGATAAATCAACCAGGTATTCTATTGAAAAATTACAAAATAATCCTGAAATGACGAAATATAACACAGGGTTTGAAAATTATGACCATTCCATGATGTTTTTTTTTTTCAAATTCTTGGTCCTGCGGCACATGATTTGAACTTTCAATGTAACTTGCTTTCTCCTCAAGATCAATTGTTTTTAGTTATGATGAAATTGAGGCAGGCAAAAGATGACATTGAACTTAGTTATATGTTTGAAGTAAGTATATGTGCTGTATCAAATATTATTATAATACTGAAATCTGATTGGTTTAGACGCAGTTGATAATCCGTTCTATTACCCTCGTGGTTAGCAACACACTTAGCAACAGGTAACACAACGAATTATTACGTGCGCGTAAATTATGCACGTACGGTTCGCCGTATAATTCGCGTCATCTCTACATAAAGCAGTAAAAAAAAATTCTCTAAAATTAAGACATTCAGTATAATAAAATAAATAGTGCCTGTTTGGAAGTATAACAGTTGAAATTGACACCCCTCGAAAACCATTGTCAACCTCCGCTTCTCGTCGGTTGACAATGGTTTCCTTGGGTTGTCAATTTCAACTGTTACCCTCCAAAACAGGCACTATTTATATACTGTTGCATGAATCGATTTCATGTACTTCTAACTTAAAAGGTTAGATATTTGGCCCCTCTAGATCAATAGTAGATGATTACATGCCAAATGACTTCTTTGCTAATTTTAATAAAACAAGGGCAATAATTGATGCCACAGTGATACCCATAAACAAACTCGAGAATGTAAAATGACCAAAGTGTTACATTTTCTAGCTACATAAACATAAATACTCTGAAGGTAATGGTTGGCTATATACCACATGGAGCTGTTAGTTTTATTTCGGATGCTTACTGTTCTGCAAGTGATAGATAATTAATTAAACGATCTGACTAGTTAAAAGGTCTTCGGAGCATACAAAGAAGAGGTTTTTCTCTAAATATTTGCAGATGTCCTTGTTAACTGTTTTCCTGTGCCTTGCTTTCATTCGTTTGGTACAAAAGACACAGTTAAAGTTGTTCCTCTCATTGTGAGGCATCCTGCAATATGAAATATACATGTATAATAAATGGTATAATCATGAATAAATCAAAATAGTAAATGTTTAAATTTCTATTTCATGGGGATTTTTATGAATGGATTATAAATGGATTTTAATCAGGAAGAGAAATATGAATAATATTAGGGAATATAATTTGAGAAAATGCCTTAAAAATATCCAAATGTGAGCAATTCTTAATTTTTTTTAAAGTACCCATATCTTGGTAGTCCTAATTTTATTAAAAAATTCAAAATGATTTATTGTTCATCAGATTACAATTAGCACACACTCACAGTCGTCTGCAAGTGTACTACATTTATTTAATCTCAATATTGAAAAACATAAATGTGTAAGCATTTATTGTATTTAAAGGAATACAAGTACAGGACGATTTTAACATTTATTTATTTTCATGTTATTGTAGTTAAAACTTTCAATTACTTACATTACATGAAATATTCAACATATTTATAAATCCGTAATTTAAAATTCGGGAAGGGGGGGGGGGCACAAAATAATAAGTTTCTAAATTTTAGTATGGTTTTAATGATTTTTAAAGGGCTATAATTGGATATAACACGAAGTACAAAAATTATCTACACAATAATGAAAATTATTATAAATATTAATTTATTTAAAAATTCAAGCTAATTGTATGTAAATTCAGAGTTGGTACAATTTTTTTTTTCAGTAAATGAACAAAAATCGATTGCAATATTTTGTTTGATTTATGACTATTCTAGCCTGTCATACATTTGCAATTGGACCAGTACCAGAGTAGTGTCCCTTAAGTACAAATAAAAAACCTTTTTGTCTGATTACTTTTACGTGAAGTACATTTGCGCCATATATAACTCGTCTCCGGCATAATCGATAATGAGCTGTAAACAGGTCAACATGTCAGTGAGGGATCAAATACACTGCTTGGTTTACAAATAAATAATAAGCCTTACCGTATGAAACAATGTTAAATAAGTATGCAAAACACTGCTAATCATACTTACTTGAAGCATTTAACGGTTGTTTACATGATTTACTCAGCTTGCGATATAGCGGTATATGTCTTCTTTCCGATGCCGAATGTGAAAGCAGACGTCATAATCTATTTTTAAACTATTTTCAAAACACCAAATCGATGGAGGCACAAATAACAATAATTAAATGCAATACATAAAAACGATATTACGCTAAGACCGTTTTTGATACTTAAATTAATTATATTTTTTTAGCTACATTTAACACAATCCGGAATGTTGTAAAAATGATATTACCATATGTTTATTTTATTAAAATAAAGAAAGGTGCACATGCTTCGCCCCATTTTTTTTTCTCTTTTGTTTAACAAAATGTTGAACACACGTCTATTCAAAAGCGATTTAAATATTTTGGGGCGAAAGTGTGCAGTACCTAAAATTTGTCAAAACGGAAAATGTTTAATTCAAAAATAGCAGAATTGTGAAACCATTGCTGGTTCTAATATGTATACAACTGTTCCAGTGTGTCTGATTTTAGAACTTTTGTTGTTTTCATAGTCCAACAGTCATAGTTCCTATTCAAAACCAAGGTACCCTTAAGAAATGTTTACTTTAATTTTAATTTTACATTTTTAGAACCATATTCACGGGTTTGTGATTTAAGTTCTTTAGTTCTGATGCATTGCCAATTGAAGAAACACAGGTGGCCGACGGCTACGTTTTCTAATGAAAGAAAATTGCTTTATTTTAATCAGAGGCGTCGGAAGCAAATTTGAAGTGGGGAGGGGGTAAACTTATCTTCAGAAATCTTGACAAAACCTAATTCCGAAAATCATGAAAATCCTAATCCGAGAGGTGGGGGGGGGGGGGGGGGGGGCACACCTTTGACTCTAACTACTCAATATTTCAATCGTTTCAAGGTAGATTTCAGATCAATTATGTTGGCTAAGAGAAAAAGAGGAGAGCGAGGGGGGCTAAACCCTCCATGATACTATGTGCCAAATGGTTAGGTCTAACTTTACAAATAAAAGTGGTAGGGGAGATTAGCCCCCCCCCCCCCCCACCCCTGGTTCCGACGCCTATGTTAATCAAATCAATAAAACTCTAAATACATTGGATTTAAATTGATTATCACAGTATATAACATATACATGTAAATAGAAGATAAAATAAACACGTAAATACATAAATGGATAATTATTGTAAAAACGTTCATTATAACTGCTATATATATTGCAAATAACTTAGTTTCGTTCGTACATCACTTCACATGAAGATTTTCTATATTAATATTAAGATATGCCAAATTTTCCCGAATAGCGAAGTAAAAAAGCAAAGCGGGAGCTTTGTCTCCGCGATAGCCGAATGTTATAATTGATTTATTACTGAAATATGCAGCAATCACTTAAGATTCCCGCATTTGTGGTAGTTATTGTAGGTATCCCGTTTCTTAATGTTGTTGTATCTAGAATTTCGTGAGGAGTATATCGTTGAAATCTTTAAACAAAACATACTTAATGAAATACAAAGATAATTGGGGTCAGTATTTAGTCCTCTGAATTATGGCCCATTTAGTTTTTCCTTTTTGCACCTATTTTGCAATTTTAGCCTGATGAGAATTTGTTGTCCATATTTTTGATTAAGCAAACTTATATCTTCAAATATGTTTTTTTAATTATTGACAATGGTAACACTGAATAGAGGGATTACAAAAAAACTGTACGAGGCTGCAAAGATTTTATTTATGTATTCACTATCATTTTATTATAAAAAAAAACATAGGGTTGGTGATGTCAAATTTTAGATAAAGGGTTTAATTTTCGCAAAATTATATTTAGAATTTCAGACATTTTTCTATATATTTGCACAATTTTATACAATTCTCTACCACTCTCTCAAGATTTAATGCTCTTCATGTCACACAGAACCTTTAGAATATGTTACAAACCCATCAAATGAAAAAAAAATGTGAAAATGAATTAAGTATAATAAAAAAAGATATTAAACATACAAAAAATTGCTTGTTTCTGTCATTTTCGTTTATAAAATCTTTCTTACAACTAAAACCATTCCCCCGAAAACTTTGTTTCTGTTTTTGATCAAATGGATTTTCTTTACGGATGTTGTGTAATGATGAAATAATAATCTTTCTGTGATGATTTAATAAAATTGTATTCATTTAAAATATAATGATAATCTGCGGAATGAAATCAAAACGTGAGGAGCAAGACACTCTCATACTTAATGTGTACCATGCACATATTTTATATAAGGAAGTTTTCTTATGTCAAGTGAAAAAAAATATTCTGCGTTTAGCAATCATGTATATCGATGTACTAGGTAGTGAAGTCGGTTATAAACTTGTCAATATGGTTACTTACCTCTGCTTTTCACATATGCATGTATAAGGCGACACATACTTTGATGTGAATATAAGGTATGTTATTACAATTAATTTGTCACATAACAACCATTACTAGACATTTACTTCTTAGAAAAGTTTATATACAAAGCCGGTTATAATGACCTTAAGCAATTTATCGATCAGGAATTGTAAAAGTCACTAACTTTTTTGCCTGACATTGCAATGAAGTGAGTCAAATGAGCTTGAGATATGAATTGAGATGTAATAAAGCGCAACCACAATGGATAACTGTAATATATTATTATTATTATTATAATCATTATTATTGAATATTGGTGTATATAAGTTAAAGATTGCACAAATGCTGGCATTATTAAAGACTGCCTTTACCTATGTAACATTTGGTGCCATTCAATATGTATCCTGACTGACATTCGCACTGACCATTATTACATACCCTCTCAAATTCAGTTCCAGTGCATTGCTTATTGTTTTTACAAGTGTTAGTGACCGTTAGGTTTTCTGAGAAAAGATAACAAAAATCAAATATTATGATAAAGACAATAATGCCATAATCAAATAAGTAAAACATCACATGTGCGAAAAAATATATTAAAACAGATACATAGCCTTTAATTTATCGTCAGTAAATACATTTTTTTTTTTTTAAATATAAACAAAATTAATCTAAAGTCTTTAGAGCGATCGGCGACAGTGACAGTGCCAACATCTTTATTAATAATGTGAACTTAAAATGTTTGTAATATAGCTGTTCTTTTTTTTTTTTTTATAGTTTCTTGATATGATTTATTTCTTTTGTCCTGAATAAGGAACTGGAAAACCCAAAAATTTAACAATATCTATTATTCGTGTCGTTAACCATTTTTAGTGCTTAATATATATATATATATATATATATATATATATATATATATATATATATATATATATATATATATATAATTAAGCACATACAACGCGCCAAGAGAAAAACAATAACTCTTTAGATTTACGATCTTATCTAAAACCTCATTTGCAAATTATAAATAGGGGTGTATATTCCACTAAATTTACGCGTGAAATGGCAATTTACATGTACTTGGCGTTGTTTAAAAGTTTAGAATTTTCTACGGTCCACCAACTGACTATCAACAATCTCAATGAGCTGACTGTGTCGGTAATTTGCAATTTAAAAGACACCGATGAGATCTTAAAGCCAAAGTGCATCAAAGACTGGACACTTACAAATATGCTATTAGCATCGATGAAATGGTGAGGCTTGAGTAAACCTTTGTAACATTGTGTTGAGTTATACTCTGTCCAGAAGTATTTAAGCGTAACCTCTCCGTAATAATTCAATATTCATAAATATCTAAGGGCTAAAACTATATCTATTCGCTTGAATGAAAAATAGATCCCCAATTTCTTTGTTGTGAGTGCTCATATTTTCTTGTTCAATTGAAGACTTTGGCTAAAAAATGTTTTTTTGAGATTTTGCATTGCAAATGGCATAGACCCTGATGACAATGTTAAAAACCCGTCTGTGGTGTTTTCAGCAAGTTATAAATATTAATTGGGGGATGATTTTTTTTATTATTTAAATTGTTTAACGTCTGAAAAAAAATTTCAGTGATTTATAGTATGTCCTAATATATCTATGCAGCACATTTGGACGATTTTAATTTTAAAATAAATACACATACATGTGAGAGAATTGAAATAAGAAGAGGATAATATTCAAGATATCTTTATTAATATATTTCAGTATTTATTTCTTTAAAAAATCACAAGAATGTAAGCAGATTTCTTTCGAATATTTATAATGGGAAATGTTGACATCTTTTCTCTATTCGGAAGTCACTTGGAATACATTGCTCAATTTGTCAACGTTATCATCCGGATACGTTTATTTCGCTTTCAATGCAAAGTGCCCGTCGACTTTTTTTAACCGTGTATTGAAAGCTGACAATTTAGAGGGAGTGTTTGAAATGAGGAACCTTGTGAATTTTTATTTTATGTAATGAACATCGTTTGAAATCTGAGATGTTTAGATATCAAATAATCTTAGTAAATAGGTTGCAAAAAATATTTGGACAGAGTCAAGGAAATAAAACCATTATATTCTAAAAAGGTTTTAAAGAATAATTATATGTATAGGCTACCAAATACACAACGGAATGGTCGTCTCAGATTATATGCAATTTGGAATTATGATGGCGACGTGAAAAATGTGTATATTTTAAACGAACGAAGTCGACCACTAATTGATAGAAGTAAGTCTTAAGAACAAAAGGTTCTAAGCCAAAAAAAAAATTTCAGTTTTATTTAAGAAATAAACGGAATTTTAGACATGTGTCATAATGCATTTAACAATATCAAATCATTATATATCAAAATAATTGTTAACTGTAATATTTTGTAGGATGATACAGAACGGGACAACAAGAAAAACGGAAAGAGTGAATACTCTTAAAAATCAACATTATATATTGCTAAATCGCCAATTGTGATAATTAAAACAAAAATTTATCAGTTTGTCGCTTTTTAAAATAATGTATACTTTAGAGGGTATGTAAAATCATTAAACCAAAGCAGTATAGTGTAAGAAAAAGTCACCTTAATTCATAAACAACATTAACAAGTCTTTTTAATTAATCATGTTTAAATGCTTCATAATTTTTACCTTTCACGCAGTATCCATTTACCACGATATATCTATAGTGACAATGACAAACACAATAATTGTCGATTCTATTGCACTGTGCATTACTCCATCGGCAGTCAGTAGTATTTATAATCCTGTATTTATCTGTAAGATTTAACTTGTTTATAATAAAAAAAAGTTTCATACGTTGTTTCTGCAAATATTTACAGTTGTACAAACTGTCACAATTCATTGTAAAAGCACCTGTATGTTACTTACTTTTATTCCACGATGGACACTCGATATACATGTCCATGGGTAGGGGTACAATTTTTGATGCATTACAAATTGACAGATAAAATGTCTGTTCAGTTCCTATCGTGATGTAGACTTCCCGTAAGTAGTATGTATGCCGATATTCTACATTATTAATCTGGACATAGCATTTACTAGAACACGTTCCTGCTGTGAACAAAAAAAAATCAATAAATACATATTCTATAAGATTTGCTTTTTAAACCTAATGTTAATAAACGAGTTGAGTTACTCGGTGTATATAATAAAGATAATACCCCTTAAAACAAATAAAAAGCAAAAAAAAAAAAAAAAAAAACTGAAAAAATTCATAATTTAGGTAAATCTGTATTACATACTGTAGTTGCATATCAAATGCAGTCGAATAATATTTTGGGGAACATATTGTGTAATATACTTTATTCTCCGTTAGTATTTATAGAAAGTTAATGTTATGATACTTGTATTTGTTGTATTTCTATAATTGATAAATTTAAATTAACCAACGTCTTGCTACGAAATACCCCTATGGCCGTCAGTAAATTTACATAGCACTTTTAATATTTATCATTGGTAAACTGTGTCTCTTTACAACCCAATCTATGTGACGCATTTAATTGTGCCATTGCCTTTTCTTGTGTCGATTATTTGAAGTTTGATTTTAATTTTTTTTAGTGCTTAAGAATTAGTTGGATTAAAAGATTTCATTTAAATTTATTCACTTAATATGAATACCTTTGATATTGAATTTGAAAATACATTAATTTTGCAACTGTAGGTATCTTTTCAGTTCTTTAGTCAACTGAAAAAAATAAATAAATAGGCCATTAGAAATTGCATAAAGAATGCGCTTTAATACCTAACTCCAACTAATCTATTTGAATTATTTTTGTGTTCATGTGAGTAATGGCACTTTTTATGTACATATACAATGCATATTATCATAGATATAACGTTTTGGATCTTAAAAAAATTTTATTAAACCAGTAAACAAAATTGCCAATATATTATTTTCTATTATTAAAAAAAACTATACAAGCAACATGAAATAAACATTGAAAAATTACCAGTAATGGAAAACAAGTCTATTTTTTTTTAATTTTTCCTAGGTTATCATGTAGAAAACCTAATTTATTCATTTATTACTTAAGTTTGAATCTTTAAATATTCTAATCAAAATAATAACATGTTCTTGCATACGGAGATGCGGTACACATACACTTGTACATAAATTTAATTTATATTTGAAATACATGTAACTATTATCAATATACATTTTAAAAATAAACCCAGACATTTTCATTTATTAAAAGATTCTAAGAATTATAGATGAAATACGATTTTAATATTAACTTACCGTCTTTTATAACATCCTCTTCATAAGTCATATAAAATCTACATTTTGTGTTTTGATGACGTATAAATTGTGCAGCTCCACCAAAACAAATACTTCTGAAATGGACGTTACTAATCAGTGGTTATTTAAACATTTTTGTACTTCAGCAAAAGAACAACAGAGGTACTTTTTTTCAATTGTTTAATTTGTTTTAATTAATTAATTATTATATTTTTTATTCTATTGGAAGTTAATATCCAACAAATCAACATATACATTATTATGTTTGAATTGGTGTTATTTTTTCTACATCTGTGTATGATCTATTGAAAACGAGGTTTTGATATACATCTACATTTAAAGTGTTTTCATACATCACATTTTGATGACGCAGTACGGAAAACATACTGGCTGATTTAAACTGAGATGAGTTGTACAGGAGCCGCTCTTTTGAAGAAAAAGGACAGAAAAGGTATAATTTGATCTTAATCTTAAAGCTGCTTGGTCTGATTTTATATCAAATTTTATGCACGCTTTTAAACGATGGCTATGGTAAGTATATGTATAATAATAGACATTGCAGTAGTTTTACCCGTCAATTATGCCAAATTTCAATGAAGAAAAATACGTACAAAATTTGCTAACAAAACAAACGACATTAAAAGGTACCTCGTTATTTCGCCTCATGTTAAACTTCACCCCTGACGACGAGACGGGTATAGTTGTATTACGAATTGGACATCGCTTTAAATAAAGGTCGAAATGATCAGACAAATTACAAATAAACATGTGTACGTTTTGTTCGCTAATATTTCTAAAGTCTGCTTTCTTTACAATCGATGCATAGCATGCGGGTTGAATAACCCCAATCATTCGGGGGACGAAACCAAGCGGTTTCCTTTTCTTAACATTCCCGTGATGCATTTTGGTTTGTTTTTTCGTTTGCCCAAAGCGAAATTATTATACCCGCACTTTCTAAAGAAAGTTCGGGTATATTGTTGTTACTCTGTTCCGTCCGTCCGTCCGTCTGTCACGTACTGCTCTTACATCTTATAAACCAGCAAACTGAACTCTTGGAGTTTGATTTTGGGTATCATGTTGTTTTGTAAAAAGGTTTCAAAAATTCTCTGTTAGTCCTGGGGGTCCAATAATTGGTAAAAAATGACGTTTTTTCACAAAAAACCTTCTTCCTCGAACTCCTCCTACATTTTCAACAGTAGACAAATCATCTTTTGGAATTGGAATATGTTTTAGGGTATCCTATAGATGCGCAATAAGGTTTCGGAATTTTCAATTTTGTCCTGGGGGTCATTTAATGGCTAAAAAATGACGTGTTTTTTTTTTGTTTTTTTTTGTTTTTTACAAAAAACTGGTTTCAAAAACGTCATTTTTTTTGGCAGTAGGCAAATGATCTTCTAGAATATGATTGGGGGTGTCATATTGAGGCGTGATCAGGTTCCACAATTTTTTTTTTATTAAGGGGATCAGTGGGCAACAAAAAATGACGTTTTTTGGCAAAAAAATATGGTTCCCAGAACTCCTCTTACAACTTTTGGAGTAGCTACGTCATCTCTTGAGATATAATTGGGGCTGTCCTAAAGATGTGCAATAAGGTTTTAAAAATTTAAATTTCATCCTGGGAGTCAAATAGTAGCAGAAAATTGACGCTTATCACTAATAAAACAAACATTGATCCAAGAGCTCCTCTTATGATTTAATGGATTGACAATTATATCTTGGGATATGATAGGGACTGTTCTATAGATGTGCAGTAAGGTTTTCAAAATTTAAATTTCATCCAGGGAGCAAAAAAGTAGCAGAAAATTGACGTTTATCACTTCAAAAAAACATAGATCCTAGAACTCCTTTTATGATTTAATGGATAGACACATCATATCTTGGGATATGATAGGAACTATTCCATAGATGTGCATTACGGTTTTGAAAAATTAAATTTAACCCTGAGGCCAATTACCTACCGGTACATACCTTTTGATGCCCTTTAAGGATCAAGGATATATATTGTTAAGGTGTGGGGATCTCAACCGTTTCCGAGATATTCGTGCACTTCCTGTTCAAGGGGGGGGGGGGTCATGACCACCCCCGGGGCCCATGACCTACATACCGTTTGATGCCCCTTGACACAAGGAACAAGAATATATATGGTTTAAGGGTGGGGATCTCAACTGTTTTGAAGATGTTAAGGGACTTGCTGTTTGAGGGGGTCAGGACCACCCACAGGGCCCATGACCTACATAACATTTGATGCCCCTTGACATCAGAAACATGAATATATATGGTTTAGGGGTCATGATTATAACAGTTTCTGAGATATATGGTAATTTCAAATTCCTGGGGGATGGGGATGACCCCAGGGGTCAGATCTAAAAAACCCTATATATTGCCAGTAACAGCCAATATATGATTATGAAAACCCTATATTATTATCTTTGTCCGTTTTCAAGTTACCATTTACAATAGAGTCTATGATTCTTCCTACAAGGTTCAATGTTAGACCCCTAACCCTTTTGACACCCCCTCCCCCTCCCCCGAAAAGTGGTTGTCTAACCCAAAATGAGAAAAATCAAACCAGGGTGCGCAACTAGATATGCAGGCCTATCATATCCTAGAGTTTTGTACAATTCTGTTCAGCCATCTCTGAGAAACAAGTTCAGAGCAGGAAAGAAGAAAAAGAAGATGAAGAATAATAATACATGTACCGTATTAGGAACCATACAAAAACAATAAGTCTCCAAATTTCATTCGGAAGACTTAATAAAAAGGATTAGATAGATATAGGATCATCAAACATCAATAATTTAAAGATAATTGATGATTTCTGATTCTAAGGGGGTCAGGATGACCCCTTAGGATCATGACTTACATGCCATAATGATCTGATGCGCCTGAATGACCTAAAGAGGAATAATATATTTGGATTGAGGTGGGGATCTCAATGGTTTTTATGATATTTAATAATTTCAGGAAGAGCACTTGGTATCATTACCTATATACCATCTTAAACGCCTTGAACAAAGAAACAATAATATAATATGTACATGATATATGATTCAATTTAAGAACCCAGATATAGATCAATCATCTGTTTTGTAATACTTCCTATGTATATATACATGTACATGCATTAGTTTGTGTTTTGTTCTATACTATTCATGTTCATGACTGTAGTATGGCTTAGTCTTATTTTAAATTACATTAAAAAAATGTCAAATATATGACTTGGAACCCCCACTCCCAAACAAACTCAAATATAAACTGTTCCCCTCCCCCCCCCCCCCCCCCCCCCCCCCCCGTGTCGAATGATCTATTAAAATCAAAATATAATTTGGGTGTCTAAAAACTTTTATTAACTGGTAAAAAATGTTATTCTTAAAAAAAATTATATTACACCTTGCATAATTGACAAATGATCTATTGAGATATGATCAGAGGTCATATTTCTACCTTGGGATCAATAAGTAGTATTCATCATGTTCATTGACAAGTTAAAATTAATAACAATAAATGATTCAAATTATAAATGTTTATACTCCACATTCACCCCCCCTCCCCCAATCTAACCTGGTTATAAAGATTCAGTCTTCTTAATACATTCTTACATGTGTACAGTAGCAAATTTTAAATCATTTCTTCACTGCTTTTTCTCTCGTGATTCACATTAACATTTTGGAAATTGCTTAATTCAATTTTTAAGATTTTAATATAAACAAAATGTTATATGCATCACTTCCATGTGTATTCGCCTATTTGGGGCAATTGTAAAGTCTCCTAAACAAAGCAGTGACATCATTAGGCTAGGATTTACCCACATGGATCAAACACTACTGTATAACATATGAATAAGATATATAAAATACATCATTATTTCTAGTTCTAAAATGTCAGGGTGTCTCCAAGGGGGCATAATCTACATACAATTTTACGCGCAATGAAACAAAGAGCAAAAATAAATTATATGGTTTAGGGATGAGGATCTCAGATCTCACAAGTTAACAAAATATACAGTGTATCATATTATTTCCTATTTCATAAAGGCGGGGGGGGGGGGGGGGGGTTAAGGGGGTTAAAGACAACACCTGGGGGTCATTAATGAACTTTACACCATTTGATGCATCTTAATGACATTAGAAGATATTTTGTATTTTCCTGTTTCGTTGGGTCAGAACAGTCCCATAAGGTCATGACCTACATTGTATTTGATGCATTATAATACATTAACAAAGAAATACTCCTTCCTTCCTATTATAACTCATATAAAAATGATAAGTGTCTACACCTACTTACATGTAATACACAAATTTAATAAGAAATTGTTTATTCAGGGTCAATATGGGGTCAACTCAATAGTGCATGCAGTCTGACAAATGAAAAAAAATAACTTTTGCAACTAAAATGACAGAAACTTTACAAATGCGAAAGGATAGGTAACGATGATAAGCTTATTTAAACATTAAAAAATGATGATACAGTATGCTGTCAAAGGGAGATCACATTTAGAAAGTGAAAGTAGAACTTATATATGTATGCTGGCATCTCATTATATTGTGCTACTGCTACTACATGTATTATGCTTACCTAAATTGGTCAACATCATAATGATAATCCAATTAAAACACAATAATGAATTCCTTTAGCTGATCTTACCTAATCCTTTTCTGCATACGGAAAACACAGACATGTATGTATGAGTGTTGCTAAAACGCGGAACGGAAAGCAGAACAGAATGGAAAATATCATCACGTTTATCGCTTAAAAAGGGTATAGACTGGCCAGAAACGATTTACTTTGTATCTTTTATTTATATCTAATGAATGATTATCAACATGTTGTTATCTTATTAATATTCATATGAATGTCTATCAATTATATCATTGTATTCATTCGGCTTTAGTTGAGTACGGAAACGGAAAAATCAAATGTATACGAATTGTGAAACATTAACATGATTAAACGAGCAAATTAGCTATGATTTTTTACTTATTTTTCTTATATGATATTGCTGCCATATCAGCGTAACGTACGCAGTTAGTGAAAGCGTTTTATGCGTGTTTTGAGTATTTTTATATTTCAAATATGATGTACATGTATATACTTACATCAAAATTGAATTTTCGGTGTTCTAGACGATCTTTTATCATACAGACGATACAGTATCATTGAGATGGAAGAAAAAAAAACCGTAGGACTGACGACATTAAAAATTAAAATACAGTAAACATTAACATACCCGGTAATTTGTGAAACTAGTAATTTGTGAAACTAGTATTTTTAGCAATGCAATTTTGTTTACGTTTGCATTACTAAGCAGTTGTTTATTCCAGCAGCTATATACATATGATCCGAATAGAGCTCTAGACGTTGTTTTGTTTGATTTTCCGACTATATATTGGGACTATAGTCTGTCGATCCCAAAATATTCATGCAGCACATTTGGACGATTTATAATGGAAATGTTGACATCTTTTCTCCATTTGGAAGTCACTCAGAAGACCTTGCACAATTTTTCAACACTATCATCTGGGTCTGTTGAAATGCAAAACCCCGTAAACTTCTTTATTTTTAGCCGTGTATTTATACCAGCTGATAAGCTAGAGAGGACATTTTAAAGAAAGAATAATGAGAATGTTAAATGCTTCTAAAAGAGAATTGCTTGAACCCTGAGGTATATATAAATATACAGCTAAAAGTGAATCGAGGATATTTTGGGACAGAATATAGTGGTCAATGCTTGTACTGTTAATTTTGAGGAAATAAATATTCTTGAATAAATAATCTAATATTGCTAATCTTTCAAAAAAATTAAAAAGGTACATAAAGTATATCGTTTTAGCATGATTAACAAATCTATGAGGTAAATAACATTAGATAAGATTTTCTGTTTTCCCTTCCGTTCCGCTTTCCGTTCCGTTTTCCATTCCGCGTTTTAGCAACACCCATGTATATATAAACGTGAACCCATCTAATCGAAGAGCTGGGTAAAACTAGTACCCGCTAATGAGACATGCAGACCTGTGTTGTGTACGTAACTTCAGACAAAGATGATTCATTTGTAACATGCATGTATTTTTATGACCTATTTTTGAAATCCACTTGCACTATTTTATTAGGTAAATGACAGCTTTAAGGTGGTGTAGGACACCTGCATATTGTGATGTACATGTATACTTTCTATTGAGATAAACAATAAAGTATATTAAATATTGATTAAATATTTATCCCCCAAATAATGTTACCTAACATTGAAGCGCAATGGGTTTGAGCGTTTACATGTCTGTAAGAGCATTGGGTCCAATGTGTATTTTTGGTAATTTTACAATTGATATAAATGAATTTTCATGGGGAGGGGGGTCTGGACCCCTCCCTCCCACCCCTTCTCTAAATCTGTGCACACGATGATGTTCATGTAGTCTACATGAACATCATCGTGTGTACAGATTATTGTAGGCACACAGAAGCAAATCTAAAACCGGCAACCGCCACTGGGAAGGGGCATAATTTAATTTTTAATTTTGTTTGTAATAATTATGTAGACCAATATACTTTCTATGACATAAAATGTTAAGATTATTGATTAACTGAAAATTCACTGCAAACAGTTCTTCCCCAAATTGCACATAAAGTGCTGCTCATGTCACGATGTGTATTATCATATGGGAAGGGATTTCATCCTTCAGTTATGAAAATTATAAATTTTAATTGTATTACCGGAGCTTGCATATAGCCTTCATTTTTAATTAAACTGGTACAAAACAGTGTTATTTAGGGGCAAACACATGGTGCGGGTATTACTGTCTAATGACAGCATCTAGTTTTTATTTACTTTGAATATTTCTAACTTGGAAAGGTGGAAAGGAGACTGATTCTGCTGGTGTAAATAGGAGAAAGTCCATAACTTTCTAAGATAAATGATTACTGTAATTACAAAAAAATCGGACCAAGCAGCTTTAAAAACGTTTCTTAGGGTGCGATTACAAAAAAATACAAAAATGAATGAACACTGAAAAAAAACTGAAGCGTGATAGAAGCGGTAACCCCAATATCACATACATTAATATGTTTCAAATTACTTTGTTCCTACTTACTGATGTATGCTATAGGAAGCAGATTCGTATGTCGTGATTCCAATGACACCTATATAACAAAAGTAAACATATCCATATATAAATGCACCATTGATTAAATAAATCATTGTGATTCTTAAGTAAATATTCGTTACATCAAACAACATACAATAGGTTCAGTATAAAATATCCTGGCGACTTGTATTGAAAGTTATATATTGATTAAGAAAATGCATATATCATGGTATGTTTCGCCAAGTATATGAAGAAAGCATGAAAGAAACTACAAGTAGATGTAATGAGTGAACTGATTATGCTGCGATGAGATTCAGAAACGAAAGAACTTCATGCGACTTATTGTGCTTATTTTTTCTCCAGAGACCGTACGCAATCTTGGCAAAATGACAAATGCAAAACGAAAACAAGATAATCAAATGCACATTTAAGCCTCATAATAAAAATGTAAATACAATTTTTCTTGATAAATTAAGAATTACAACCCGCGAAAAAATTCACCAATACTCATACATTTGAATATGTTGACTAGGTTTCAGGCCAATATTGATTACATTAGCCTAAAATCATAGACAACGTTTGTTGTTATATTAAATATCAAACGAATCATTTCAAATTGTCTTATGGCAGATTTCAAAGCGAACTAAACGATAACAACTGTGATATAGAGATTAAAATTGTGCAAACAAAAACAAAAAACAATGCATCATAAGTCTTGCTCTGTTAAATATATCTAAAAAATGTGTTTACTATCTAGATGATTATGAAGATTCATGCGTTAGCAGGTGCAATTGAGATAAATGATTATTTTATTCAATTGCTGTCATCATATCTTGATTACTCTTTTACAACTCTGTCTTATATAATAACAGTTAAAAAATTATGTACACAATATGATATCCTTACAAACAGATTGTGGTGACATTTTATGCTTAGGGTTTTGCTCTTAAATCGTCATGCATCGTGGTCAACAAATGGCGTAAAAACCTGCATGTTTAAAGTTGATTCTTTAACAAAACATTTAGATGACTTTAGTTTTGAATATTAGATACGGTATATCTACGCCAATTTGAAATCAGGTTTGTCGCTTTACGCTTTAAGAAAGGGAATTTGCCGAAAGTACAAGGTCTATAGAACACAACCTTTATCACTTGAAAGGTTAGCAATACGGAAAATATCATGTAGAAAAAAACCAAAACCTGTTATATTCTAAAATAAAATCTGCGAATATCAGTAACTTTTTTTAATAAAAAATATCTAGAAATTAAAAACCTAAGGTAAAGAATGTTTAAGAGTATTTCAAATACCCTATCTTAAACTATTCGAGAAAATGAATCAAATGTGAGAAGATGTATAGATAGGAAAAAGAGATTAAGAAAGCGTTTGCTGCGAAAGACAGAGAGAGAGAGAGAGAGAGAGAGAGAGAAAGAGAGAGAGAGAGAGAGAGAGAGAGAGAGACGGACAAACAGAGAGACAGACAGACAGACAGACTGAGAGAGAGTTTTACTTACATAATATGATGGACTCATACATGACCGCCATAGCAGAACTTGTAACTACCTTCAATCTCTTGCATCGACTTCCGTGTTTTTTTATGTGTTTGTCAAACAACAAGGAAGCAATATTCTGATTCTGAAATATACTTTTGTTACAAGCATAACTTTTTGTCATATACTATGCTCATAAATTGATCTCTACAAAGAGAACACTAAGCGATTAGTGTTCATTATAACCACAAACCTTTTCAAAAACCGTTCCTAAAACGACCGTATTACAGGAAGATATCCCTTAACATATATGAGTGACCCCTTAATTAACAACTTATAATAGAAAATGTACCATTATTTTGATAATTTATAAAAATAATAAAAATTACATTATAATTAATGATAATAGATTTGATCGTATTCTATTGTGATCATTCACGCATTGTCGATTTTTTTAACCAGTCTTTCACAGTGCTAATGAATTTTGTTCTAGTTTAAATAAATGCCGCGATTAGAGTGTCCGCCCTTATATCGAATTTCTAATATTTTAGTGTAAGCTTAAATTGATAATTGCCATGCATTGCATCAAATTTGGGCTATTGTTCATAAAATTGTTCATAAAACCAACATGAAGTATATCTTTAGGGCGCTACAGTGTAGAAAATGTGTTTGCATGTGGTATTTTCACAGCGATGTAGCCTCAATAAGTAAACAGTTTTTCTTCAAGCTATGCAAGGACATTGCTACAAGACGGTAGGTTTATATTTAAATGGTGTGTCATAATATGTATGTAGTTAGATACTTGTTATCATGCTTTTAACCCAAGAAATTGAACAGCACTTGCAAGAATTTCTTATCTTAAAAACGCATCATATTTTTCTAAAATAAAATATCTTAATATTTGAGTTTTACTTAAAAATGTGTGAAACAAGTTTACCACGTGCAACATTTGATAAATTTTCAAAAATGATACTTTTCTTACTCATGATAAGGTTATCTAATTAATCTCATTTTGTTCGAATAAACTTATGAATACTGCTTTGGTTTTGAAAAAGATTCATAATTATTAAAATTCATTGACACAGAAGGTGGTATACATGTATATATAGGTTGTATTACACAATAGCGTAAGTCACACCTATTAGCTTGTATAGCGTATACTAGTGTTAACTGTAAGTAGTGCTTCTTATTTTCTACCTTAATAGTCGTAGGGATATTCGATAACTAGACTAAAATTGATTAATGTAACATTCAAATTATTTATTCAGCTCTACATCCTTCAGATAATAAATAATATAACTTGAATAAAATAAATGTCTATAACTACAATCATAGAAAGAATAATATCAAACTGAATATTTTTAAAAAAAAATATATATATATATATATATATATATATATATATATATATATATATATATATATATATATATATATAATAAAAGAAAAAAAGCAACACTAACTGCAAAACATAAGCGCTTTCATTGTTAAAAATTTTCAGACGTTTTACAGTCGTTAAAACTATGACGTAATTACGTTACCTAGTGATAACGTCAACAATAATACTATGACGTCATAATGCTTATTGAAGGAAACAATCCTAGAATAAAGTTATATAGCGTTATATACAGTAAAACAAAATCAGAGACGATGAAACAGTCTATATCAAACAATTTAACGAAGGTTTTAGTGACTTTATAAAATGTTTTTCTTTTTCCCTTCGTTCAATTGCATTGTCAGTATAAAGTTTATAAAACGGAAAAACTGAAAATTGTCCGTGGCCACAAATATCAAGATGTTCACTAAGTTTAATTTTTCTGTACTCGGGTTGATTGACGTGTTGTTTGTGTATACGAATACGGGTGCGTAGGGTTGTTCCAGTTTCTCCTATATAGAATTCGTTGCATCCGCTACACGTAATGTTGTATATAACATTTTTAGAGGCACAAGACATGTTCGCATTAACAATAAAGTCCTTGTCCCCGAACTTGAACGATTTCCCGACTTTAATGTATTGGCAAGTTCCACAGCGGGGATCGTTACACTTGCTGACAGAATAAGATTGACGTTGAAAAGAAGACTTGCAAAGTATCCATCGGAGATTCCTGGGTTGTCTTTTACTGTTGATGAAGTTATATTTTTTCAGCACTTCGGACATTTTTTCATCAGTTTGTAGAATGTTGTTAAGTTGACGTACGACTGGAATAATATTAATATCATTCGGATTATGCGTAGTTACGAGAGGTAATATCTTTAAATCAGAGGTGTTATTTTCAGGAGGATTAATAAGCTTTTCCCTGTTCAGTGCTAATGCCTTTTTGATACCTTCGTCTATGATTCCTACTGGATAACATTGCTTTATCAGGCTTGCTTTCAATTCATGTAAACGTTCATTTCTTTTTTCGTTGTCGCTAACTATGGTACATACTCGCCTTGCTAAGTTGTAAGGAATTGCGCGTTTAGTATGGCCCGGATGGCAAGAACTGAAATGAAGGTACTGATGGGTATCTGTTGGTTTGTAATACATGTCGGTGGTTATATTTTCTCCGCATCTAGAAATGAGCACATCCAAAAATGGAATACAGATCGCACTTTCATCTAGCGTAAAGTTGATGTTTGGATTATTTACAATGTCTAAAAAGACTGTTAAATTGGCGTCTCTCTCGTTCCAGATGATAAAACAGTCATCAAGATATCATTTCCATCCATTTTTTATATTTTGTGCGGTTTGATGGTTAAATTGCCGTCTAGCTTTTTCATACATTTTCTCTTCTAAGTATCCTAATGTGAGGGTGGCATAAGTAGGGGCCATTTTAGTCCCCATAGCCGTTCCTTTAAGCTGCAAATAATGTTTGCCGTTGAAAGAGAATGTGTTGTTTTTAAGGACGAAACTGCTTGCCTCTAGGATAAACTCTCTGCTGAAACGGCTGTTGATATTTTGTGGATATTTATTGATCCAGTATTTTAGGGCATTGATACCGAGATCTGTGGTTATGTTAGTATACAAATTTGTTACATCCATAGTGACCAACTTTGCATCTTGGTTAACTTTATCTGGTAAATATCTCAGGAAATCAAGATCATCTCGAGCATAACTTTTTACTTCTGAGCATAAGGGTTTTAGTAATATATCCATAAGATGACTCGTTGTGTTGGAGCGTTAGGTCCTCCCACTATGGGTCTAAATTTGAGATCGTCCGGTTTGATACAAGTAATATATGCATTATTTTGCATTTTGATGGTATTAGTAATTGTTTTATACTCTGTCCCAAAATATTTTGGATTCACGTTTGGACGATTTTTAATAAAAATACACTTACCTGTGAAAGAAGTGCAATTGAAATAGTTGAAAGGGATATTTTCCAAGATAATTTCATTGACACATTATCATCTTTCACTCGGAAAAATTCACAGGAACGAAAACAGATTCCTTACGGAGATTTATAATGGGGAATGTTTACATCTTTTCTCCATTCGGAATACACTCGGAATACATCGCGCAATATTTCAACGTTATCATCCGGGCTTGCTGCAATGCAAAATCTCCGTAGACATCACATTTTTTGAAACCTGATAAGCTAACAGGGGCGTTTTGACTGAGAAATCTTGGAAATTTTTCATACTTTTGAATGAACATCGTTTGGATCCTGAGGTATTTATAAATATCAAACAATTAAGCCAAACGTGAATCCAAAATATCTTGGGACAGAGTATAGACTTATGTATCTTAGAAAGTCCATAAAAGACACTTTCCCGGAAATCAAAATCCGTTAAAATATCCGCTTCTTTGGTTGTTATATCGGAGGAAGTCTGGTGGTCTTTAAGTGATCGTTTCACTTTTTGAATGGTTTTTTTATCATTGTTCTCAGCTATTTCGCAATAAAACTCGTTGTTGTTAAGCATCTCCAGTATTTTATTTTTGTAGTACTCTGCGTCCATAACTACTACTGCTCCTCCTTTGTCCGCCTCTTTGATTACGATAGAATCATCATTGAGCAACGATTTGATAGCATTTTCTTCTGATTTTAATAAATTATGTTGTTTTTTATTTTTAGGGGTGTTATCTTCAGTTGATAGACTTTCAAGAGTATAACACTATATCCCCGAGTACCCAAACTCCGTCACCATAAGCGAAAATCATTCCGCGTTTTTCCTTTAATCAACCTTTGTTTTATTTTTTGGTTTTAATCTTTAGATATGACCATAATCATCATATTTTCAACAATCATAAACAAAAAAGTCGCGTTTTAAATGTAATCAACTCATTGAACTGAACGCTAATAATATTTGTGCGTCACGTCAAGTGACCCCTAACTCCGTCACCTTGGCGATTTATGTAAAGCTATCAACATTAATGTCAAGTTTTAGTCTTTTCCCCCGAAATAAGTAAAAATCACAGCATTAAAATTATTAACATCAATTTTTATTATATTATTATGATATGGCTATTTAACAGCATCATGACGGAAATGAGTGATTATTTTAGAACAGTGGATACACTTGAATTCTGCGCCTCGTCTCACTGCTATGGTTTTAGAGCAATATCGCAGATGTACCCAGTGACCACAAGCATTGCATTTTCCCCACTTAACAAACTGGAGTACAGTGCTTTGTCTCACTGCATCAGGGGTAAAATTTTTGCAAACACAGCACTTTTCTTTGATCTATAATTTCTATGTCTAGTTCCTCGGAATTCCAATCATCGAGCCAGGGCTTATGTGTAACTGCAGCTCCACTTGGTCCGGCTGTTTGTGGATCATTCAATGTTGAAACTCGCGTCGCTTCCTCTTTCTCTTTTAATATTGGTCCCTTGTCCTTTTTCTTGTTTGCTGCATTCTTTGTGTTCTTTGAGCTAGTATCCTTCTTGTAGTTTAGAATAGCCTGTTCAACTTCATCCTCTGTAATGCAGCGGCCAGATGTTAGTTTGCTGAGGCATTTCCTCTCCGTTTTTTTAAATTGTTTTTCCGATTTTGTAGAAATTAGGGTTGCCTCTTTTTTGGCGAGAAAGTCGGCCATTCGATGGACTACAGTGTGTTCGTCTTCTGCAGGACCACATGCATTGTCACAACTGTTTTTGACATCTAAATCATTTGAAAAGACTCGGGAGTAAATTGCTCCAACCCAGGTTAAACGAGTATAACTTGGGTAGATAGTGAGTTCATTCCTTATAATTTAATTTTCTGGAATTTGCTGTACAAATTGAGTCCGTTTTACTTTTAAAAATGATATAAATCTGTTCAAAATTCAAACGTAACGTCAAGTGAATTAGTACGTTGGTGCATTGTGACGTGTCTTGTGACGTGCAAACCAGGTTATACAAATTTAACTAAATTTTTCTATCCAATCAAATGCCGCGTTACAACCATAATTAAATTATATATATATATATATATATATATATATATATATATATATATATATATATATATATATATATATATATATATATATATATATATATAATACAAATATTGACTGGGGTTGAGGGCAACATTGATTATATTAGCCCCCGAGGGACGAAATATTGCCCGACGCGAAGCGGAGGGCAATATTTTCGTCCCAAGGGGGCTAATATAATCAATGTTGCCCTCAACCCCAGTCAATATTTGTTTTGTTATATGAAGAAACAAACCAAAATTTAAGAAAGTATTTAAAAACAGATCGCCGTAATTTTCTCAGCTCAACAAAGAATTCACGAATTCAATTTTGTGCAAAGTTCATTTCCAAAATATCCTCAGCATCAAACGGTCACTGGTGATATTCTGCCGACCATAAGAATTAAAATACAGATGTTCAACCTGATTTTACTTCACAGTAATTCTCAAATCCTTATATCCGTTATCATAGCAAACCGTCGCATTGCGCGTCCGTTGTTTACTTGCCTTGACTGACTGTCTATTATGACGTCACCTTGTTTTGGAGTCGCGAAGAGTTATTTACGTCATCGTTTACAATCAACAAATCAGAGGCGATTATTTGAAATTGAGGGAATGTTCTCTAGATACTATTCCTAGCCGGTCAATATCAAAAAAATATTGACCGGTCAATATTTTTCGGACGAGCTAATATTACAGTTATTGACTATTTGTCTATATAGAGTTATATAGTGAGAATATACTACTGAATATAACAAATATATATATATATATATATATATATATATATATATATATATATATATATATATATATATATATATATATATATATATATATATATATATATATATATATATATATACAGTGGGGCCTCAGATATCCGGACGCCAGATAACCGGACGCTTCAGTTTACGGACGATTTTATATGGGAACAGATTTTTTATACGTTATTTTGTCTCATTTATCCGGAATTTCGCGTTCCAGATCCGGACGGTCTGTTTTTACCACAAAACACTAATTTACTACTTATCTTGCTTCATTTAACCGGACGGTAAAATTTGATGATACCCTACTCAGTACAAAAGATTACCCCTGTCAATTAAGTTTCACACCTTTTTACGTGCTAGGCCCTCATGAGTAGCTTGTATAAATACACTGACTTCCCAAATCACTTTCAAAAATTTGAAAATTGCGAACAACAGTTTATCACACACATATCACACTTTGACAGAAAGAATTTAGCTAGATTCGGTTATCATTATTGTCCGGTTAATACTTCATGACAAAATAATAAAATAAAGCAGAGTTCTTTATCTCTTAAAAATGTTCACTCTAGCATGTGTTGCTATATGGTATGAAAGGCAAAAAAAAAAACTAGTATCAACACTGGGAGCCATTGCATACAAATACATTATCATTCATGACAACAATAGACACATTTCAGATATCCGGACGTTCACCTATCCGGACGATTCAACTTGGGAACGAAAGTCTGGATAACTGAGGCTCCACTGTATATATATATATATATATATATATATATATATATATATATATATATATATATATATATATATATATATATATATATATATATATATATATATATATACACACAGTACCCGCAACGTTATTTTTTACAATCCTATCCTATCGTATCCTGTATCAATCCTATGGTATCGTGCATGTATACTGTTCTATCGCGCGTTAATTCTATTCTATCAGAAATTCCACGTAAATCTTTTGTACGTGTTCTCTCTCAAATTCGGCCATTATCAGTTTGTTCGTAAATATCGTTTAAAGCGATCATACGTTTATCATGAACATCGTTTATCCTTTCCTATCATGTATCAATCCTATCATATCGTCCGTGTGTACTGTTCTATCGTGCGTTAATCCTATCCTTTCGTGTGTGTATACTGTTCTATCGTGCGTAAATTCTATCCTATCGTGTGTGAATCATATCCTATCGTTTATCTTGTAAAATATAACGTTGCGGGTACTATATATATATATATATATATATATATATATATATATATATATATATATATATATATATATATATATATATATATATATATATATATACATATATATAATACGACTGTAGTTTGAGATTTCGCTACAATTAGTAACATCACATACTTTAACGCATTAGGTTTTACATAGTAAAAACACAAAATATCTTATAACATTATTTCTTATAAAATAGAAATTTCAAAATGAAAGTTGTTTTTCATGTAGCTTTTGATTGCACAGTTTATAAAACCCCTGACTTCTTATTATGTTATCATGTCTGTCTTTTTATTGTTCAAAGAGTGAATTTTGTAAAACATTTTTTACCAATTTAATTATTCATGTTTCTTAATAATATTTAAAACAGAAATTGTCTGTCGTATGCAAGATTGTATTCGACGACCTTGTACATATAAGATATAAAACCAAATTAATTAAATTAATAAGATGCCATGACTTTACTATCGTATCTTTGTATCTGTTTTTAGTATACATTTCTCTGGAGTTTTAATTTTTTATCCTTCTAATGTATAGAGAGAATTTACTGAGTCCACAAAATGTTATTGCATTGCTAGATTTATTAATAATCTACGCATATCTGCAGTTTAATGTTGGCTAGTGAAGATGATGCTTATACTTAATGAAATTTAATCTTGAGAGTCAGACGATCCCCGAAATGAGTAAATATCCATAGATGAATGGGGTATATGAATACGTCTGCTAGAAAAAAAATGGCGTCGTAGGATTTTAATGCAATCAAAGATTGGTCGTAGGTGTAAAGAATTGTCACTGGACAAGAAATAAGTTGTTATAATTTTTAAAATGATGGATCAAGGATTTTTTAGATTTCAAGAATGTTGGGAGTGCCAGAATTTACATGTAGATTAGTTATCAAGACTTTTCAGAAAGAGGGTAGACCATTCAATGCAAAGAGGACTGCCCCCCCCCCCCCCTTCCCGAAAAAATGTCCTCTCGCAGAAAAGCAAGATTACTTCGATTGGTGAAATGGAGCAGCGGAAAAGTATCAAAAGATGTTACAGCCGATTTCAATGTTAACTGTGTTAAATAATGTTAGCAGGAAGACCATGCAATGCATTTTACATAAATATTAGATGAACTGTTTAACCAGCACGATCCTAGTTCTGCAGCAATTTATTTTGTCTTCTTGATAATAAAATCCTTTCTCATTAGGAAAAAATATCATTTAAAAAAATTAATGAAAACTCTCAAAAAATTCATTTTCATAAAAACATATATCAACATGGGTAAACAAATTGCAAACCGATGGTTTTTATCAGAAATGGGAATTTTCATTTCGTATCCTTTTTAGATCCAATAGTTTTTTAACCCTACATGTTAAAAACACTCTCTCTGTCTCTCTCTCTCTCTCTCTCTCTCTCTCTCTCTCTCTCTCTCTCTCTCTCTCTCTCTCTCTCTCTCTCTAACTCTCTCTCTCTTGCAATGCGTACTGTAAAAGTGGTCATGAAATATACACTAGTTACGCGGAAAGCTTAAATCCACGTAAAATACACCCGTGCTTATCGGAAAAAAGAACATTAGTGTGCTAAATCACGCATCCGGGTATGTAACACGCACGCGTATTGTTTGAGTATTGAAAACGCATACTTATCAGATCAACCTCCAGCGTAAATAACCACTTTTAAAGTAATTAGGTAACAACAATTCTATAACTTTGTTATGATTTATTGATTTCATTATGATGATAACAAAAATATTATACATGTAACATGTTTACACAAATGTTATATTTTAGCATGAAAAGGAGCATCCGTATTGTTTCTTATTATGTGCATAAAATAGGTTGTTTATGTCTGTGTTCTCTTTAAATTTGCAAATCAGATTGAACTTGTTTTTATCTTGTTCTTAAGAAAAATAATTTTTCTTAAAATACGTGTCTTAATATTCTGTGTAAAAAATATAAACTGGTAATTTGTTGTCGTTAGTTGATTACAAAATACTGTAGTGATCGTGTTAGCTGCATATCGTTTAATGAACTCTTTTAGAAACAATTTTACACGAATTAAAAATCAATGTAAAATACTAAATATTAATGAGTTAAAACAATGATAATAAAAAAAGACTTGCAAAGGGAATGGGACATGTGTATCACAAATTCCTGGTAAATACTAAACGAAGTTCGAAAACCATGACAAAAACTCTTCGCAAAAACTATTAAACAGGAAGAGGTACATGTTAAATGATACAATGCAAACTGTCCATCTAGGCCAGGTTTTGCAATGATCTTCCATCGTAGAAAACCATGAAATCCTGTATTTATAAGCTCTATAATATTTGAAATATCCATTTGATTGTAACTTTGTAGAGTTTGTAGAATTTTGTTCCATACATACGAGCATTGCTATGAAAAACAGTGTTCCATTATTCTTTCGGAAAGTTAAAAATTCATTGATAAGGGGTATCAACAAAATGCACAAAAATGAACCTCTTTCTTCTGCTTAATTTAAAAAAGCAACATATTCTTTTGTTAATCAAGCAGTTATATACTATAACAATATCGAATTCACGGCATGTTACTATAAACGCTGGGCTCTGTACCGAGATACGATGCAGCACACGCGTGATCATAATTGTCGTCATGTTCATTGTCTTGTTTCTCTTGCTCATGTAGATGATTGTAAATACCCTCTGTCGTCGGTTGTTCAACTATTGGTTTTCTGTTCACGAAGCTGTACACTGCACCTTTCCCTGAGCAGGCATATGGTAATACGTTTACGACTTTTCGCTATTAAAAAGAATAAAAATATAAAGCACAGAGACTTTTTTTTGGAGCATCACCTCCGCCCCGACCGAGGCTTGATCCCACGACCTCTGGAACCCATTCTCCTAGCAGTGAGCGGCCACTGCGCTACCACTCGGCCATCTAGGCAAAACAAAAATCTTGCTTTCGATGACGAACGGATCCTAGCCGCTGGCCGCGCACTTCACAGTCTATTGAGATACATGTGGAATACAGTTAAACGACAATTTGGGAGGATCGGAACGATATACATTGCATAAATATACACATATATAATAAGAACAAACATTGCAATGACTCTCAAATTGACATATATAGATATGTGTAACAGTACGCTTGGACTACATCCCATCGTTTTGGAAATAGATAAAGAATATTAGACTTTTAATCATCACGTGCACTTATTTAGTAATATTTATATCACATACCATGTCAAAATGTAAAATAAATCCAAATTTGTTGATGTAATGTACTACCTCTTTATCTTTTGCCTGGGAACCTGTGATATTCTCACGCTCAACAACGTTTGCAGAACTGTATATTACGTCATTTGCAAACGATACACTGGGTTCTTCTCTTTAAAAAAAAAGGTTTGTTTTAATTTATTATACTTCCTACAATAAACATACACTATATATATTGCAAATCGATGTGACTTCTTACCTCTTTTTTAATTTGGTTCGCATTTTTTGTAACACCAAAAAAGCAACGACTGCTGTTAGGAAAACACCAATAAGCATTCCACCAAACAGGGTTCCTAATATCTTTCCAATATTGTTATCTGTTAAGTAGCATTAAAAATATGCGAAAAGTAATATTTAATAGAATGAATAGCCGTGTCTTTACGCACGGAAAGATGAATCAACAGATGAATAACAGTTGTAACTTTTACTGAAATTACTTAACTTATTAAGAGACCATGATATTTAACATACATATAAAAACACCTTTTGTCAAAAAGTAAGTAATGTTAATTTAATATGAAGACTATGTTTAAAGCAATAACTAATCAATTAAGTGATTTGATTAATATTTTGATTCGCATACAAACCAGTTAAAGCTAAACAATTATATCAAAGTAAGAAAAAAATAATTTCCTGAATGTTATATATATATATATATATATATATATATATATATATATATATATATATATATATATATATATATATATATATATATATATATATATATATATTTTTTTTTTTTTTTTAAGACACATATTGGAAAATTGTTATAAAACAACTGCCACAAAACGCATGACTAAATTTATGCTTTATAACGCAGATCATTCTTCCAGCTGAGAGCATAATCAATATATTATGTATTATTGAGAACCTTGTGAGGAATAAATCGTATAATAGCTCCACATTTGTATTCTGAAAATATAAAATAAAGGGTTACGTTGGGCTGTTTGCCCCCCCTGTGCGTGTAGTTAGAAAACCACCTGTTCCAGAGAGATGAATTACTTTAAAGAGAGTTATTTTGTTATTCTGCAAAATGAATTAAATTGATAAATAAAGAAGTCTTTTGTACATGTAAGACACGGAAAAAGCATAGTTTACTATGACGTTTCGCAAAAAATAAAAAAATGAAAAACTATAACGTTAAAACCCAACGTATAACATTGTATTACACATGTCGTTTTATGTGTAAAGGCATTGCATATAAGGCAATGCGATTAAAAAAACAGAATTTTTTTAAAATAATAGTCTATATATTTAAGGTTTGACCTGTAAAATAGCTCTTCTTCCATATGATACACAATATCAACAGCTAAAAAGTGTTCGTCTTGGAGCGATATTTCAATAAACCGATGAACTCACCGTTACTTAAGTCTTACCTGGTATTTCGGACGTGTAGTTGCATTTCACAAAATTATTGCAAATAGAATGTATCAATGCTACGTTTTGGAGTAGTTGCAATTTACATGATTCTACAAAGAATCAGGCACACGGTTTTAGCGAGAAAGATTTTTTTAAATCAAACAGACCACTCAGCATTAGAATGGTCAAAAATATAGAAAGATTAAATATCCTCGAACTGTATATTATAGCTTTTGTATGTAAGATTAATTATACACGGTAATGCAAATGACATTTGTAATTCTATATCAACAGTTGTACATTATTAAGATTATAGTGAATTTTTAACTGCCTGCAAGGCACTGATGTGCACAGTATATTTTTACAATAATAAAATGTATGTCTTTACTACTATAACACAAGTTTGGGTGTAATTTAATATTTTTTTCTAATTACGTACCTTGTTGATTTCGAACAGAATTTTCAAATTCATTTGGCTGAACTGCAAAGAAAAACCATAATGAATAAAACATGTTTTAACCTTATGTATTGACACATATATGAAGGTAAAAAAAGAGATTAATTTGGCGGATTATACCTTATGATACATTTATTATTACAGGCATAATGTAACTTTATCGATGTAAATAATATGATATGAAAAGCTTACACTTTATACATGAGGTCAGATTTTCCGCAGTGTATCCTTCCATGCATGTACATTTTTCATCAACACAACGGGAGTAATTTGATGAAGAACATTGTTCATGGACAGTGCAAGACTGGTTCAGAAAAAGGTTCCCTATGCATAGAAGATTGTTCAACTGTTTCTTTAGTGAAGTATCGATATCAATGCTCGTGCTTCAAGAATCGTTATATCACAAACAACAAAGCATTTTTTGTTCAAAGAAAATATACTTAATCTTTTATTTTGATATTTAAAACACGCACAACAAATTGGAATAGTATGTCAATCTTATGGTACATAATTTAAAGAAAATACCTTGTATACACTCCAAATCAAGCAACAGGTGTCCATCTGAACATCTACATCTCCCGTCTCGCATGCTTCAGAATTATTACTTCCCGTACATTGTTTGTCTAGAGTACACAATCCACCAACAGGGACATGATCTTGATAAATAAATTAAAAGAAGCAGATTGATGCAAGCATCAGAAGAACAACCACAAGCCAATTGATCTCCTTTATCAAAATAGCGTGGAACATGAAAATCTCCTCATAGATAAATGAACGAAATGGTGTCAAACTTAAATCTACTGTGGTTTCATCAATATCTGTTGAAAAACCAAAATTCGTAAATCTGTTGTAAGATTGATATAGGATATAACATGCTCACTGAATTGCTAAGTTTATTAGCAAACTGTATTGGCAGGATCACCATCCTCAAATTTATGTTCCTTGAAACTGATTTTAACGAGACTTGGTCTAATTTGTTATGACCTAGATTTTATAATGAATTTTTTTACATGAATTTCTACTGATAAATTATTATTTTAAGATAAAAAGAATATGACATTTACCACACCGTTTGTTTAAGGGGTCATCTCAAAGTTTGTAAATTGTTAACATAGGACCCTATGGCATTTTGCTTTAAATGTATCAATTTTGCACATTTTTTGCATTTTTTTTAACTTCTGCCCTAGGGATTTCTTTTTCTCTTCTACATATTAAAGTTATTGCTAAAAGGCATCAAATGGTCAAATAAAAAAAAAATTTACCTCCTGGTTTGTTCCAGGGGTCTTATCAAAGTTGTTATTGTATGCCCATTTTCCCAGATTCGTCAGATAATGGCCATTTTTATTTGACAAAGGCGGAAATGGTGATCTTTATAGTATTATTAAAACATTCAAGCATATTTAAGTAATAAATAAATATATAACATCACATATTAAGGGTCATTTTTATAAAATACAAGCTTACTGTCTTGAAATATATGAATTAAGCTATATTTAGGCGGGTTTAGAAAACGGCTTGCTGAACACTTTTCACATCTTCGACCCGAGCCCAAATGTAGCGTATACTTCGAGAGGTTAATGTTTGTTCCACAATATAACAGCAATTTTACGCATCAAACGAGCAATTTTCAACAAATTTTGCTGAATAGCTGCAGTTGAAACTATCACGCATTGGCGTCAATCAAGCTAAAAGATGACGTCACAATACAAAGAAAACGCTGCGCGAAAGCGTGCGTACTCGATCTGTACTCGGCCTCGTTAATTACATCAATGAATATTGATGCCCATAAATATTTATGAAACTACATTGTGTATTGCATGTATACTTTTATTTTCCTAAACGTGTTTGAAAAATTAGAGGATTCCAAATTCAGAATGAAAACTATTAAAATTATTTCAATATACTTTTTTACAAGCGTTTTCGACAAGGAATTGTAAGCATCTTACTTATGTTGTGAGCAGCATCACTAAAACCCGAAGGAGTATCAAATTTATTTAAACAAAATAACACATTTCAAGAAAGCCTTTAGTGAAATACAGTATAACACACAAATAAATGATTTATAGAAAGAAAAAAAGGACCCCGAATAAAAAAAGTCGAATTGTTCTGGTATATATAAATAACGTGAAAATGCATGTCAATAAGTAAAACACAAAAACAAATTTGACATGTCAAATAGAATTGAATTTAATATTTTGGAAATATTACAAATCAGAAATATTTCTTAAAAGTTTAAATCAATCAAATTAAACACAAACACTTCACATCCGTATTCAAAACAAATTTTTTGAAAGATGTTTCAAAATGCAAATATGATAATCCTGTATGCAAAATAGGTATCGCAGAAATCAATAAAATCATTTTTGCTGCCTTTTTTTTTTTTTTTTTGGTTTTTCAGTATATTTTTGTAAATTTCATGAAATCACAAATGTCATTTTTTCCTTTAAAGTTTGTTTTTAATTTTTAGTCGGGGTCACGTGACCCCGTCTATTGGTTTACTGTCAGCCGAAGTCTCAAACCGGAAGGCACGCGTAGAACACATGAATTGAGTCTACGCGTAAGAAAAAAGTGCAGAAAGTTTTCGTGCATTTCATTAAATATGTATCATAAAAACACGCATTAATCTTTTTAAGTCCTCTGTGAAGAAACAAAATTCTATTTAGAAAGTAAACTAATAGTTTTATTGATCAAAATATTCTTGTTCGGGTTCAAATGTGGTATGAGTTACGTAACTGAATGCACAGCGCCGTTGACGATTCATTTGGTGTACGAGCTCATTAATCAATAGAAGAGGTTGATGGTGGAATCGAAATTAAAGTTCCCGAACGTAATGTGCCATTTTTGAAAAGTTGTGAATTTTGACAATTTTGACAATCTTTTACCTGAATACTACCAAACTTCATGCGCAAACCGAAGTTAAAATCGGGACGTGTTATACACAGATGTTTTACAAATTAAATAGGTGTTTCATTGGCTAACAGTTTACTTGCGGTATGACTGCTGTTCGTTTCCAAAATAATTTTGTACAGAGAAAATAAAAACAAATCTGAATTTGCCTTCTCGTTTGTTGGCTCTTTATTTGATTAAACTGAATTTAAACTTTAAACAATGCATTGTAAGCAAAATCTATAATAGATTATACATTTTGGAAGACTTAAACATCATTTAATTATATACAATCTTATCGATTGAAGAACCAAGTTAAATGTTAATGTTCATGTTTTCCGGCTTAGTTAGAATCAGGCTTGGGGTGAATTACATTGTAAAATAATGTATTACATTACCATTACTTAATGAATTAGGGAATTAAATTACCATTACTTAATTTTCTTAAGTAATGCATTACATGACCATTACATGTGTAAAGTAATGCATTACCATTACTTTGTGAAAAGTCAATAAGTTTTAAAAAAGTAATTTCAAAACTAAATAAAGAGTTTTTGTAAATATTTCATAAATAAAACATGCTTAAAATATTTACAGGTTCATGTTCATGTTCACTATGAGGTTAAAATTTAATGACTTATACAAGATTGTTGTTGCACTTGTAGTTCTCAAAGTAAGGTTGGTCCCGTAACATTTACACGCTAATGGCGTAGTTGACAATCTCTGTTATTTATGTCTCTGATTTTCGGAGTATGATTTTTAATGAAAGGAACGGTTGTATCGTAATTCATGTAGGTGATGCACGAGTTTACACAAAAAAGTAGTAAGTAGCGAACGGATTTATTTCTACCTATTAATTTTGCATGAATCGCAAATGAAGAAAATCGTGTCTGATAAGTTGGTCTTAAAAATCAAAATGGCGACAGTGACAAATCTTTTTATTGTCAAAGTTCTTGGAATCTAATTGCAAAAAAAATTTCTAACGTCAGGCGCCTGTGTTTGTTATCGGTATACAAATGTTCACTTTGTTTGTTAACTCAGCAGTTTTAGAGTTTTCGGGGTTTTCATAAAACTTTTATTATGGATACCGTCCGACTTGTGGATTTTCCCTTGGATCAACAAATTGAATAAATCTAATGATTAAAATTATATACTTTGATATAGTTGTTTGATTTTCTCGGTTAGTAGTAATTCTTAAAAATTTTCCTTGGGGTCTTATTTTACATAATATACCGTTGTGTCAATTTTCTACAATCATGAAGGCCGGGATTGAGTAAAATTTAGACAAAGTATCAGACAATTGCAAGAAAAGCCGAATTAAAAGAGGTTGTAACAACTAATTCAAACTCATAAATTTTGGAAGGATATTCGAGGAATTACAAATTCAAACTTTCAAGACCCCGTCTTTCAGTACTCTCAGTACTTTGATTAAAATACAATGTTCACCATAACACCTGTACCAACAGCGGCTTCATTTTTGCATTGAACTTCGAATAATTGACTGTTTGATAATCTGTTTGATGATACTTGTTCATAAAATCTCAAAAGAAACGCACATCACCCTTACTTTACCGACCACCTTCTGGCGGCCGGTCATACAGATTAATTGAAAAGGAATTAAAAATTCTTTGAAGTGAACTTATCTGAATTTATAGAAGTTTCTATAATACGAACAATCATATATAAAAAAATACAGTAAAAAAAAGAAAGTTTCATATTGTCCTGAATATCATTGACATGACCTGAAAACCATTGATTATGCAATGACGCTGAGTGTGTGGTTTGTTGTTTTATTTGTGCTTCAATTTATGTATTTTGTCTCTCTATTTTCATTTGATAACATCATATCACCATATTACATGTAACATTTAAGATACCTTAATAGAGATGTTCATTAACAACAGTTGCCTTATACATGTACATTGAAATTGATGATAGTCCGTAGAGCTACTTTGAAACAGTAATCATTGACTGACGGCTGTACATGAATGGGTGAACAATGTTTCGTTATAATTATTGTTTACCTGGATAACAGTTGTTGTCAATCAGTATGTACCCTGCTTGACATTTACACACACCAAAGCTACATAAATCTGCGAATTCAGTTCCTGTGCATTGCCTATTGTGTAAACATGACTGATTGATGGTGATATTACCTTAAAAGAAAAAACAACATATTTAAAAACCATGAACATTGCTCACTAGATTTTTAGATTAATGTTAAACGTGTGATGGAGATAAAGCATTTTTATTTTGCGTTTACTTATAGACAGATTATTTAATTTAAAAAAAAGGTACTTGTGTACATAATTTGTTTTTACAAAATGTCATATTTGTTAGTCTCGGACACATATCTTTACAATTAATACAAAATCAAATTTAAGAATCTATATAACCATTTTTAATTGTGTAATTATTTTATTGTGCAATGTTTCTCCTTTAAAAACTAAACTTTAATAGGAGATCAGGTATGCATACATGTATATGCAAAGTTTTTGTTATTATTCATATCGGTACTTGGATTGACATACCTAAAGTTGTCAAAAGGAACACTGCTCTAAACTTTAGTTAATGACCTAATTGGAAAAATTGCAAATCGTATCTTTTCTTGATATCATACTTTTAATTTAAAATTGTTTGCCCACTAATATACTATATCTAGATTATGCTTGGAAACAAACATATTCTTTTTAGCCAATATTAATTTTATTAAGAAATATACTGAAGAAGAAACCATTAACTAGAAAATGTTACAATAGAAAAATGTTCTAAAAATATCAAAATCTGTTTTATGTAATTTGATCGAAACTCAAACGGATTATTTTTAATACGTTTTCAACTCTGCTGTAAAAATTAGCCATAATAACTAACAGTAACATTTTTATTCATCAGAAAAAGGTTGCTACAATTTACTTCTATATAGCCTTATCATGATATCATATCTCTGAATCAACATTATGCCAATTCTTACAATGCGTCTTTCAAACCTTTCTAAATTTATATGTCAATTTTCAGTTTATGCTGGGCAAATTAAATAGTTATAACGCATGACCAGCGAAATTGTTTTTAACAATTATTCTTACACTAATTATTATAGAAGTGATCTAATTGACCTCAGACAAAACTTCAATGAACTATGTGCACACATTGCGCTGAATTATTAGACATTGCATGTGAATCATTTAAAGAGGTTGTAAAAACATTACTATCATATGATATAAATTGTCAAAACTATACCTTGTTCACATTTAAAATCAATTAATATATATTCGTTTGAACATGTGCATCTAGAATTCTTGCACGTTGTAGAATGTTCACTTCCAGCACATTGTTTGCTATGATGACAAAATCCGCCAACAGATATGTTTCCTAAGTTGGTTAAAATAAAATGCATTGATAATTAAATTTATGGTTAAAGAGACAGTACGGCGCATCATATCAAAAACCCAACTTGAAAAAAAATTCCGATCGGTTTTTTGTATTTTTGTACTACTCATGAATGTATAAACTTTCAGAAAATTACAAAGTTCTCCGTGCAATAAATCTAATTATATCATTAAAATTAATAATTACGTATAACCTATCACAAAAATACATTGCAACGTGTTCGGGGTTCAGCCTTCTATACTATTACGCATGCGTATTTACTGTAAACAAAATACATGCAGGGCTCGCGAAGAATCTCCTGGGCAGGTTTGTTGATAAAAATATATCTTTTCTACTTCTCATAGGTAAAAACTGTTCAAAGATTTTAAAATAACCACAATTATTATTTTGTAACGATGTATTTATCGTGTTTATCATAAGAGTTGCTACAACCTAAATCTATTTTTATAAATGAGGCCCCTTGAGGGGTTATTTGACATATATATGTCTATTCATTTTAAAATGAACCTGAATTGGTAAACCATTTATTAATTATCGAGTAAGAAAGGATGTGTTTCATTTAGGGAATCGCTTTAACCTTGTTTTCCATGATGACAGTAGTGGGACGAAGATCTTGTAGTTTTCAGCACGTGTCAATTACTGCCAGTCAAAGTCCACGTGGAACAAATAAACGATATAAGGTTATTCCGGTTTGTACGACCCTTGAATTTCCGGAAGCTCATAATTACGTTAATTAAGTATGTGAAAGAGATTTTCATGTATTTCAACTATTACAATCAGCGTTATTCACACATGTGTTTTCAGCTGTACTGTCTCTTTAAGGATACGCTTTTCATAAAGTGCAGAGTAAAAAGAAATAAAATCCTGAGTTTTATGTCTTATATATATGCATTACTTTATATATATATATATATATATATATATATATATATATATATATATATATATATATATATATATACATACATACAGGCTTTGAGCGAACTTTTTTTGTAAAGTAATGGATTGCATCACCATTACTTCATGCATTCGGGCATTAAATTTCCTTTTCCATTACTTAATTTCATAATGTAATAAATTATATTACCAAAACATGAGTAAAGTAATGCATTGCCATTACCATTACTTTGTAAAACTTTGTAAAGTAAAACCAAATAAAGAGTATCATGTGTATGCAAAGGTTATAAATATAAAACACACTTTAACATATATACAGGTTTATGCTCAATGCAGGTTTAAATTCAATGACTACAAGATTACTGTTCTTCAATATTAATGAACTTTATGATCATCAAAGTTTCAAAGGTTTTATCTTTAACTGCACCCTGCCGGTTTGAAATCTTTCTAACTATACATAATAAATGACCTACAGGAGTAGTGGGAACTTGTAGTAGTAGAAGCCTGGACTAAAAGATACTGTCCGGAAATCTTTATCTTAGGAATAATTAAGTGTTTAGGCAATTATAAACAGTAAAAATACATTTGATTCTTGTATTCACCATCAGTCCAAAAGAATGGACTTAATATTTAATATATAACACAGATATTATATCTGAGAGAGAGAGAGAGAGAGAGAGAGAGAGAGAATAATAAATTTTGTTATATGTTTTAATATAATATTTAAATTATATGTAATTACGCATCCTATCAACCAGACATATAACATAATAATTAAGAGCCATGATTTTCAAATAGGGTATAATATTGGACGTTATTTTTAAGCTTAAAGAGATCATACTTAGACAGAGCATTTATTTTTGATTGGTGTATTGAGTTAAGTATTTTAGACTTGTGAAATCAATAGACTATTTTGATATTTAGATTATCATAGGGCATTTTGTGTTGTTGACACATTTTTGCAGCCAATTGTTTAATGAATGCACTGCTAGTTGGAGTAGAATTTCTGAATGATTTCTAACTCTTTATAACAACACTCTTAAAAATGTTATTGAATTGCATTGTAATAGCTAGTAATATTAATTATTTAAAAATGGATTTTTAAAAAAAAAATAATTTTATTTCAAAAATACTTTTTTAAAGATCGACCGCGGGTTTAAAATTTTGCACCCTCTGCGCAGGGTATTGCGCATTACTGTCGTAAAACGTAAATGCAAAGTAAAAGGTTCAAATATAAATGTTATCAGGTAACATTTTTATTAAACAAAAAAGTATCATAAAAATATTTTTTTCGTGAAATGAAATATCGTAGGATATTGTTCAGAAGTAATTTAATCATTTCGCGGATTTTTTAGAATCGACGTTAGCTACGTCGAAGTCAACTCCTTACAATGACGTCAGTTGAGACTTTGACGTAACAATTGAACATAAATAAATGTCATGAATTTTTTATTGCAGCGTCAATAAATAAGATTAAAAATATAATTTGCAAAACAAAAACATGTGCAATCCTTAATGTTCTGTGTGAGGGGAAATTGGGTATTTGTTATGTATTAAAATAATGTTAAATGTGATTTGTAAAACATCCTTTTATTCTATAAAATTCTATGTAGAATGGCTGGCATGACACGTTTCTGGGACCAAATTATGAGAGCGGCTAGCACAAAAACTATCCGGTCAATTTTGTTTTAAACTAACAAAATGTTAACATATACGTTATCCCTTTTGTAACTAGATAATTTCATAGTTATATCACCTATTGAGCATCACAATTCTCAAAAAAATCTTAAAACACCTGTTCATATAAATATAAACCTACATCAAACTTTAAACCCTTGTGTTGCCCAAGAATTATCAATATGTAAAATTTCGACCCGCCCACTGTGTCGCACTCTACCCCCGGTATCATGGTTTGAACAAATTTGAATCTACACTACCTGATGATGCTTCCAAACAAGTTACAGCTTTTCTGGCCAACTCGTTTTTGTTAAGAAAATTTTTGAAGTTTTTTCTCAATGTATTCATATGTAAAAATTCCGACCCCCTTGTGGCCGAAACCTTACCCCTGGGATCATGATTTGTACAAAGGACTAAGTGCGGTTTTATGCAATTTTTGCCCCCCAAAATCAAAGTTTTAGAAAGAGCTTTAAAATAAGATTAAAGATAGTTAAAATCATATTGGAAATAAAGGTGTAAAAGGTTATCACCACAGTGACGTCATAACGTAGAAATGACGTCATGAATATTGCATTATTTTGATAAATTGATGTTTTGTAGCAAAATATGGGTGTTTTCCGATGGTTTTTCGACTGGGAAACATCGAGCGCAGGCTTGCTCAAGTACCATTTTTTAGTATAATATGTATAACTATCTTAAGTAAAACATATGTTAAAATTGCACTTGAGCAGACCTGCGCTCTATACTTCCGAATGCAAAATATAGAGCAAAAATGAGAATATCTTCATTTGTTTGCAACTTTGCGGGAATTATGTCATTTAGATGACGTCATAGATAAAAAGCGAGTGAGCAATAATGACTTAAATCAAGATTAAAGTTATAGGCATCCTCTTTTTTGTGAAGATTTCATTCTTATACGATACTATTTAAAAATTGGTTGAAATCGGGGGCAGATATTTGACCAAACCGCACATAGTCCTTTGAATCTATACTACCTGAAGATGCTTCCACACAAGTTACAGCTTTTCTGGCTTACTGGTTTTTGAGAAGAAGATTTTAAATGATTTTTAGGGTCTTCCGTTTCCAACGTTCATGTTTCATATTTTGCACGGACAGAACTATATTTTATTATGTTTTCAACTATTATATAGGTTTAAAATGAAAAGATAAATTTATTTGAATTGTACAGTTGTTTAAGCATTGATTTGATTATACGATAGCGTACAAGGTAGTTTAAAAATCAAATCAAATTATAATCAAAGTTCCATGTTACATGTTTGCGGTTGCTGCTAGCACGATAAAAGAATGTCCTGAATTGTCCTGAATTGAGGCATTTGATGATTATTTTAAAGAATATTCACATGAGTTTTAAACAACTTGATATTAGGTTCTATCGTTCACATATTAATCACGCAGTAGTTTTTTCTACATGGTTGTTCGTTTCAGTATGGAAGCGAACTCATTGCTGCGTCCCCCCTCCCTCCTCCCGCCCCGCTGACAAGTCCTTGCGCTGGATGTTTTTTAAATTGGCGAAAAGATATCCAGATCTGTCGAAAATCATTTTTGGTGACTTTTTCTTATGTGTAACATTTTCTCCTCAACGTGTTTCATTTTCCCACCCGTTTGTTTATTCGGTCAGTCTGTGTTAATTCAATCGCCATGTGCGACCGAAAATCTTGTGTCTCTTCTCAGAACATATGTAATTGAGTAACAGTTGAAAGGGTGCTTTTATAAACAATAAGACTATTATTCGAAGTCAATCATCTTCACATTGAAGATGTGAAATCGTAACCTGAGAATGTAGCTAATAAATAAACCTGTTAAACACGTTAAACCTCTATAGTTATGAACAGAATAATTCATAATGTATTATAATTAAAAGTTTGAAGTGACAGGAAATTTTGTTCTTGGGAAATACGACTACATTATGCAATCCAGTCGATCGCCATAGAAATCATCAAAGTACTGCAAGTGTCGACAGATTTGAAAGACCATGATAATTCACTTGACTTGCAGACTATAGCGACATATCTGCCTCCCAAAAATATATGCACTTCTCAAAGTTACACTTAAGTGAGATAGATGTGCGTTATTGGGGATTTTATTTATTTCTAATTGATTGAAAATTGATAAAAAAAAAAACAACTTTTAATTGAAGTTGTGTATTATGAGGTTGTAATGCAACTTAATTTACTTACAAGGTTAGCTGCAGCAGCGGAATACTAATTTTAGCTGAACAATGAATATCCAATATATTAAATTACAAGATAAATAATTTCCAGAACTATAACACTATGCATGTGTATATGAAGGTTGCACCCTGATTTGTATGGCTGTAGGTGGGGAGGTAAAGGTGTATCGATGTACATACAATGTATGACTGCACATACGGATTCCGGACCGTGGGTATAGACGATACCCATGATATTCCTTTAATACATCAATGCGCAGTTTGATCTAGAAACTGACCAGTTTCATAACTTCTTCGAATTTCTCTAACACGGACTGTCTAATTCCTTTCCAGAATTCCAATTTACGCAAGCGCAATTGAATTTTTTTTTTTCAATTTAATTAGTCAACCCACTGAAATAAAAGAAGGATTTTGCATATTATTACGTTGTCGAGAGAAGTAATATTCATTTCTGTAAATAAGGTTCTTTAATTCACGTTACATAGCGGTGTCTCTATGAAACAGCACCATCTGGTGTAAAATTTAGATGCTCGCTTTTGCATAAATTCTCCCGCTGATCTTCTTTTTTTTAGCTGATTATATATTATTTTGAATGTCTAAGTCTACTCGTATCATTAAATAATATCAGACGACACACATTTCCCTGTAGAAAAGTTCAGAGAAGCCATCAATTTTGACTAATTACTAAATTTTAACAGCACGTAATAATTCTAAACTTGCACATTGTCTTCAAAAATTTAGAAAGATTTAAATAAATAAAGAAGTTATCCCATAGAAAAGGTTACATGTTTTGTAGGCGGGTTCGGTTTTTAAAAAAATACAATTCCTGATATGAATCATGAGTACATACTGTTTATAACAATGCTTGCTACCCTTTGAAAATTTAACTCGCCATTAAACATCTCATTTTTTAAAGAATTTTTGAAACGATTACACAAACTGTGTTCGACAAATAGTTTCGTAAAAACATTTTCTTCCTTTCTTTTTCAAAACATGTTTTATATACAGGCTTTCAATCACAACACGTTTTTATAACAAAAGCAGAACTGATGGTTTACTCATTATAATATTTTGACACCATATCACATATATTTTCAACCCGCAGCAACAACGGAAGACCTACTCGTGGCTTTGCCACGAACTCTGCTCTAGTTATTCTATATTTTTCCTCTGACATTTTTTCGAGAGCTATAACTCTAAAACTATTTGGTCGATTTTCACCAAATTTACAGGACTGATAGAACATACAACGTGCTTGCGAATATAAAATTTTGAGCTGATGATGTCACTTCCGGTTTGAGATTTTGAAGATTTTGTGATTTTTTAAGGACCATTTTGTCCACGTGACTCCTCCGAAACTAAAGGGTATAGAAAAGTGAAACTTTCAGGAATATGTAGATGAATGTCTGTAGATGATCTTCTGTATTTGACATTGTGGAAAATGCGCACGGCGCTGAAGCTCGCCCGAGGTCAAAAATTGGCAACAAAATTTTTGGCAAAATTTTAACACGTTTTGCAAAATATCTTTTAACCTGTAGATAATTTGTTAAAACATGTAAAGCAAAAGTTGTTAAGATTTACATGAGCTTTTGTTTTGTTTTAATAAAAAGGGGCTGGCCCCTTTAATTAGGGGCCAGAAGGGCTCTAAAGTCTTTTAATTTTAACTCTTTACTGAGCAATACTTTGTCGTTAATTATAGAAGCAAAAATGTTCATTGTACAGCTGTTTATCTACACAGTACCTTATTTTAATCATTTGTTACGTAATTAGGGGTTTCAAGGGGCCAGAAGACCAAAACTTTGATCATTAATATCTTGAAAAGGAGAAATATTTTGAAAGGCAATGTTGAACAAAAGTTCCTTAAAATAATGTTCTTTAGAACATGGTACCTTAAAATTTATGGTTTGTGGCCCCAGTAAGGAGTTTAAGGGTCGGCCCCTAAAACACTGCTGTTCAGATATCTCCAAATCGGTCAACAATTTCTGAACACTTTAAACAAAATATGTTTATATTTATAAGATCTTTTATTTAATATTAAGAAAAAGGGACTGGCCCCTCAAATTAGGGGCCAAGAGCGCTCTAAAGTCTCTATATAATAACTCTATACTGAAAAATAATTTGTTATTAATTATAGAAGCAAAAATGTTCATTTTACAGCTGTTCATCTATACTGGACCATACTCAAGTCATATGTTACATAATTAGGGGTTTCAAGGGGCCAGAAGTCCAAAACTTTGATCAATATTATCTTGAAAAGGAGAAATATTTTGAAAAACATTGTATCACAAAAGTTGCTGAAAATAATGTTGTTAACAATGTGATACCTAAAAAATTTTCGTTGGTGGCCTCAGTAAGGAGTTGAAGGGTCGGCCCCTAAAACACAGTTGTTCCGATATCTCTATAACGGTTAACAATTCGTGAACACTTGTTGAACAAAATATGTTTATTTTTGCGAGATCTTTAATTTGTTATCAAGAGAAAGGACTGACCCCTCAAATTAGGGGCCAGGAGGGCTACAAAGTCTTTTTATAGTAACCTTTTTTAGAGCGATAATTTGTTATAAATCATAGAAGCAAAAATAAAAGCTTATTAAGTTTAATGTAAAACTGAAATCCGTTTTAAAATCGGCCGATGCATTACAAAGATATGGGTGTTTGAAAATTGACTTTTCTGGAAATTTTGATTTCACATTCTTGGTAAAGAAAATAGTGTTATGTTCATAGTTTAATTAACTCGTACCTAAACTATTTCTATAATTGTTAAATCGTACTTAAACACATTCGGATTTGTATTTGCTAAGTCGTTCTTGAAATTGATAATGTTATTGCTAATTTGTACCTAGAATCATTTTGTGAACTTGTACCAAAAATAATTCGATTTTTTTCTTTTTGTTTTATTTACTTATGTTTATTGGTTTAAGAACTCTTCTTCTTAGAGCAAGTTTTAGCTTTACCTTCGACATTATCGGAAGACCCACTCGTTGCTTTGCAACGAGCTTTGCTCTAGTTATTCTTTTTTTTCTTTTTCTGACTTTTTTGGAGCGTTATCTCTCAGAAACTATTCAACCGATTTACACCAAATTTTTAGGAGTTATAAAGCATTAATATCGCTACTGATTATCAAAATTTCAAATGATTACGTCACTTCCGGTTTCAGATATGGACGATTTTGTAAATTGTTAAGGGTCATTTTGTCCACACATCTTCTCTGAAACTAATCATGATAAAATTTTGAAATTTGCAGGGATTGTAGATGAATGTCTGTAGATTTCCTTCCATGCTTCTAATTGCGAAAAATGCGCAAGGCCTAGAAGCTCGCCTGAACCTGAAAATTAGCACCAAATTTTTTCACAAAATTTTTCGCACATTTTCCGTAATATCTTTTGACGTATAAATATTTTGTTAAAACATGTAATGCAAAAGTTGTTTCAATTTGCACGGGCTTTTATTTGATATCAAGAAAAAGGGGCTGGTCCCTCAAAAAAGGGGCCAAGAGGGCTCTAAAGTCTATTTGCAATAACTTTTTAGTGAACAATAATTTGTTATCAATTATAGAACCAAAAATGTTCATTGTACAGCTGTTTATCTACAAGTATCATACTTAAGTCATATATTACGTAATTAGGGGTTTCAAGGGGCCAGAAGTTCAAAACTTTGATCATTAATATCTGAAAAAGGAGAAATATTTTGAAAAGCAATGTAGAACAAAAGTTGTTCAAAATAATGTTTTGTACAATATGCTACCTTTAATGTTTTTGTTTATGACCCCATTTAGGAGTTAAAGGGTCGGCCCCTAAAACACATTTGTACAGATATCTCAAGAACAGTAAACATTTTGTGAACACTTGTTAAACAAAATATGTTTATATTTACAAGACCTTTCATTTGATGTCAAGAAAAAGGGGCTGGCCCCTCAAATTAGGGGTCAAGAGGGCTCTAATGTCTTCATACAATAACTCTTTACTGAACAATATTTTGTTATTAATTATAGAAGCAAAAATGTTCATTGTACAGCTGTTCATCTATACATTACCATACCTAAGTCATATATTACGTAATTAGGGGTTTCAAGGGGCCAGAACTCAAAACTCTGATCATTAATATCTCAAAAAGGAGAAATATTTTGAAAAGCAATGTAGAACAAAAGTTGTTCAAAATAATGTTCTTAACAATATGATACCAAAAATTTTGTTGTTAGTGGCCCCGGTAAGGGCTTAAAGGGTCGGCCCCTAAAACGCATTTGTACAGATATCTCGAGAACGGTTTACATTTCATGAACACTTGTAGAACAAAATATGTTTATATTAGCGAGACCTTGTATTTGATATCAAGAAAAAGGGGCTGACCCCTCAAATTAGGGGCCAGATGGGCTACTAAGTCTTTTCATAATAACTCTTTTCTGACCAATAATTTGATATTAATCATGAAGCAGCAAAAAAGCTTTTATTAAGATTAATTAAAAACCGAAACCTGTTTTAAAATCAGACGATGCATTACAGAGATATCGGGGTTTAAAAATTAATTTTTCCGAAAATTTTGATTCTGCGTCCTTGGTTTAAAAAATAGCGTAATGTTTAAAGTAAAATTAACTCGTACCAAAAATAATTGTTAAGTCGTACTTGAACACATTCGGATTTTTTTTGTTAAGTCGTTCTTGAAATCGGAAAGGTGTTTGTTAAGTCGTACTTAAAATCATTCGTATTTTGTTAAGTTGTACCAGGAATAATTCCATTTTTTTCATCTTTTATATTTTAGTTACTCTTGTTATTGGTTAAAGAGCTCTGCTTCTTACAGGAACTTCCAGCTTTACTTCCGACATTAACGGAAGACCCACTCGTTGCTTTGCAACGAGCCTTGCTCTAGTTCTCTATATATTTCTGTTCAAAAATTTGATCCCCCATTGTGCCCCCACTATACCCCCTGGGATCAAACTTGAATATACACTACCTGAGGATGCTTCCACACAAGTTACAGTTTTTCTGATTCTTAAGATTTTTCTCTGTATATTTCACCTCAGGTGAGCTAACAATTATTTATGTCTCTGCTACATATACACACATTTTGTATTTCCATCAACAAAATTAATCTCCGTTTAGACTGACCAGACTAGAGAAAATACTGACAACTAGCCTAAAACACGTTGCAGTAATCAACTATCACGCAAAGACCATATATATATATATATATATATATATATATATATATATATATATATATATATATAAATATATATATATATATATATATATATATATATAAAAAGCACTGAATAGAATCAACAACACTAGGCATCTTTAAGGTGTCGGATCTAATATATAGATACTAAGCCAGTAAACTGAATATATAAAGCACTAAAAATGGCTAACGACACGAACAATAGAAATTGTCAAATTTTCGGGACAACCCGTCCCTTCTTCAGGACCAAAAAATAAATTACATAAGTAAAAAACAAAGAAAACAAAATCTAAAGCTACTACTAAACTACTTAAGAAACTATGAAAAAGAACAGCTACATTATACACATCATTTGATCACATTCTTAAAGGTGTTGATACTGTCGCCGATCGCTATAAAGTAATCAATCGACTGCCAACTTCACGCCTGATTAAGTTAATTAGCTAATTAAAATTACGACCGAGTTAATAAATAAAAATTTGAACCCCCGTTGTTAACTCGTACGGCACATATGATATAGAGTCGACTTTTTGATTAAAAAGAGATAAAATTAAATGAAAATAAATAAATAAATAAATGAATAAATAAATAAATAAATAAAATTAAGAAAAAATGATTTACAAATAAAAGGTAGTAAAGAAACTAATAAATGAAAGAGGCGCAGTTGACAGATTAGATAAAATTACTATGTGGGTTTCAGGTGATATATGGCTATGAGACGTTCATTTTAGTGAAGTCCATTTGTTTGTTCATGCCATCAGGTCTGAATGATTTGAGTCTGTGCATCCAGAACTTTTCTTTGCTTTTCCTCTCCGCGTCTGTCCAATTAGGATTATGGTCAATAACCAATACTGTCATGTCTTCCCATTTGTGGCCACTGGTATTAAAATGTTCTCCGACGGGCTCCTTGACTTTTTTGGTCTTTATGGTAGAGCGGTGGTTGTTGATCCTTCTGCGGAGGTCACCTGTTTCACCGACGTATTGCTTAGAGCAGACTTTGCAACTGATGAGATAGATGCAGTTGTCTGTGCGGCAAGAAGTGTTGCCAAATATCTTGTACGTGCGACCCGTGGTGGTGCTCTTAAAACTGTCCGCGTTGGTGCTGTATTTGCACAATAGGCACCTGACATCGGAACATGTTTTAAAACCGCCATTTGGCAACGGGTTGTCTAATCTTGCCCTCACTACCATATCCTTTAAGTTCCTCGGGCGTTTAAACGCAGCCATTGGTGGATCCTTGAAAAGATCAGCCATTCTTTCGTTAGTGTAAAGAGTGGGCAGATTATTTCTAAGGATGCTGTTGAGGTTCTTAAGGGCGGGGTGATATGTAGTGACAAGTGGAACCCTGCTTTTGTCTGTTTTCTCTTTGTATTGTAAAAGGGTTTTCCTGTCTTTTGTAATCATCTCATCAATTGCAGATTGAACTGTGTGGGCTTTATAGCCTCGATTACACAGATGGGATTTCAATATTCTGCTCTGTTCTTCAAAGATCTCATTAGAAGAACAGATTCGTCTGATTCGGGTTGTTAATCCTTTAGGAATTCCTCTAAAAGTATGGGGAGGATGGCAACTCGAAGGCTTGAGGTAGAGGTGAGAATCAGTGGGTTTGGTGTGGAGACTGAATTTTATTTCACCATCTTCCAAGGTGGATGTAGTATCCAAAAATACATTTTTGGAACTAGATATGTCCACTGTGAATTTAATCGAATTGTGGAAGGAGTTGGCAAAGGTGATGAAGTCATCTAGGCAGTCTCGGTTTTCGACCCATTTCATCTCAATATCATCAATGAACCGCAACCAGCTCAAAGGTTTGAAAGGAGCTCTGAGAAGCAGGCTGCGTTCCAATCTTCCCATAAATATGTTGGCGTAAGAGGGAGCCATTTTGGTGCCCATAGCTGTACCACTTATTTGTATATAATGTTCGCCATTGAACATGAAATTGTTCAGCTTGAGAACATGTTCAAGGAGCTTGAGTAGAGATTCGGTTGACGGCTGCTGAATCGCTCTACTGTCCCATACCTCCCTGCAGGCCTCGATACCTTCATCGTGAGGAATATTCGTGTACAAGGACGTGACGTCCATTGTAACGAGAAGAGTATGGTCTGGCAAGCCAGAGGAAGGTGTTTTATTCAGGTAATGTGTAGTGTCCTTGAGGTATGATGGCAAGTCTTCTACATGTGGACGGAGATGTAAATCTATAAATTCAGATATTTTCTCCGTGGGGTGTCCGATGGCACTAACTATAGGGCGCCCAGGCATTCCTTCCTTGTGGATTTTTGGAAGCAGATAAAATTGACCCGGTCTACAGTTGGTTGGGCGAAGCGTTTCATAAACATTAACACCAATCTCATCATTTTCATACATTTTGTCCAGGGTGTCAGTGATGAGAGCTGAAAACTCTTCAGTGGGATCAGAGTCCAGTTTCTTGTAGAAACGATCGTCTGTTGGTTGTCTGTTGGCTTCAGCTAAATACGCTTGTTTGTCTAGGACAACCACTGTGGATCCTTTGTCTGCTTTCTTTATGACTATGTCGTCCCTGTTTTTCAATCTTTGTAGAGCAGATCTTTCTTCTTTCGTCAGATTGTCAGGGACGATTTTTTGGTTGGTGAGGAGCTTCTCAATGTCTGACTCAACAGCATCAATGTAAGACTCAAGTGCTCCACATTTGCCCGGTGGCGGTTCCCAAGTACTTTTGGGTCTGTACAACTTATGTTCTTCTAAGTTGTGCAAGGGCGGAGGAGGTTCGTCTGTGTGATCATTGCTGGAGTCCTTGCGCGAGAAGTGTTCCTTTAGTCTTAGCCTTCGGAAAAATGCTCTGGTGTCCTCTCTAACCTTTTTGTCATCGACCTCATGCGGTGTTGGACAGAAATTGAGACCATTAGATAGTAGCGATGTCTCAACGTCTGTGAGAGGAACCTTAGATGTATTCAGAACTGGGCAGGTGTTGGTATCGACCAAGGACTCGTCTTCACTTGTTTGCTTTTTGCGCTTGAAGCGTCTAGAGCGCCGTTTTTTGGCAGAAGGACGAGATGACAACATATTAGACCTGGTTCTGTTTGTTGCTGGAACACCATCCCGAAGGAACTTCCTTTTTTGGGTATTATTGAGGTCATTAGATAGGGTTGTATTGAATGTTGTAATAATTCTTTTTGCTTCAACAAAATCTGCATGGGAAGTGGATTTATTAAGAGAAGACTCCAGTGAAACTACATCTTTCTCAAGTTGTCGAAGTCTGTGGTTATCCCACGACAGACAGAGAGACATTAATTCTTTGGAGCATCTTCTTAATATGAAGTCCCAGCGTTTTTGGAAGTTTTTAGAAACTAACCCTATGTTTGGAGTGACATTTATCTGGAAGCCTTTTGGTATAATGTCACAGTTGATATATGTTTCTAAATTTGATATTCTGTGTTTGGTTTTGATACATTTCTTATTTTGTTTTTTCAGAAGTTTAAAGGTGTTGTTTTGTTTAAGAGCCATGACAATAGATTTAATTTCAATTAAAAACTAAATAGCCAAAATATGTTTAAGTTTTTAGAAAAAGGTAAGCCAAAATAAATGATGTCAGGTACAACTTAATATTTTTCACAGAACATAAAAAGTGGTAGGTCGTACCAGAAATGAGACTGTGTTATGTCAAATTTAGAAAGTAGGAACTAGAAATCACAAACAAAGAAAATAGGGGATAGAAAAGAACCAAATAGAAAAAGTGAGGACGAATCAAAATAAATAAAAAAATAAAAGTAAAAATGAAGGGTAAGTTAAAGCTATGTACACGGAACAAATTCAAATCCTACCATGGTAGGGCGAGACTCTGTACCGATAAAAGATGCTAGTGGATCTAAAGATACAGTTGATCAAGAATAATATAAAAAGCACTGAATAGAATCAACAACACTAGGCATCTTTAAGGTGTCGGATCTAATATATAGATACTAAGCCAGTAAACTGAATATATAAAGCACTAAAAATGGCTAACGACACGAACAATAGAAATTGTCAAATTTTCGGGACAACCCGTCCCTTCTTCAGGACCAAAAAATAAATTACATAAGTAAAAAACAAAGAAAACAAAATCTAAAGCTACTACTAAACTACTTAAGAAACTATGAAAAAGAACAGCTACATTATACACATCATTTGATCACATTCTTAAAGGTGTTGATACTGTCGCCGATCGCTATAAAGTAATCAATCGACTGCCAACTTCACGCCTGATTAAGTTAATTAGCTAATTAAAATTACGACCGAGTTAATAAATAAAAATTTGAACCCCCGTTGTTAACTCGTACGGCACATATGATATAGAGTCGACTTTTTGATTAAAAAGAGATAAAATTAAATGAAAATAAATAAATAAATAAATGAATAAATAAATAAATAAATAAAATTAAGAAAATTTTTCTTAATTTTATTTATTTATTTATTCATTTATTTATTTATTTATTTTCATTTAATTTTATCTCTTTTTAATCAAAAAGTCGACTCTATATCATATGTGCCGTACGAGTTAACAACGGGGGTTCAAATTTTTATTTATTAACTCGGTCGTAATTTTAATTAGCTAATTAACTTAATCAGGCGTGAAGTTGGCAGTCGATTGATTACTTTATAGCGATCGGCGACAGTATCAACACCTTTAAGAATGTGATCAAATGATGTGTATAATGTAGCTGTTCTTTTTCATAGTTTCTTAAGTAGTTTAGTAGTAGCTTTAGATTTTGTTTTCTTTGTTTTTTACTTATGTAATTTATTTTTTGGTCCTGAAGAAGGGACGGGTTGTCCCGAAAATTTGACAATTTCTATTGTTCGTGTCGTTAGCCATTTTTAGTGCTTTATATATATATATATATATATATATATATATATATATATATATATATATATATATATATATATATATATATATATATATATATATATATATATATATATATATATATATATATATATATATATATAAAGTAATGCATATATATTAGACATAAAACTCAGGATTTTATTTCTTTTTACTCTGCACTTTATGAATAGCTAATCCTTAAAGAGACAGTACAGCTGAAAACACATGTGTGAATAACTTCAGATTTACCAATTGTGGCCACAATGGTAAATCATCACAGTAGTGTTTATTAACCATAATCCTCATTGGACAGACACGGAGATGATAAGCAAAGAAAAGTTCTGGATGCCCAGACTCAAACAATCGAGACCTGATGGCATGAACAAGCAAATTGACAGCATTAAAATGAACGTCTCAAAGCCTGACAGCACACGATTTCCCGATAGAGATTTTACCAAATCTGTTAACTGCGTCCCTTTCAGTTATTAGTTTCCTTTAATACCTTTTATTCATTAAAAAACATTTCATTAAGTCCTAATTTCTATTTATTAATTTTTTTTAAATTTTATATCAAACTCACAACTTAAATTATTTTTTAAAAACTAATTATCACATTAACAAGTGTACGTAAAGATAATTTACATGCTGATACATTGGAATGGATGACGTTTTGATAAACATAGTTAAATGAATCACCGGGTTTTTCAAAAGATAGCAATACTGTAAAAATTTAAAAAGAACTATAAAAAAGAATTAAAGAAATAAATCAGAAAATTAATATAAAGAAGTAAACATGTCCAGACCATTGTTTTTAAATCTCTTTTTACAACCAAAAAAATAGTTAAAAATTAACTCTTTTTCTAAAAAAAAAAAAATAGTTAAAAATTAACTCTTTTTCTAAAAATATAATTTCGGAATAACTATCTCGAAAAATAAAATCTTAATAAGATACGGATATATATCAAAATTGCGAGAAATAAAACATTATAAACACACTGTCTTTACCTGTATAACAATTGTTGCCTATTAACATGTAGGGTGACTGACACTCACATCGATGATCATTACATACACTTGCTAATTGAGTTCCAGTGCATTGCGAATCGTATATACAGGAGTTACCAACTGTAACGTTTTTAGCTGATAAAAAAAACCATGTTGTAATTAAAGAAAAAGGATTGACATGATAAACATGTGTCAATAATTTGAAATAAGTAGTTTTAAAATATAGCAGTTCGGATAGATGTTTGTTTAATGAATCTTTTCAGTAAGGGTCGTTCTGATTGCTGTACGTGTCGTCAGCAGACTGTTTAAAGTAGATCTAGAATTAATATTATGCTGAAGGTTATGCAGATGATAAGAAAACTAGATGCTGTCATTAGACAGTGAATTATTTGTTTTAAAGTTAATCAATAATCTTAACCTTTCATGTCATAGAAAGTATGGTCTATATAATTATTACAAACAAAATAAAATTATGTCCCCTCCCCTTGGCGATTGCAGGCTTTAGATTTACTTCTAAGTGCCAACATCATTGTGTGCATGGATTTAGAGAAGGGATGGGATTGAGGGGTCCAGACCCTCCTCCCTCTTAAAAATTACTTTATATTACCGTAATGGTAATATTACAAAAAAGTACACCTCGAACTTTAATCCCCCCCCCCCTTCAAACCCAATTACATATATTACTATGACCCCCCCCCCCCCCCAATACACACTCCTCATTGATAAATAAATATACATCAGAATATTTTAACAACAGCGAAAGCCTGTACATGTAGTTGCAACCAGGAAGATTGTAAACGTGCAAAATAAATGACATACATGTAATTATATTGCATAATGGTTTTCAATGCCGAACTGCCAGGATAGAAGACATACTTGCTGGTTTAAGATTATATAAGACACATGCCAATATTTATGTGGATAAAAGTGCGTTATAATAAAAATCCTTTCATGATGTTGCTTTAGAATTTTAATATTTTACAAAACAAGTATTTTGCCCAAAAAAATAAGTTTTCAATTTTTTTGAAACTTAAGTAAAAAATAGAAAAGCAAGATTTAAACTCTCTACTTACGGACACGTCGTTAACGCTCTAACCCATTGCACTTCACTTTTAGGTAACATTATTTTGCGGGAAAATATTATATTTATACTTTATTGTTTATTTCAACAGGGAGTGCATCACAATATGCAGGTGTCCTGTACCAACTTAAGACTGAAATGTATGCTTTACATAGTTATTTACCTTATAAAATAGTGCAACAGGTTTGAGGAATAAAGTCATAAAAACACATGCATGTTACAAATAACTGATCTTTGTCTGTAGTTACGTACACAACACAGGTCTGCAGGCCGCATTAGCGGGTACTAGTTTTACCCAGCTCTTTGTTAAGATGGGTTTCAAGTGGTGTACATACCGGTATGTGTTTTCCATATGCAGAAAAGGATTAATTCACATGCATAAACGTTCCATTTGTGATGATCAGCTAAAGGATTAATATTGTTTTCTAATTGGATTATCATTATTATGTTGACCAATGTAGGTAAGCATAATACATGTAGTAGCACAATATTATGAGACACTGGTAAAGGTGTAAGTATTACTTATACTTTCTATATAAGTTATCTTCATTCGCCAGTATACTGTATTATCATCTTTTATATTTGAATAAGCTGATCATCATTACATATCCTATTGCATTTGTACAGTTTCTGTCATTTTAATTGCAAAAAGTTATTTTTTCATTTGTCAGACTTACACTATTGAGTTGACCCCATATTGGCCCCGAGACATTTTGTTTAAAATTTGTGTATTACATATAAGTTAGTGTAGAGACTTATCATCATGTTTATATAAGTTATAACTTATAACGGTCTTTTTTGATGTATTATGATGAATGAAATATAATGTAGGCCATGATCCTCTGGGATTATCCTGACCCCAGGAAACAGAAAAATACCAAATATCTTGAAAACTGTTGAGATCTCCACCACTTAAACATAATCATAGTTCTTGTTTTTAATGTCATTATGATGCATCAAATGGTTTTAAGTACATGACCCCCAGATGTTGTCTTTAAACCACCACCCTTTCCCCTCTGAAATGGGAAATTATGATATGTTTCGATAACCTTTAAGATCACCATTTCTAAACCATATTTATTCTTGCTCTTTGTGTCATTGTGCATCAAATGGTATGTAGAATATGCCCCCCTGGAGACACCCTGACTTTTTAGAACGAGAAATATTAAAGTATTTTATCTTATTCATACGTAGTGTATGACCCACGTGGGTAATTCCTTGCCTAATGATGAACCTGTGTTTGTTTAGAAGACTTTACTATTGCCCCAAAAACATACACTATTTTGTTTATTTGAAGAATAATAAAGCATTTTCCAAAATCTTATTGTGCATCTAGAGAAAAATACCAATCAAGAAATGATTTATAATTCACTACCGTACACATGTAAGAAGGCTCTTAATCTTATGAACCAGATTTGGTTGGGGGAGAGGGTGGATGGGGGCTTGGATGTGGAGGATAAACATTAAATTTTAATCACTAATTGTTTATAATTTTAACTTGAATATTAGTTATTGATCCTCAGATAGAAAATAAGACTTCTGGTCATAGCTCAATAGATTATTTGTCAATTATGCAAGATGTAATGTGATTGTTAAAAGAAAAACATTTTTACCAGTTTATAAAACTTTTTAGACCCAAATAATATTTTGATTTTAATAGATCATTCGACAATTTAGTAAAGTGTAAATTGAAGTTTTTTTTTTATTTTAAGCAAAAAAAAATATGGCATTGTAAAGTATTTTAATTTTAAGAAAAAAAACGCGTCATTTTATTTACAGTGTAATGAGGGATTCATGCGCGGATCCAGAGAGTTTTCCCCCCACCCCATCTCTAGATCCACACCTTGCACATCTATAGGAGAGCCCCTATCATATCCAATAATATGTATGTCTATGCATTTATCTAAGAGGAGTTCTTGGATGTAGATTTTTGGAGTGATAAACGTCAATTGTTGGCTATTATTTGACTCCCTGGATGAAATTTAACTTTTTAAAACCATATTGCACATCTATAGGACAGCCCCAATCATATTCCAAGAGATGTCATAGCTTTTCAAAAAGTTGTAAAAGGAGTTCTAGGAACCATACTTTTTTGCAAAAAACGTCATTTTTTGTTGCCCACCGATCCCCATGGAAAAAATAAATCTGAGATCTGATCACACTTCAAAATGACAACCCCATTCATATTTCAAAAGATAATTTGGCTGCTGCAAAAATTTTCAACGTTTTTGAAACCAGATTTAAAAAACAAAACAAAAAACACGTTATTTTTCATCCACCAAATGACCCCCTGGACAATGTTTATGTTTAAAAACGTCATTTTTACCAATTATTTGACCCTCGGGACAACCAAATACCAAAGAATTTTAAAAACCGATTTTACAAAACAACATGACACCCCGAATCAAACTCCAAAAGTTTATAAGATGTAAGAGCAGTTTCAGAAAGTAAAACGTGACAGACAGACGGACGGACGAAACAGGGTAACACCAATATACCAAAACTTTTATTATTATTATTATCATTATTATTATTTGAATATTGTAATTTAAAAATTGCAAGAATACTGACATAAAAACAGTTCTTACCTAGGTAACAATTTTTGTCATTCAATATGAAGCCTGCCTGACATTCACACAGACCGTATTGATTACACACACTTGCAAATTTAGTTCCAGTGCATTGCCATTGGAATAAGCAGGAGTTACCCACAGTGACTTTTTCTGATAAGATTAATATTTGTTTAAATAAGTTAAACATGTATACTTACTGCAGTTAATGACGTTGCATAATAGGGGTTTTGGGTCTCAAATTCGGATTGTTATAATGTTCAATGTCATGAGTGAAATATGTTCTAAACACAAAAAGTATTAATGAACCGAATTATTATTGACATAACAATTGACATTTTAATATATTAAGGACTTAGGCTCAACAAAGGTAGTCTTTAAGCAAAACAGAGGAAGTTCCGACTAAATTTTTCAGTTTTTGTTTTTTACTGAAATATTTTTGGTAGTACAGTATTCTCAAAATTAATATTTTATATGTTAGTCAACATAATTCTATATATTTTTGTTTGCTTTTATCTCAATTTTTCATTTAAATAATTGTATGGCATAATCTACGAAAATATTGAAAAATGCATTAAAAAGATAAAAAACACCATATCTTAAAATTTTGATCATTGGCCCCATATAAATTTATGCCAGCAGAGTAATTCGGACAGGAATATTTATATAAATTGTAAAAATGTAAATTGTGTTTAAAAAAATAAGCATCATATCTCTTCAATGTCGCTGCCATTCGTAAACTGTACTTCATTTTTAAAAGAGTTAAGCAATTTTTCTTATGTTCACAACTAAGAAAGCCTCAATCATAGTGTAATTTTTTTCTACTTTTCTTAATTTTTTTTTATTCTTAGTAAAAGTATACCTTAAATAGATTTACGCTACGCGGTACTTTTTTCAAGTTCATATTAAACATACGTTATAAATAGCATGAAGAAATTGAAACATACTGTAGAGGCAGAAATATTCGTTGAGGATCTAGTTTCGTTATTTGCGTTTGCAGAATAAAATCAGCGAAATTAAACCATGACGAATTTTTAACCCAAATTAATGAATACAAAGATTTTACGATGTGACAAAATTAAATACCAACAAAATCCTATTTCGTTTAAAAACAACGAAATTTTGACCCAACGAAATATATGTTTCTACAGTAAAAACTAAAAATAATGTAGACAACTTTATTTTATTATTATCATTATCATTATTATTATTATTATTAATTATTTGTATACGGCTTTACAAATTGCCAATGTGCATATCAAGAAGGGCTAAATTTATTCAAATAGCAAGAGCTTTTTTAAAATGATAGTTGAAAGTTCGTTAATTTATTATTTAGACCAATTTACCATTTAAACGTGCTTGTATGCATTACTGGTTTGTGTTATTATGGATCAAATGTGTATAATGCCCATTTTTATGAAGACCATGTCTTAAATAACAAAAAATACTCTCCAGTTAAAATATTGCCTCGAGTTAACAGTAGTATTGAAATCGGTACAAAAGTGAAAAGGCACTAAAAGCTATGTCTAAATATAAAATATTAATAATCGTAGTTGTTTATATAATGCTGCAGGAAATTTAATAATTTGTTACCCTGGTAACAGTTGCTGCTAATCAATCTGTATCCTGACTGACATTCGCATCTTTGATTTTTACATACACTTGCAAATTCACTTCCAGTACATTGCCAATGGTTTGAACATGAGCGACCGACAGCAACGTTTTCTGATAAAAGAAAGAAATATTTTATAACCAGTAAATGACATTGTATATACACATACGTTATAAGTAGTATGAAGATATTGAAATATACTGTAGAAGCAGAAATATTCGTTGAGGATTTCGAAATTAAAGCCTTGACCAATTTTTAACCCAAGTATTAATAAATTGAAAGAGTTTACGATATAACGAAATTAAATACCAACTAAATCTTATTTCGTTTAAAAACAACGAAATTTTGATCCAACGAATATATATGTTTTTACAGTAAATACTATTAAAATTTGTAGATAACTGTATATTATTTTTTTTGGTATACGGCTTTACAAAATGTGCATATCAAGATAAGCCAAATTTTCTCAAATAGCAAGAGCTTTTTTTGAATGAAAGTTCATTAATTTATTATTTAGACCAATTTACCATTTAAACGTGCTTGTATGCATTACTGGTGTGTGTTATTATGGATCAAATGTGTATTATGCCCATTTTTATGAAGACCATGTCTTAAATGACCTCCTTAAGTCAAACAAAAAATACTCTCCAGTTTACATATTGCCTCGAGTTAACAGTAGGATTGAAATTGGTACAAAAGTGAAAAGGCACTAAAAACTAAGTCTAAATATAAAATATTAATAATCGTAGTTGTTTATATAATGCTGCAGGAAATTTAATAATTTGTTACCCTGGTAACAGTTGCTGCTAATCAATCTGTATCCTGACTGACATTCGCATCTTTGATTTTTACATACACTTGCAAATTCACTTCCAGTACATTGCCAATGGTTTGAACATGAGCGACCGACAGCAACGTTTTCTGATTAAATAAAAAAAAATACTTTATAATCAGTAAACGACATTGTATATACACTGTATTTGAAGATTAGCGCGATACACACGTGTATTGCAAATGCATCTAAATACGCGATTACAGTTAGAGTAAAAAAGTTGAATTAAAAGCTATGGATATTAAATATCACATTAGGTGGCCGACTTTCGTTCGCGCATGTTATTTATTCTTTAGTAAAATACAACGTATTCATATCTTTTAAGAAATTATTTTGATACTTTTTAGGAAACTGGATGCAACAAATAAAATGCAGAAAATATATTTTGATTTATTTAGTGACTTTTATTAAATTTTCAGAAAATAAAAGTTCTAGAACACACAATAGATTATTTTTATTATCGTCAGTGGAATTTTTTTCATTCTGAGTAAAAATATACCTTATACAGATTTATGCTACGCGGTATTTGTTTCAAGTACATTTAAAACATACGTTATAAGTAGTATGAAGATATTGAAATATACTGTAGAAGCAGAACTATTCGTTGAGGATTTCGAAATTAAAGCCTTGACTAATTTTTAACCCAAGTATTAATAAATTGAAAGAGTTTACGATATAACGAAATTAAATACCAACTATATCTTATTTCGTTTAAAAACAACGGAATTTTGATTCAACGAATATATATGATTTTACAATAAATACTATTAAGTTTATTAATTTATTATTTAGACCAATTTACCATTTAAACGTGCTTGTATGCATTACTGGTGTGTGTTATTATGGATCAAATGTGTATTATGCCCATTTTATGAAGACCATGTCTTAAATGACCTCCTTAAGTCAAACAAAAAATACTCTCCAGTTTACATATTGCCTCGAGTTATCAGTAGTATTGAAATCGGTACAAAAGTGAAAAGGCACTAAAAGCTATGTCTAAATATAAAATATCAATAATCGTAATTAGTCATTAAATACTGCAGGAAATTTAATAATTTGTTACCCTGGTAACAGTTGCTGCTAATCAATCTGTATCCTGACTGACATTCGCATCTATGATTTTTACATACACTTGCAAATTCACTTCCAGTACATTGCCAGTGGTATGAACATGAGTGACCGAGAGCAACGTTTTCTGATAAAAGAAAAAACATATTTTATAATCAGTGAATGACATTGTATATACACTGTATTTGAAGATTGGCGCGATACACATGTGTATTGCAAATGCATCTAAATACGCGATTACAGTTAGAGTAAATAAGTTGAATTAAAAGCTATGGAAATTAAATATCACATTAGGTGGCCGACTTTCGTTCGCGCATGTTGCACATGTTATTGCATACGTTAGTAAAATACAACGTATTCATATCTTTGAAGAAAGTATTTCGATCCTTGTTATGAAATTGGACACAACAAATAAAATGCAGATTTTTTTATTTTTATTTTAAGGAGTTTTCCATTGCATGTTCGGTTGAATATCGTTGTCGTTGTGCTGTTATAACTATAGGATAAAATGAAGCTTTGTATGGGAAAACATAAAAGAAAATGTAAAATTAGACGCCTTGGAAATTTTACAAACATAAAAATGCTATTCGGATTATTTACCTTATTTTTTTAATGAATTCATTTACCAGATTACATTTGTAATTGTGCAAATATTTAGCAAAGTCTCCGGTAAATACCATATGATAGATTTTGTATTTTTTTACGTATAAGTAAAAAAAATGATATGACTAATAACAGTCTACAATGTGATGAAGATCGCTATTGTAGTACGTATATGGTAGAAAATGATATAAAAACATTTAAAAAATATCTTTAAAAAATCGCAATCTTGTAGTACTTTTTAAAGCTACTAAGTGCGGAAATTGACAACTTCTATATGTACCTGTATTAAGAGATGATACCTAAAATGAAAGAGATGGTATGTTTTCTTGGAACATTGCAAATGTTCTAGATATAGTGTAAATACATACGGTTAAAAAAGTTTTGCTATTGTAGTTCTTACGTTGCAAAACCAAAAATTGGTTCCGTAATTTATCTTGTTTATCACCTAACATGTATATTTTTAATGTAAATATTAAGAAATGCCAAATTTTAATTGGAATGCGAAGTCTAATGAAACTTAATTTCAGCGAGACTCGAGTGTCGATGTTTCCTTTTTTTTTTTTTTTGGCATCTGATAAACCGATTAATATTTCGCGTATCATTGATGAGTTTTTTTTTTAAAGATTAAATGTATGATATTCATATATTATTTAAAAGTATGCTTATGGCACTTTATAAAATCAGGTAAAATCAATTTGTTGTTTAAAATTTCAACGCAAGATATCGATGCACTTACATGTAGTTTTGAACTCTATAGTGTATTCGTCAATATGGTCACTACCGACAGAGAAGTAGCAATAAAAGATAAGGATTGTTCAACATGGACAACACTTTTGATTTTAATGTTAAACAACCGTTATTTTCTATATAAGTGAAGATATGAGTGGCACTTAAGCAGATGATACCATAAAGTTAATATAATGTGCATACAGGACAAACAGACTAAACAAATGGGAACTATATCGCATTTTGGAGCTTGTCTCAGATATGCGCATTTATCTCAGTAACTATTACCCGGAAATTTTGGGTATGATTGGGTTGGGTTTTAACGGGTGTTTTTATATTAGTAACTTCTCTTCTAGAATAATCCCTTTTCTAAACCAATCGTGGATTAGGTAAGACGTAGTACATTTGCTTAGATATTTTTTTTACCTAATCTTGCTTTTTTATGGCTGTTATAACAAAGCAATCAACTCATTTTGTGTAATGATGTAAGCTGCCAGAAGTAGTATATATATATATATATATATATATATATATATATATATATATATATATATATATATATATATATATATATATATATATATATATATATATATGGATAGTCTAAAGTTATGAAGATTATGATCGATTGAATTTATTTACATGGTTTTTATTTATGTTTGGCTGGAAACCATGTGAGAGTGATATAGTCAGAACGGAATGCAGCAGTAATCAAAAATCTTTCATTTTACCCGTTAAGTACTATTGATGCTAATTTCATTTATTTATTATTATTGCAAGCAAAACGCCCAAAACAAAAAAAATCGGATTTATCGGCGACGAGGAGCCAGCATGGGAGCAGGAGACAACAGACGCCCGAGAGGGCAGGGCGTGCATGCAGCAGTACAGCAGCAGAGCATGTAACACAACCTCCAGTGGAAAATCAGATGGTGGCTTTCCATTCCCCTCAGCCCTCCACAGCACCCTTGATGGTGGCGCCATCCGTCACAGTGCCAGGACCAACAAATGTTATTGGCTTATCACAGCAAGAAACGGCAGAAATGGCACAAGGTACTAGCATTGGTGCTCAATCTCAGTCTTTAATGTTTGGCAATAGCTTAAGTCAACCTGTCATTAACAATTCAACACAAGTAGATTTAGGTTACCATGTAGATAATGCAACCAAACAAAAATTGTCAATGGGGAATACGTTAATTTAGCCACACTGCTTGTGCGTTATGCTAATAGGTTACAACTATCCACATTGTCAATGGACTCCCAAGGCCAAATTATAGCCCAGACCAAACACAATCATAGATTGACAACCATTGAGAAATGGACAGATGCCTTCATCATTTATGCATGCATATATCTTACAGCCCACCCTAGCAAAACACACCAACTATTCATATACATGCATGACGTTAGGTTGGGGGCCAAAACATCGCAGGGTTGGGTCACATATGATTAGCAATACAGGCTTCGGATGGCAATTAACCCATCAAATAACTGGGGGTAATAGATAGCGAATTTTGGCTGGTGTATATGACGCCCATGATACAGTTCAATACAAATCGTCCATCAATTTCGCCAAACATGTGCTTTGACTTTAACTACAGAGATTCTTGTACCAGAATCCATTGTGCCTATATGCACCAGTGCATCAGATGCAACAATAAACATCCATTAATTCGCTGCATGGATACTCAAACTCCTACACACCCAAATGGTCAGTCATTTCGGGGACAGGGATTTACATTTAGACCGTCTTAGTTTCGGTCCACCTATCAACCAAGGCAAATCTTACCACAATCAAGACAATTTACACCACAGCCAAGACATGTTGAACCACAGTGAAGACATGTTTCACCAGAGTCAAGACAAATGGGCCATGGGCGTTTCCCCACTAAAGATACAACAGATACTGGAACATTTAATTAACTACCCAGATAGAGATGCAGCATATACCTTAAGGGAGGGTCTAGTTAACGGGTTTAAGTTGCAATACGAGGGTCCCCGGTTTCCAAATTTAGTAGCAATTTAGTGTCTGCGAAGCAGCATCCAAATGTTTTACAAGAAAAAAATAGATAAGGAAATTACAGAAGGGCGTATGGCAGGCCCCGTTCAGTCTCCCCCTATGTTAAACTGTCATGTGTCCCCCATAGGTGTTGTTCCAAAAGCTGATGGCGGTTGGAGAATGGTAATGCACCTTTCATACTCACCGTCTGCAAGCATTAATCACAACATTGACACTATTCACACACCAGTAAAATACACACCATTCGACACAGCCATTCAAACAATAAGTCAATTGGGGAGAGGGACAATTATTGCAAAACCTGATATAAAAAGCGCTTTTCGTTTATTTAGGATATCCCCAGGGGATTTTGAATTATTCGGATTAAAGTTTCAAGGTAAATTCTATTTTGATAAGTGCTTGCCATTTGTTCCATTTCATGTAAACTATTCGAAATTTTTCCACATTCTTAGAGTGGTTAGCTAAGGAAAGATCAGGGTTCAAGACCATTCATCAATACTTAGATGATTTCATCTTCATAGGGAGTGTTAACACAAGTCAGTGTAAATTTATTACGCAAAATTTTGAGGAGTTGTGTTCGGAAATTGGTGTACCCTTGAATGCAGAGATAACAGTTTTTCCCACTACTAATTTAATGTTTCTTGGTCTAAATGTACACGGTCAAAATGCAAATCTCTCTTCAGGAGACATTATATCACTTTTCTACTCTATTAAAATTTTGGGTAGGTAAGAAGAACATTAAGTTGTCAGATCTCTAGTGGGCAAGTTAATTTTTTTCAGCAAGGCTATACCAGGTAGTAGAGCATTTAATCGCAGGTTTACAATGCTATGATAGGAACTAGTAAACCAAATATCTGGGTCCATGCGTCGAGATATGAAAACCTTGATCGAATTCTTCGATAGTTTTGATGGGGTGGTATACTTACCAGACAGTGAGTGGAGTACCTCGGATACACTGAAACTCTTCACATATAGTGCAGGGTCAGCAGAATTAGGTTGTGGTTGTTATTTTCAGGACCAATGGATGTTCCTTCAATTGCCAGAACAATGGGCTTACAATGAAATTTTGCGTGATATTACTTTTCTAGAGTTAGTTCCAATTGTGTTGCCATTGATGGTCTAGGAAAGCCTCTTGCATAATAAAAAACTTTTCCTTTTCATAGACATTATAGCTTTGGTTCACATTTTAAACAAACAGTCGTCTAGGTCAGAGCGTGTCATGTCATTAGTAAGGCCCTTAATGCTAGTTGCTTTAAAGTACAATATTCAGTTTAAAGCCAACCACATCCCAGGCAAACTTAATCAAATAGCTGACTCTTTTTCCCGCAAAAAAGGGAATCTTTTAGGAGCCTGACACCTGCAGCAGACACACAACCTCAACCCATTCCGGAGCAATTCCAGGCCTTGCTCTCTCAAGTGAAATAGAGCGTTTATTCAGTGCATCTATGTCAGTGAACACTAGCGAGGCATACAGGGTAGGGATCCAAGCGTTTGAACAGTTTTGTATTGGCCAAGGGTTGACACTGGTTTGGCCGCCACCAGACACACACTTAAACATGTTTATTGCACATTTATCAATAAAACACTACAAACACTCGACTGCAAAATCATACATTGCAGCGATAAGCTTTATTTGAAAAAGTCATACATTATATGATCCCACAAAAAACTTTGTCACCCAAAAGCTACTCCAAGGTAAGAAAAGATCCACCAATACAGCAAACACACGGTTACCAATCACACTGGACATTTTACAAACCATTATACCAATTCTTCAATTTGTTTGCTAAAGCAACAACAAATATAAACAAATTTCAGATCATTAAAAGTAAACGACAAAGTCCGTCTCTGAAAAAGATTTTAACCCGTGTTAAATTTGAAAATATCGAAGAAACACCAGATGTCCGTAAATGCCAGAAGCCAAGATGTGCAACCTGCCCTTACCTACAAGAAGGCCACCAAGTTAAAAAACGGCAGAAATTTTAATATACATTCCTCTATTACATGTGGAAGTTCCAATCTAATCTACGTTATAACATGTGCAGGATGTGGAGAAAATTATATTGGTCAAACCGGGGATACCCTCAGACATCGAATGACCGTCCACCGACAACAAATTCGTGAAACAAAATACCAGTGCACAGCTGTTAGCGGACATCTCAGAAACTGTGCCAAGAACATTTTTCCGAACTTTACAGTGTGTCCTATCTATAAATTTTATAGAACAACAACCGAAAAAGAGCGTGAAACCAAAGAAAAACATTTCATTTCATTATATAAACCAAAACTGAATGCATTATAATGATGAATGTTTGAATATGTTTTATGTTTTTCTTATACAATTACAGAATATTTGAATATATTATATGTTTTTCCCGTACTATTACAAAACGCTTATACTATGACGTCATAATGAACTCTGAAAAGCGCAACATATACTTGATGTTATATGACGTCACAATGATCATTTGAAATGTATGTACTTGTGTATCTATGGTGATTGTTCAAAACTCCTGAAGATTATAATGAAACCGGTAGAGTTTTGAATCGGCTTTTTGTTTTTTTTAATTTATATATATATATATATATATATATATATATATATATATATATATAATCCAAAATAAGTAAAGTTAATCCACACAAGTAATAAATAATAAAAAATAATAATATATATATATATATACACGAGGGTCAATCAAAAAATACAATGACAATGTGGCTGTCTATCATATATTTTTCATGAAAGTCATACTTCACAGAATAATCTGTGCACCAACACTTACTGTAAATTCCTAATTAAACGCGAGGAATTAATATCCGCGTAAAATCGCTAGAAGCCCGTCTCGTGAATTCTAAAATCTCGCTTTTAACCATTTCTGTGCCACAGGGCCTATTTGGGCCTATTTGAATATCTACGTTAAGTGCCACAGGGCCTATTTGGGCCTTTGGCAATTTGGAAAAGTATACATTAAAATAAAAAAAAATATTAAATATATTCAGGTTCTGTTTTTCATTATTGATTTTTTAAATTTGTATCAATATACATTGTATGATCTATGTGTTTGGTGAAATACTGCGGATAACGTCACAACGTAAAAAATGACATCATAATAATAACGTCACTACGTCACACTGCGCAAACTCGTTGTCTGCGTTTTACCATGGCTGGCGTGTGGTTTTTGTTAAAAGATCCCGATGATTTTTCAGTCAGAACCGGAAAATGATATATGTCCTAATGCTCAACGTGGACCAAAGGAAATGCCCCCTCCCCCACAAGAGCAAGACCAATCTTACTTTTTCCTTCTCTGCCATATAAACCTGGGGCTCGTTTAACATAACTGACTTTTGACTAAAATCTATCTTAAGACTAAAATTTTTCATAAGATCTCACCATAGCTCACAAAATTGTTATATCTTTGGATAATCTTAAAAACTGTCAAAATACAGGTCTTAAGTCCAACTTTAACAAGGCGAGATCTAATACTTTGGTCCACCGCCAAAGGCCGAGTATAATTCGAGTGCGCGCGACTTTTTATTTTCATGCTGCCGTTAGTGCTGATTTAAAAAATCAATTAAAACACATCGGTAATATCCATGCGGTTTTTTTTAATTCAAAACATAAATCGGGTAAATAGCTACTACAGATATCATCGTTCTCTGGTATTGTATAATATGCAAGAAATCGAGAGATTATGAATCGCTTGAAGGAGACCGTGTGTCTTTTTTTTTTTTTACTTAGAATTGAAATATTGACAGAGCACCAAAAGAGGCATGTACCTAATATATTTTTTTTCATTCAGAGTTAATTAATGAACGACAATATAAACTGCGATATGCCAAATAAGGAGAAATGGGGGAATGGGGCACTGAAAAAAAATACTTTGATATGATCCCAGAACAAAAATTTAGTCAGATGATCAACATTTAAAAAAAATTCCATCTGGTGACATTTTACGGTAGTTTTCATGCATATAAAAAAACAAAACTGAATCTTTGGACAGAAAAACAAGAACTGCATGTAATAACTTATTTGGAGATAATGGTGATGCTTCTTCGACCGTGTTCGAGATTAAGACTTCAGTGCACCCCCCCCCCCCCCGCGCGGTTCGAGTCCTATTGATACCTTTTTCGTATCTTCTGTTTCCTTCTTCAGAGCATTTCCAACAGAGACATTCTTTCTTGAAACTAAATTTCAACCGTGTCTCTAAAATTGGACACCTCACATCGTAGACATTTTCACATTAATGATTCTGTCCGCACGGACTTTCAAGTCATTACCTGTTTTATGGTCACAAAGAGAATCTACTGTGGGTACAGGCGCAAATATAGCGGTAAACGAAGGAAAGATTTCTAGGAGTGTAATATACTTTAATATAAATCACAATCGTAGTTGTATCGATAAATAAGATAAGATATTAGAGAACATTAAGAACAAAACTATACATCTTTTTCCGAGAGTTCAAACGTTTACAACTGACGATCGGGATTGTAAATATTACACCTATGATGTTGTAAAAGTTTTTACTTTGTATGGAATAAAATGTAAAATTTAAGATAGTGTTCACCTATCTGAGAAAAGGAAGATTTTAAAACATACAGATAATTTAAAGCTACATAGTCCGATTTTTTGGCTTTGAGAGTATCAAATATTTTTCCATGAAGACCAAATATATTAGAAACTTAAATTGCCTATTTACACAAGCAAAATCCAAAAAAAAAGCCAAAAAAAAAAAGAAAGTTTGAAATATTCAAAGTACATAACATTTTTCGTATGGGAACACAAAAAACAAAACAAACAAACAAACCAACTCCATCTTGGGAATGTTTAGAAACGGGAACCGTTTGGTTTCGTTCCCGAATGATTGGGTTTATTCAACCCGCATGTGATGTATCGATTGTATACAAAACACTTTTCCATATATTAGTGAATAAAATGTACCGACGTTTATTTTTTATTAGATTTTTTTACAAAGTCGTAATACAATCATACCCGCCCTGACCTAAGCAGCCAGCGAATTTTTATACGAGACGAAAGAAATCAATACAATTTATGTCGTTTGTTTTGTGAATAAATTGTGTACATCACTTTCTCATTGGCTTAATTAACCTGGAAAACTACTGCAATATCTATTATAATACACATACTTAGCATAACCATCGTATAAAAGCGCACACAACATTTTAAATGAAATCGGACATAGCAGCTTTAAAAATTTCACGATAAGCTTATATATTATTCTATTTACGAAATCATTAATACAGTCATTTGTATGTGTAAAAACGCATGTTTAATACATTTCGTTGTTTTGGACCAACAAAAAGATCATACTCGTTCATGTGCGGACCTAGAAGGGGGTGCCTGGACACCTCCTTCCACCTCTTGGAAAATTCAAATTAATAAGATAACATAGCAAAATTCCCGAAATAGGCCTCAAACCCCCTCTCCAACCTTGGAAAACAAAATTATTCCTCGGACACCCCGTGGAAATGTTTTCCGGATCCGCGCATGCGATTACAAACATACACGGTATCAATTTTCTCGCTTAATTAATAAAGCAATAGCATGCAGTGTAATGAGAAATGAATATTGAACAGCGTTTTCATCACACAAATTCCCTTTACTGAGATTTTAATCACAAAATAATTTATTAATGTATGCAATTTCTTCTTAAAACTCTCTCTATATATAAATAACTTTGCAGGTGGTGACTGTTGGAGAGTTTCATTTGTTCATGTTTTGTACATTGCAGTGCGATACATCAAACTTTCTAAAACACGGAACGCGGGGTGATTCGAAATACCCTCAAATGACTGTACGAGCATAAACTTGGATGGGCGTTTATGCTTGCGCGATTTCATAGAAATAATTATTAAAACGAACAAAGAATTGCTTACCAACCTAGCACTGTCATTCTTTGTCTGTCTGTCTGCCTATCTAACACACATTAAAAATCAATTCCTTTTTTGCGAATTTCTTAAACTGCCCTCTTGACCACTAACATATTTGCGTTTTACTAATTAATTCGTTTTTGAAAATTATTCGCTATTAATGACAATGATTCTTACAAAAATGTCGTATAACTGATGCATACAGGCTCTTAAACAATGTAAGTTGGTTATATAAAATTGCTTTAAAACATTTGGTGTTGTGCTTAATTACACATATAATTTACTGTTGATCTAATATGGTTTGTACATGGTCAGTAAATCCCATATGGTGCGAGAGCGAATGAAGATGTTTTTAAAAATAAATGTCCACATTATTTGAGGGGAAAACTTAGTACTGCTATTTAGACAGTATACTTTCGTGATAACTACATGTACATGTATTTGATAATCCCGCCCCATGCATCAACTGAAGATTTTTGGTTCCATTTTTCACAATTTGAGGGAAACTCTGGTGTGTCAAACATGATTAAGTTTGCATTGCATGTCATAAGGTTAGCAAAAAAAAAAAAAAAAAATCCGATGATTTATTAATTTTTTAAAGTCAACCTATTAAACTCTCTCTCTCTCTCTCTCTCCTAAGATATATTTTTTAATCGTGAAATTTATATATGCAAACAAAGAAATAAGAGATATATGCGTTAGATTTTATAGACTAATTACAATTTCAATGATAAACTATCACATGTACGCGTGGATTATAATAAAGGATTGACAGGATAGGAAAGTGATTATTTTAAAAAATGTACGTATTTGTTAAAGCTTGGGAACATGCAACATGAATGAAGTAATTCATTTGTTTTGAAAGACGTGGTTTTCTGTACATTTCTTTTTCATTTGGCGACGCTTTTAAAAGGAAGAAGAAAAAAGAATGGCGTAACGTCTTATTGGAAATGACAGAGAATATGATAAAAACCCACTGTTTTCGATAATAACATTAGAAATTATCAATTAATCACAAAACTGCATCCCGCAACGCTAAAAAAATGGTACGTCGCGTTGTGTCAGATTGTTACGTCAAAACATGAATTTGATAACGTCATGCTTGGCACTGAAGCGTAATAACGTCTTTTTTGACGTGGCAGCGAAAGGGTTAATTTTAGGACACATGTAAACTACATGAAACTATGATAAAATTTTGGCATTCGCGATTTTATGTTCTCGCCATTTGATGGTAAATCATTGAATCGCGGAATTAAGTACTCGCGTAAAATAAGGAATCTACAGTATGTTATTGATATGCGAATTTTTAGTCCATTCGATGAAACGGTATTTTTGTTACCCCTTTTTAACAACAACATGTTTTGTCACCACGGCGCACGGTAACGTTCAAAACATGACGTCAAGATTAAACACGCACCAGTTTATAGATAAACCCCATCTTTTTATCACGCTTAGTCTCTTGTGCCTTTCTCCTTACAATTTAAAATGGCATTGAACCACTTCACATCTTATTTGCACACATTTGTTCGAGAATCAGAAGTAAGTTCTTTAAAGTTTTCATTTTCTAACCCTGTATCTCTTAGTTTACAGTAAGGATAACCCTGAACGCCGGTTGACGTTACTTATTTTTTTACCAAATATTTACAGATATTCTACTCTCTTTCGGACAGTTTGATATTCAAAATACCACCCCTATAAAATTTATTACAGTTAAACACAAACTTGCAAATAATTGTTGACTTATTTTTTGCACCATTGAGCATTTTCACAGCTTGTATCGTCCTTTTCCTGAGTTAAATCTGTTTTGTTAGTACTTCTCGTTGCGCCGTGACGCCCGGCGACGTCGATATTTTTAGTCAATTCTAAAGAGGACTATCTGTTTTAGTTACTGATATCTGTTCGGAAAAAAAAAATATATCCCGTCATTATTTGGAACATAGAATACCATGGCCATACTTAATTTGAGGTTTCAATATTATTTGGTTTTTAGCCCGATTTATAGAGATATTACTTTCAACATTATATGGTTTATTGTTGACATAACACAAATTTTGACAGTGCGCCGTGACCTCATTTTTGCAGGATTAGATTCTTAATAATTCTTAGAAGTAAAGGAATTTTTTAACTTTTTTTCTTGCAAATTGTTTGAAATTATTGTTAAATTATGTCTACCAAATTCAGTAATGATATGACGTTAAGTAACATAGCTATGACAAAAGTCTTCGTATTTTTTGATTGACCCTCGTATATATATATATATATATATATATATATATATATATATATATATATATATATATATATATATACACACTTACAAGCAACTGATTTATACCATACTCATTGAGACCACTGTGTCGTTATTTCACAAACGTCATTCAAAGCGAGGCATAGCAGATACTGGACGTTAAGCAAGATGCGATAACATATCGTACAAATAATGAGCATTAAGTAAAAGGTTGTTACTTGAAAATGTGTTATACTTTGCCCCAAGGTATGTATGCATCTCGATTCCTTAAATATTCAAAATTAATAAATATACTTTGGGATTAAAACAATGATATTTTACTTAAAACTATGAAAAAAAAATAGAAGATCTTATTTGAAAACGCCTCTTCTTTCTTGTCGGATTAAGGAAATCGGGCTAAAATTTTCAAACATTATTAAACCATTATAAAACACACATGATTATTCTAAAATTTACACGTATGATTATGCTAAAAATTTCTGCGTGGTGTTTTCAGCAACTTTGAAATAGAAAAAGCAACAATATTTTTTCTAGGTACACAGAGATGCCTTGTCTGAGGGTAGATCAAAATTTCTTTAACTACATAGCGTTTGTTGACGGGTAGTTGTATCTTTGTTGACATTGTCAAACTGATGTAAACATGTACAGTAACTACACTACCTGCAACGTTTTATGCAAGGTGAACTAAGGATAGAATTCAAGCACGATAGAATAGAATTAACGCATGATAGAATGATAGAACAGTATATACGCACGAACCGATAGGATTGATACACGATAGGAAAGGATAAATAATGTTCATGATAAACGATTTTACGATTAACCTGATGACGGCAGAATTTTGAGAAAGAACACGTACGAATCAAGATATACGCAGAATTTCTACTTATTAACACATGTCGAGTTTTTTTTTAATCATTTGCTGCATTATTTACAAAATGTGTAATAATGGCTAGTTGAATTTTATTATCAAAAATTATGATCGTAAACGATTGATAAATTATCAGTAATGTTAACATTGTTTTCATCACCAGACATCCAATCCGATCGTCGAGAACATTTTAGCCCGAGATCAAGTTACACGGAAAATAGCATGTTCAATGAAAATACAAGTCTTGTTCTAAATAAATATATAATCGATTATAACTTCATTTCTTTTTTGTATAAGTGATGCCTTAAAAACGAAGTATATTACTTACAAATGAAAAAGTGTTTATGCGGATATACATTCCGCGTACCAGTCGTTAACATTGTTTTAATACCTGCAAACCCTACCCGATCGCCGAGAATATTTTAGCTAGAGATCAAATTACACAAAAACTAGCAAGTTCAATTAAAGTAGATTTCTTCTTTTTTAATTAAACATGAAATACACGTTTATCTTTAATAGTTTCGCCCCTGTTAAAAATGATGCATAAAAAACGAATAAGTATCATGATAGAATTATAATTATGATTTTTTGTTCGATAAATTATCGGATACAGCGCATTGTACGACTTGTTTCTTTGAGAAAAAAATTGCCTGTTATAAAAAAGGGCACGAAACGAAACGGAAATACTGTTAAAATCGAACGATAAACCCTGATAGGATAGAATTAATGCATGATAGAACAGTACACACGCACGATACAAAATGATTGATACACATTACGACAAGAAAGGATTGTAAAAAATAATAACGTTGCGGGTAAGGACCAAAATTAAAAGTATTTATATTTCCCCTTAACGCGACCGACCCAATTAAATTCCGGCGACTGATTTTTTTCACCACATTGAAAAAGACATTTTTTTAAATAAAGAAACCTAATTTTACCCAAAAATGTTTTAAGAAGACCCACATATTTTTCGTTTTCCAATCATTTTGAAAGCATCGATCATTAACATGGGCGAAATACTTGCTGTATGATCGGTAACTTCGCCGGCATTTCCTCCGAACGAAAATATGTTCTGAGTTCACGATCGTGTAAATTAACCCCAGAGACATTGAGATGATAATCATTTAATTCAATAGACTTTTCCACAGCCTCAGTTAACCACTGTTGTGATTAATCGATTGTCTTATCTTTTATGGGTATAAATGCGAGTGATGCAACATGTAGCCTACACTGCATTGAAAATTACAACTGATGTTTATTACTTTTAGTGTTGATAATGAAAATAGTTGGTAACTTGTAATTAGTTAATAACTCTACCAAATTAATGCAAAAATAATCATAAAACCATCTGCCTATAGTTATCTTAAGAATTAAAATGATCCTCTACACAATGGTTGTAATTGGGTCAAAAGGTTGGACTAATACCTCCAAAATACACAGAAGCACAGAAACTAATTTTATTTGTCATTTAGTTACACAATTATAAAACATTTCATCAATAAATATGAATACATCAAATAAATTAAATTAAATAGATTGGATAAGTTTTTAAAACTTTTTAGAAGTTGTTTTATTTTTTATTAACTTGCTTAAAGTTTTGTCCAATTTTAATTAAGGTAAATATGTGCATATTATTCCTGTAGGTCATGCTGTATCTAATATTGACAGGCTCCCTGATGTCAAACTTCTCCTTACTGTTCTGTTAAGGAGAAATAATTCTCCCCAAAATTAGGTTGGTACCTGTATGAATTAAACGACTCTTTACGGTTTGAAAAAATTAATTAGTTCTCTAAACTTTGTCAAATTTCAAATCAACAGATACAAAAGAGTTTGTTTTGGTTATGACTACATGTGTAAACGTAGGTAAAGTTACAAAAATCTTTACTATCTAAATTTCTTTTTCCCCAGCATTATGTTTGAAATTTAGGTTAATTTTTTTTCTGTCAACAGAGAACATTCTCGATCTGCAAGTGAAGTGATTTTGTGTAACCTTACTGTTGTAGAATCATTAAGTATGACTTCACATATATTTACATTTATTAAATTACCTTACATTTATCAAAAATTATTTTTTAATATACTTTTAGACATTTTATATATACCAAATTTAGAAAAAAACAAGCATTCTGAGAGTATCGCATTAGAAATACACGTCCCCTACCGGTTTGTATAAATTTGTGAAAACAATGCACTGTTAGTGCAGAATATGTCTGTCTTCTGTACCCCGAATCAACAGACCAACCCGAAAACGAACCCCATTGTAATTATACAAAAAACCCTGTCAATTAAATTTACAACACAATATAATGCTTAAAACTATTTTATAGAACTTATTTGCTTGTTGGGAACAATAAAAGGAATGGTCCAAGTAATGAACAATATTATGACTGACTACATATTTTCCTCGTTTATTCAATACACACCGAACCCGATACCGATCCCGAACATTAAACATTGGAATATAAAAAAAATAATTTTCTCGAAAATGTGTTCAACCAGACGCTACAAAAATGTAAACTTGATCTGTAGTTTGACTTTTTAAAGCTGTTCAGCAAATTTTATGTCATTCCTCAAACGCATTAAGAAAAAAAGCGTGGAAAACTGAGATGGGACAGACAGACAGACGGACTGACAGACAGACAGACAGACAGACGGACAGACAGACAGACGGACGGACGGACGGACGGACGGACGGACGGACGGACGGACGGACGGACGGAGGGACGGACGGACGGACGGACAGACAGACAGACAGACGGACTGACGGACGCAGAGGAAAGCTATAGTCCCCTCCGGTGAAACTTTCGATACTTTGAAGTAGGTACATTTTTATCACTAAAATATTTAAATATAGGTTTACATGTAAAAATGATAATGAATGTATCCATGCACATCTAGTCATTGAATCAAACATGTTAAAATTTAAGATGAAAAATATCAAATTGTGAATTCGATATTAAATTTGCTGTACATTCCATCAGCACAAGTATAAATTTGTTTTACAATTGGTCATATTGTTTTAGTTTTGTAATTAATTAAAGAATTAATTGATTTTTCTTTTCATTTTTAATTTGTATACAAAAAACCTTTTGTACCCTCTAAAATTTTAAAGGGTATGACACCATAATACATGAATGTTTTTAGATATGTAAAAGTAAGTCCTAGAGAAACAAGAAGTAGTGTAAGTGGTTTGTTATATGTACCAAAATCAAAGACTGAATATCATATGCGCTCTTCAAGAATATCAACAGCTATTTTATAGCATCGACTTCCAACTTATGTTTGAACGTGTAACAGCGTTGCTTCTTTTAAAACAATATATCTACAATGATACTATTTACCAGAGTAAATCTTATAGATTATCAAATCAGTGTATAATATTTATTGATGTATGTGTATATTTTATTGATACTATTAATCTATGTGTCCTATGCTTCTTTCTGTACATATGTTTTATACAGGACAACAATGTAGACTAGTAAAATGTTACTAAATGTGCTATCCTGTTGTTGTTGTTGTTTTATAAAAAGACTTCACTATTATTGAAGCAACGGTAATAGACAAAGGACTATGTGCGATATTATGCATTGTTGCCCCCACATTCAAAGTTTTATAATGAGCTTCAAAAATACGGCGAAAGATAGTTAATATCATAATGAAAATAATGGTGTAAAAGGTTATCACCAGGGTGACGTCATAATGTAGAAATGGCGTCATAAAAATTGCCTTATTTTGATAAATTGATGTTTTGTAGCAAACTATGGATGTTTTCCGCCTGTTTTTTGATTGGGAAACATCGAGCTCAGGCTTGCTCAAGTACCATTTTTAGTATAATGTGTATAATTATCTGAAGAAAAACATATTAATATCGTACTTGAGCAGACCTGCGCTCTACACTTCCGAATGCAAAATATAAAGCAAAAATGAGAATATTGTCATTCGTTTGCAAAAGACTATATATGACATGGGCCTAAAATGACCCCCTAAAATGAACATCGTCGTTTTACAGTAATTGCGAATTATGGTGGTCAAATTTAACTCATATCATATATAGTTCTTTGAGGGAATTAGATCATAGTATAGGTGACGTCATAGATAAATAGCGAATGAGCAATAATGACTAAAATCAAGATTGAACTGATGGGCACAATGATTTATGGCGATTTAAGTTGTATACGATACTTTTTAAAAAATTGTTGAAATCGGGGGCATATATTCGACCATACCGCACATAATCTTGTGTGTTACGTTACTTGTACAGAAAGTAGAGCAAACAACACCCTACATAATTCAAAATATGATAAACACATATTCTTAATGTTTAAACGTGTATTTTTTCACAATATGAAATACATTTATATTCCATAGAAATTTTTAAGATATAAAAATAAAGAAATAAAGAAAAACGGTTTTTATTCCAAGAAGATACCTCGGAAAGATCTCAAATTTGATAAGAGAATGCTCAACCAAAAAAGGATAATTTCTTTTTATGTAATAGATTATTCCGAGTCAATACTATGTAAAATGTAATAGATACTGTAAAACACAAAGACCAATGAATAGTGACCTCTCAAGAATGGCCCTAAAAAAATAAGAGATAAAAGCGTTATCAAAGGGCTCTGAATATTTCACATGTATACATGTACCAACTTTATGTACACAAAGGAATGACAATTGCAGTTTAAGAATATAAAAAAAGACGTCAACAATGTCATTTAGTTTTCAACAAGGTTGATGACTTACACTTGAAACAATATTAAATAAATATTTGTAAAACTAATTTTTAGAGTAAAATGTTGAAATAAAAACGGACAAAAAAAAAAAACAAGAGAAAAAGAGAGAATTGAATACCACAAAAATCTTCCTTTAGATGTCCAAACTTGTATTCTTATAATACTATAATATTTCGTATCGGTTTGCCGTTTTACGAAATAAAATAAAGGTGTAAAGTTACACAGATTCAAGTTTATTTAAGGTAAAACAAACATTTTAAATTCATAAAGAACAATATAACAGTCTTCTATATTGACCAGTTACATATGTTCTACAAAGTTTACCTTTTAAACAGGACCCATTTATTATGCTATATCCAGGGTAACAATGACAAATACAATATTTGTCGATTCTCTCACACTGTGCACTATTCAATTGGCAGTCAGTAGTTTTCATAACTCTGTATTTATCTGTAAGAGTAATACGTAATACATCTATAACCTTAAGAACATTTGAAATAGACCTTCAGACTTTCACAAATCATTGTTTAAGCATGTGTGTGACTTACCTTTATTCCACGATAAACATTTAATATACATGTCCATGTGTTCATATGCCGTGTGTGACGGTCGACAAAATGACTGCGTGAATGTCTGCTCAGTTCCTATTGTGACATGAACTTGACGTACGTAGTATGTGTACTGATTATTCAAATAATAAATCCGGACATTGCATTTATTAGTACAAGTTGCCCCTTTAATAAGAAAAACAAAACAAACACAAGCATTAGAAACAACTAATATTTTCTACATTAGCATACACTACCCATATATTATATTGGTAAGCGGAGCCTTTGTGCAGGCCAATTTATTGTGTCATCACTTTTGTTGTGTCATTGACATTTTATTTTCTTCCAAGTCAACGTTTGTTGTCAACGTATGATATTTATGAATCAGTTAAAGGGAGTAACGACATTTTTTTTGTAAAATTTGTTTATAATTGCAGATATCACTGTGGTACATGTATAAATTGATCTTATTTGATGAAAGTCAATAAGCTAAAATGTTTTAAAATATTTTCTGATTGATAGTTTTTTTTTCAAAAGCTAACCAAAACTACAAGTTAACCGTTTTTAGATAATTAAGTATAAAATAAATAAGTGTAAAATAAATGGAACTGAAACATCATTTTTGGTTTTCTAATAAACATATACAATGGAAACTGAACAATTTCTAAAGATCATTTCTCAAAAGATTTTAACTTTAAGATGTAAATAATTAGGATAATTTTATATTCTGTGCTGAGGCACATATGAAACATGAACAAGCAATTGTTGTTCAGATTTATACATATATAGGATTCAGTCAATTTGCTAGAACAAGCAAAACCAGGGTTACTTATATTTGAATTATATCATTTTACTTCCTTATTGAAAATCAATTCTATTCAAACAATAACGTTTAAGATACTTGGAAAACAAACACATTCATTCTGCAACATTTATAAGATAAAAAATGAATTTTAAATATTACCCTACCGTCTTTTAGATCAGCATCTGCATAATAAGATCGAAATCGACATCTGTATGGTTCATTTATAAATTGTACAGCTGTTTCTAAACATATATTTCTGGAAAAAAAAAACTTCATTATTAGCGGTTATTTCAACTCAGTTTCAAACGTATACATACTTTATCAATAAGATGATGTCTTATGATGGTTCAAGCAGATATGAAATATCTTTATCCTGTCTGCGTCAGCGTATGGAAATAACAGTGTATTTATGACAGTCCAGATCAAATATCATTTATATTAATACTCCAACAAAGGACTTTGAAACGACATATGAACAAATAGATAAGATGAATGTTTATCCACGTTTTTGCTATAATATGAGAAAGCAGTGCTTAAAAGGGCAGAACACGAACTTAACACGCCTTCAACAATCACATGACAAAATGAAATTTAAATGAGGATTCGGCGGACTTGTTGTAATAATATATATACTATGTATTGTAGTTTTAGAATTAAATGGTAAATCGATTTTGATATTCCATTTTTTAACAAATATGTACTTTTCAAATTGATGTAAATTTCATAGCTTGTATAAGACAACTTCTTATATTTAATTTGATAAAATTTATGATTTACAGTTAGTGAAGGGATACTATTATTTCTCTTTAAAGAACTTGGTAATAATGTCAAATATATTTATCTAAACAATTCGTTCAAAAATATGCTTAGGCAATATATTTCAATGTTTTATAATGTCGCTGATGCGCTTCTCATATTTTGTTTCTACTTACGTATTGATGTTATAGGCAGCAGAAGTGTATATCACGATCCCGATGACACCTATATAAAACAAACAAATTGTTTAGTCGACTCAGGGCTCCCGATAGGTTTTTCCAACGACAACAACAGCATCTAGACAAGTGGAGAAACATTCGCACTAATCTTTTCAAATTTCACATCAAACACACGCTACTTACACCCTCAAACTGTGATCAAATGCCTTTAATAATTTCCAAACTGAACTTTTATTCTGTAACTACAGAGGCAAAAACCCATAATTTATGAGGCACTTTAAATTTATCATAACAAAAGATAATGGTTAATTCAAACTCTATGTAAATAATGTTGTTGCAATTTTATTACACGATTAAATGATGAACTTCGTCTTAGGCTGGCTAAGACCCTGTCACACCTAGTTGCGTTCCCATGGCGTGTTCACGGCGTTGTAAATTCATGGAATCGCCGTAGGATCACAAAGAAAATTCAGATAAAATGTACAACTTTATTTTAAAATTTTACAAGTGGCGATGTCACGGCGTCCTGAGAGCGACCGAGGCGTTCTTACGGAGCTTGTATGGCGTGCAACTGCATTTCCACGGAATTCTACTTGGCGATTGACTGTGCTCTCGCTGAGTATCCGCTGAACTCTCATGACGTGCAAGGAGTTTTTACCGTGCGTGCACGACGTGCTCTGCGCGCTGTCTGCGTGCACGAGACGTTCTTCACTACTTGGTAGGTTAATGTTAATTTGTACAATTAGATTGGAAGCAAAAAAGAATTTACAACTAGTAAATAAATGATAAAATAAATCTTTTGTTTTGATGATTAAGTACATTGTAATTGAAACGTTACTACTTCTAAATAATTGGTGAAGGACTAGGATAACACATTTTGTAGCCAAGTCTATAAAAAGATCCGCTGTAAGTTGTTAAAAAACATAGAAATGATGTGATAACATCACAACCAAACGTCCTGGAATATTAGCAAATGCTACTTTTTACATACTCATCCACATCCAGTTTGATAATTACTACGTTGTTGCTATTGTACAATGTACAAGTTTTCGTGGTCTGGATATTAACGCACTACAAACGCCGTTAGAGCGCAGTACAAACGCTAATAAACGCAGAAGAAACGCCAAGAGAGCGCGATGGACGCAGCAATAGCTCTTTGGGGTCGCTGTGTGAACGCAGCTAAATGAAAAACATCTTGTTCGAACGCTGTGGATGCACAGTGAGAGTGCGATCGAGACGCAGTGACACATCGCAAAGGACTCTGAGATGCCTCTGTGCAAGCGCAATCGACTTATCACTGCGTCTACAATGCGATTAGCTGCGTTCCTTGAGCATGCCAACGGAGATCTCGTGGCGCTGTTGGAGAACTTACGGCGCTGTCACGGCGTAATAATCCCGTTTCTACGGCGTGTTTATCAGAACGCAGAGCCACAGCGCGTAGTTTGTATATGTTCAAAGTGCGTGCCGTAACATGGCGTTCTAAAATGTTCTAGGCGATCCCACCGCGACAAATGAAGATGCTGTTGCGTTGTCCCAAGAAAGTAACAACATGTTGTCATGTTTTTCAACTTTTACAAAGAAACACTCCGTGTGTCTACATCGCTATCGCTATCGCACAACCTTCTTCAGTGTATATGTTTTGCACATATATGATGATAAACATGAACACAAGGAAACACTCTACGATCGTCCTATTTCTGTTAAAAATGTGTGCCTGGATTTTAGTATTTTTTTACTTGAATATTTTCCTGTGCAGTGACTGTCATACTTTCTTCAACACGCCTTTTTAAAAATATTTGCGTGAAATAATCGAATAAATAAAAACTGAAAAATTATTGGTGCTCTTGCCCATATAAAGGGGATGTGTAGCGATTAGCGTAACACTGGTAATCGAAAACTAATGATTCGGTAGTCACAGATGAAAATAAAATAATGCGTATTTATGAATTTACGTCAACCTTTACACAAAACATGATTGTGATGTCATATTCATATATATTTATATATTTATATTTCCTGAATGTAAGAGTTTTGTTAAAATAACTGATGGTGTGTAAACTTTTTATCATGATTGATGAAAAGGTATGATATGTCTTCTAAAGAGTGCTTAAAGGAGAGGAGTCATAGTTTAAAAGAGAAGTTGAGACATTGCACATAACAGTTGTTATAAAAAGTTTAAGGCAACATAAACAAATTAGATTTAATTCAGTTTTAACTTAACATTAATTTAACCTTAATGGTATTTAAATTCAAATTGCTTGTTGCTATGCGAAAATATGTTCATCAATGCAATTAATTTTAAATATATAAAACTGATAATTTTAAAAAAAAAGTTCAGATTTCAGCCTGTGATCCATGAAAGTTATTTTGTATTTGTTTGAAAATAGCTACACTTGTCTTAATGATTTTTTGAAATATTTCTTCCTTGTTTCGGAGAAAAATTAGATTACATGTATAAGCCAATTATAGCTGGATTACCGCATGCAAGAGGAAACAAAACCTTTTACAGTTTTGCGCACATAATTTATACTGTATAGATCATGGGAGAATTTAAAAATTGGCTAATAAAATCTCCAAAAATGTTTTTCTTAACAAGAATTGTCTTACGGCATATTACAAACGAAACGAAACAGTTACAACGATGTCAAATTGAAATTAAAACGCTATACCTATGTATTGCATAGTACATGTACATGAATGCGTTTCAAAACAAGATGACTTTAAGGGTCAACGTATTTGTGAATGCAGTGTATAATCAATGAGATAATCATTAATCAATAGTTGTGTTGGTATCCTAGTGTTCCTTCTACATATTTGTCTTATACGATAGAAATTTAAACATTACGTATACAATATAACAACTGATATATTGTGGTGATATTGTATGCTAAGAGATTTGCTTGTCGATCTTTTATGAACCATGATTTTAAATCACTTTTAAAGCTTTAGAAAAGTGATTTTTCTATATATTTAAAGTCCAATGAACACAGGGTAAATAAAACTAAAAAAACGATGATCACATTGAAGATAAACAAAACGGAAAATAATTATGTACAAAATAAGTTGCCCCTCGAAATATGTTACTTTTGGATAAAAACCTGTATATACATGTCCAGTTTACATATAATCTAGATGTTTTAGAAAAACAAATATGCTATATGGTTTTATCAAATACTTTATCTGAAACAGTGTAGTAAATATAAAAGCACTGATTGAAAATATAAACATTATACTCAATAAAAAATGGAATGTGAGGTTAGGAAACATATCATTCAATGTGATTTCAGAGAGAGAGAGAGAGAGAGAGAGAGAGAGAGGAGAGAGAGAGAGAAGAGAAAGAGAGAGAGAGAATACTAAATACTAAGAGGGAATACTACTTACATAATATGATGGACTCATACATGACCGCCATAGCACAATTATAAAACGTGTTAAGATCTTCAATCCTTTTCATCAACTTCCGGGATTGTTTTATTTATTTGACAACAAGGAAATACAATATTGAAGCATGTATATACTTCCAATGATCAAAATGTTGATTTGTTAGTAACAGTACAATTTTTCTAATACATTAACACAAATAAATCGATCGCTACAAACATTAAGTTGAATCATTCATTTTTTTTCTACAAAGTTTTTTTCTATAAGACCATAGTCACCCAATCATTTTGTTTTTAAATTCAAAACAACTAAATTAAGGACTCAAATAAAAGAATAAGACTCCATAAAACGTACATTTAGTATTAATCATAGTGTAGTGAAAGTCCAGCTCTTTTGTGTTGACAAACACGTTTACATTGTAGGCACATAGAAACAATAGACTTTTGATAGTGATCATTTGATAGCCAATAGCTGCATATTTTAAAGCAGGATACATAATGAAGAAAAGAAGTATTCATAACGAATGCAATTCTCTGTTGAGTTGAATCACATCACTGAGTTTTAGTCAGAGTGTCAGACTAATGTGCTTCTGAAATTGCTTAAAAGCATCTTTACTAAATGGCACCTTCTTCCATGCTCATATGTCTTCTCATGATTTCTTTTCAGGAGTCCTTACTGGAAGTTTGAACATTTTTAAAAACCTTTTCTGGTGCCGGAAAGAGAAAGAAACCTTAATTGATACGTTTTCGCTTCCATTCACTTTTTTGACACCTCGTTTTCTAATTTAAAAGCAACCATGCTATACTATTTCTTTACCCTGATAGCAGTTGTTGTTAATCAACAAGTATCCTGTTTGACATGTACACTTCCACATACATAAACCTGCAAACTTGGTCCCAGTGCATTGCCAATCGTAGGTTACTTTTCTGGTGAAGAAAACAGTAGAATTAACAACAATTAAGTAAATAATTTTCCTTTATTGCAGTGTGTTTTGAGCAGTATCCATACGTGCCAGTTAGATACTGACATCGCCGAATGGTATAAAATGAGAAATACTGTTTGTCTCCCCTTACTATTAAGTTGGTCTAAACTTAAGAAAACAAAAAAAAACGATATTATAAATCAGATTCTGCCTCTTGGAGCGACGAGGGCATCATTGATATGAAAAAATACAGTCATTTCATACAAATTTACAGGCCTAAAAGCGTTTTTGAGACCCAAATTATAAGTAATTTTATCCAAATTGGATAAAAACGGACATAAACGATTTGCTTAAAAAATCCTTCAAAAAATTGAGTCGGGGGTAAAAGCTAGGGTTGGTCTGGGAAGCGGGAAAAAACCATTTGTTCTTATACATTAGCGACTGGCCTTCCCAGGTGGCCATGCATTAATTAATTTGTTAAAATAGCAGAATCCATTTGGCTGGATATTGATGGAGAAGTAGCTGCCTTACCAACTTGATATTTTTCGGAAGGAGTGAAAGTACTGTGGTACATGATCAAAGCTTTAAATTCTTTGCAATGAGGTGCATATTAACGTAAACGTACGTATAAAAGATTGCCAATGTACTAACGAATAAATTCAATGTGTACATGTAGTACGAAACGTTTTCACTACCTGGATCACAGCTGTTGTCAATCAACAAGTATCCTGTTTCTAATGTACACACACCATATCTACACAGTCCAGTAAATTTAGTTCAATGCATTGCAACTCTTGGGTACACGTATTACCAAAGGTAAACACAGTAAAACTCTAATAGTCTGTCACACTGCGCACCGATAACACTGCGGTGGTACATGTAACTATATTACAAACTGTATGGAAAATTGCATGTCGTTGATTTTAAAATGATTTAAAATCATGGAACTCGATTTATACTTCAGTACTATGTTTTGATGGATATAGTCTTATATCTACAACGGAGTTTGCAAACAAATTTTCATTATGCGATGATGTACGTTACCCAGTTTGTAGGTACAAGAAGTTAGGTTACATGAATGAGACTATATCTTTTAAAAATAATGATTCCCGGGTCTTCCGGATAACAACGATCCAAGTAAAAGAAAACGAAGTGCATTATTCAAAAGTTGCTATTCATTATTTTAAGCAAGCGTTAATTATAATAGAAAAATAAGAAACTTACGGTACGGTACATGCGGTACACGTCCAAGGGAGCTAGCAATAACAGAATGGCTATTGAATATATGAAATAATGCCGTTTGTATGTAGAAAATATCAACAAATTGCTTTCTTTATAAATATTAGCACTGAAGGATATATACCTCTGATTGAAATGTACGCTTAACCTCACCAAAATTAGCATACACGTAAAATAATTAAGGATTTTTAAATGCCTATAGGTAATCTAAATCCGGAAAAATTGTACGGAGCCTATTTGGAATGTGTCTATTAAAATAAGGGGAAGAAACATTAAAATCGAATAAATAAATGACAATAACAAGCCGTCTACTATCTCAAAAATCCATTAAACGAAATACAAATTCAAAGCATAGCAACACGGACCTCCAAAAAGATAGAGGTAGGATCAGGTGCCTAGAAGGAGTAAGCATCCTCTTCTGACCTGTCATACCCGCCGTGCGCCAATTGTCATATCGGTAAAACTGTCATTATCGAGGAAAATGTCGTAACTTGGGGAAATCATAATGATCGGGAAAAACGGATAAAAATCCCCGGAGAATTCGGTATTCAATCAATAGTCGAGAGCACAGCAATCATGGACCTCTGGAAAACCTCAGGGGCAAGATCAGGTGGCCTAGGAGGAGTAAGCATTCTTTGCTGACCGCTAACATCCGCCGTGTGTTCTTTGTCGTCAATGTAATCGGGATAAAAACCGGAATAGTCCGTAGACAATTAGGTTATCAATTATGGTCTAACAATTAGTATGAAAAACGTCAGTCAGCATGCGACCCAGTGGAAGATTGTATTTGCTGACAAGGTCGTTATATTGACCATAGAACTTACGTAAAGATGACTTCAAACGAGACTGTTGATAGTCCTGTTTTATTAACTTGTTTGTAAGTAGCTTGCCTCGCCTTAGAAACTTTACATACGAAGAGCACGGCATTGCGTATTCAATTAACTTAGAGACAAAAACACCATAAGCAGGTGATAAAGGTAAATTGCTACATATATAAGTGAGGAAAGTCGACTATAGAATAATTAAAGTCATCGCGTTTATCCTTAAGTTTGTTGTAAGGTGACCATCAATTTTCATTTCCAGTGAAATATCCAAAAATGAAACAGATGACGAAGATTCTGTGGGATCTTTTATTTCAAGATTACTGGGATATATCGAGTCGACGTAAGAATGAAAATAACAATTGTGAATTGATAATACGTCGTCGATTACCTGAATGTTGAGTTGAAGGCCACAGCTAGCGATTAATTCTTTTCACGAACAAGTTTTTAATAAATTCTGCTTCATAAGAATACAAAAATATGTCTGCTAACAATAGGGCACAATTGGTACCCATGCGAATTCAAACGAATTATTGGAATATTTGATTTCCAAAAACTACATAAATGTTGTTTATCAAAAACTCAAACATTAATAATGTAAACTTTAAAGTACTTGTGTGTGCAATCAGAATGGTACTGAACAGCAATATACACCAGAAGTGGTGTGAATCAGTTGTGGGTGCTAAAAAACTCTTTAGAATTATTAGAAACTTTGAGGTCACAAAAACGTACCAAAATCAATAGCATTAAAACGTACAATTTTTCGACGCTTTATACAACCATTCCTCATGACAAATTAAAATCTAAGCTATCATCGACAGTTGTTTCTTCTATAAAAATGGAAGTCATAAAAATGCATACCTTATCATTGGAAATCTAAAGTTTTACACCACCGATTAACATGACACTTTCAGATCTGATAAAAAAAGATATGTACCTTATTTGAAATTTTTTGACGATGACGTAACCTCCAGTTTTTATATTTTAACAATTTAGTGATGTTCAGAGGGTCGGCTTGTCCAGGGGTAAACTCCTAAACGATTGAAGATATTGAGTTCAACATTTTAGGGATTATAGACAGACGGTTGTAAATCTGACATGTGGTATTTAAAGGGGCATGGTCACAATTTTCGTTTAAAAATATTTTTCCAATTTTAATATTTACAATGCTTCAGAAAGGTATTTTTGATAGGCAACCGAAATTTGATTGTCATTTGTTGAGTTATAAGCGAGTTACAGAGCTTGAAATGCTTTGCTATATAAACAAAGCGTTTGTTTACATTTTAAATGTTGAAATAATAATTTCAGTGTTAAACCTTACACGAATGTTTTAAACGTTAGGAACTGTTTATCTATGCTTAGAATGAATAAAAAGATAAAAATAAGCTGGAAAAAGAAGTTTTACTGGTATATTGAACATATGTAAACAAAAACAGGGCACGAGCCTTCTTTACATGACAAAGAATTGTTAGCCCTGTATCTTGCTTATAACTCTACGAATGACTTTCAAATTTTATTTGATCATTAGAATTGCAATTCTAAAGCATTGTAAATAATGAAAACATAAAAATAGAATTTGACAAAAATCGTGACCATGCCCCTTTAAATTGTCCTGTGACCTAAAGCACCAAAACTCTCCCGAACTCAAAAATTACGGTTAAAAAAGCGTCGGGAAAATTTAGTGGTTTTATTTCAATATCTTTTTTCTCGATAGTATTTTGTTATAGCATGTAGAACAAAAAACGTTATTTAGTGTAGAGCTTTCATTGAACATCAAGAAAAAGGGGCTTGCCCTTCAAACATGGGACTGAGAGCGCTCTTAAGTATTTTAATGATAACTTTTTACTGTGAAATATTTTGATATATTATAAAAGCAATTACGTTTATTCTAACGTTATTTACCTAAACATGCCAATCGTTTGCTCCTATGTTACGTAATAAGGGATTTTAAGGGGCCAGAAGTCCAAAACTGTGATCATCACTATCAAAATGGAGGAAAATTCTGAAAAGCAATATTGAACAGAAGATGCTCAAACAATTGAGCTTATCAATATGCAACCATAATTTCTTTGTTATGCAGTCCCTAAAAGGAGTTACAGGGTCAGCTCCTAAAAACAACCCTCTCCAGATATCTCGAGAACGGTACAAAATTTGCCAACACTTGTTGAACAAAATGCGTTTGGATTGACAAGAGCATTTTTATGACATTTAGAAAAAAGGGCTTGCTTTTCAAATTAGGAGCCAATAGGGCTCTAAAGTATTTAAATGATATCTTTTTAATGTGAAATATTTTGTTATTCGTTATAGAATCAATTATGTTCATTATAACTTTGTTAACCTATTCATGACAATTTTATACCTTTCACTACTGAATTCAAAATCCACTGATATTCCCAAAAATTGACTGACATTGTCTGACATCCACTGTACATTGACTGTATCTCACTGTATATTTCACTGACTTCCACTGTATCCCACTGTATGCCACTGTACAGGGCACTGACCAGCACTGTACCCCACTGTACGCCACTGTACCGGGCACTGACCATCACTGTACCCCACTGTACGCCACTGTACTATTAATTTGAGAAAAAAAATCAGATTTTTAAATCTTCAATATACACTATATTTTTCTTCGATATTTATTTTTATTATGCCGTATATGTATACAGATATCTTGACAGAAGAATGCAAAAGGTCGTTATATTTATTTAATACGTTTATTTATTAATGTCTTAATTTGTTATTGAATGTATCGATCACAAAATTATGATAAATATTTGCTATAAGGTGAAAGATTTGAATTTTACATGTTGAATCTGATTATTTAAAAAGTGCATGCCGTTATGTTTATTCTGCCAGTCATTGGAAAATTACCCCCCCCCCCCCCCCCCAACCAGCAAGGTTACAAATTGATCATTTTTTATTGATGATATATGACAAATGATCGCATTGTTAATTCTCTGTGTCTTACGAGCTGTGTTTCAGCCACTAAACACAGTCAATTAAACACATGAACAGAATTCACAAAATATATCTATGCTTGTGTTCTGTGTACACATGTCCATTTATCATGACTGCCCGCTTGACTACACAGGTACATTTTGAAGATAGCGTGCGAGTTTTTAGCTCATTTGTTAATTGATTTCTTTTGATTAAAACATTTAAAAATACATTGCAAATGTCGGGTTTTAATTTTACAAAATAACACCAACTGCAAAATACATTATAAACTTTAAACATAATCAGTGACATATTAAGCAGTAATTAACAGCTAGTATCATTATATTTCAGCAAGAAATAAAAGGAAGGATTGAAATCAAGGAAGGTTGTAACATGTTGTAATATGCGTAGCTGTAAAGTTTTCTTAAAATATGATTTACTTTTAAATGTTTTAGAAATAAGATATAAAATGCCCTACTCTACACAATGTTTTTGTATACTGAGAAAGAGAGAGAGAGAGAGAGTGAGAGAGAGAGAGAGAGAGAGAGAGAGAGAAAATAAGAGAGAGAGAGAGAAAGATTACAGGTATATCACTTCCTGACTATATTGTACTTGTGTCATTTGTAGTTGTAGAAAAGTTCACAATAAAATCTATGTTGAAACTGGCGGTTATGATGCCGTAAGGGGATTTTAACGTGCTTATACCATTCTGACTTGGGGCCCCAAGTTTTAGCACTAGAAAATTCATGAGAGAGAGAGAGAGAGAGAGAGAGAGAGAGAGAGAGAGAGAGAGAGAGAGAGATTAATCCGAAATCAAGAATTTGTTTGTCCATTAATCTGCTTCTTTTACATATCGATTATTTTTCCTTATGTCTCAAGTTTATCTTTGCCAACTAACTCCCGGGTTTTAGAAAAATATCTGCAAACTTTAAGTCAAAAAATAAAATTTAAACATGGATAATAACCCAATAACCCCCCCCCCCCCCCACCCACCCCTTTTTTCCCCAAATCCTTTGATACGCCTTGTAGTACTGTGCTATGTCGAAACGATTCATGTTAAGCAATCGGTTAATGAAATTAATGCGCCTTTTTAATTTTGACCTCGATGTGTAATCACTATTAAATAGATATAATAAATCCCACTTTTGTGCAAACATTACATGCAAGTAGTCCTACATGTAAGTAAAAAGTTAATAATAATAATCTTCTCAGACAGATTTTAAATCATTATGATCCAAATGCACCCGGCAACCGTCATGATTTTTTGATACAGACTTTTTGTTTTAACAATGTATTTCCCCGACGTTTACACCTGTTTATTCCTATGCCCCAACACATATACACAGGTGGTCATTTTTCACACCTTGTCGCAGTCAACCGGGCGTGTGTATAGTCTGAGCCTTTCTGTTAGTTCCGAGTTTTTCGTTGTTCCCAGACAGACAAAAGATTTTGTAGATTATGTAGACATACAAGAAGGAGAAGTACACCGTAGATATAAAAACAAATTCTTGTTAGTGTTGACTTTCATTCATTAAGAATTTTAAAGACAATCATTAAATAACGAACTTTAAATCATTTGAAACCATGGACATTATTCCGTAACTAAAAATTTATACATAATCTAACTTATTTAATGCCAAGTTGTAGACTTAGAAGGTGTCAGCATTACTACATGTTACCGGTAGTACTTTATTCAAATACTAAAATATTCGTACGTTAGAGAGAGAGAGAGAGAGAGAGAGAGAGAGAGAGAGAGAGAGAGAGAGAGAGAGATTTTATAGTAGATTTGAAATTATCTTGTCTGCTATCATACAGTATACTGGTTTTAGTAAATGAAGGGGAAAAACAGAAGAAATAACGAAAGACTGTTTTAAAGGCCGAACATTTTTAACGGGTGGTAAATCTCAGGCGAGGACGGGGCTTAATTCTTAGAGGTGTGAAAGCCTCCGGGCCTGGAGGTCTATCTGCGGTCGTGAACGCTGCTAATAACTATACACAGGAAGTAAATATTACACAATATAAAAAATTAGTCAGAATTGGTCTTAGTTTGAATATCTTATTGTTCTAATGACCATACGAAGCGGTTTTATACGAAAATGTCGTCTGAAATTTCTCTAAGATCAAGAGCACGTGTGTAAAGCACAATTTAAAAAAATCAATAAACTAATTCAGCTTTACAAATTTCACTCAGTACATTTTGTTTAGCACTTGACATTGTTTAAGAAGTTAATTTTAACAATTATATTTGTGTAAGAAAACCATACGATCAGTATAAATGTTGAATGTAAAGGCAGCCATTATACGATGACAACTATATAAGCTTTGTGAAGCTCAATGCAAAAGACAGTATTTATTGCATGAAGGTCAAAGACTAGAAATTCTTAAGAAAAATAAACCTAAGCAATTTTTTGCAAAATTTAAACGAAAATCTAATTTTAAATCTAATGTGCAACTAAGTGAGTTTTTTGATCATTTTAAATTAACTTCACAAAGCAATGTTGCTATTGATAATGATATCTCCAATGATGCTGAAGATTGTATTTTTGAAGAACTAGATAAGGATATTGATGTTGAAGAAATTAAAGTAGTTATTAAGAAATTAAAAAAAGGTAAATCACATGGTGACGACTGTTTACTTAATGAATATTTTATTGAATTTGAAGAATATTTGTTGCCTATCCTACATAGACTTTTTAATTGTATACTACAAACAGGTTTCTTTCCTGAATCATGGTCTTCTTCTTTTATTGTGCCTATTTTTAAAAAGGGAGATAAATCTGATCCTAATAATTATACAGGAATCAGCCTTGTTAGCAATATGTGTAAACTTTTTACTTCCGTATTGAACAACAGACTTATAACATGGTCAGATGAAAATAATGTCATTACTGATGCACAATTTGGTTTTAAATCTAAATGTGGTACAAGTGATGCAATCTTTGCTCTACATACTTTAATTACTTCATCGTTGGCTAATAATAAAAAAGTTTACTGTGCCTTTATTGATTTCAAAAAAGCATTTGACTCTGTTGATAGGTCTAAACTTTGGATGAAATTGTCAAAAATTGGTATCCAAGGAAAACTTCTACGTGTTATAAAAGGGTTGTATAAAAATGTTAAAGCATGTGTGACTTCTGATGGACACTTGAGTGATTTCTTTAACAGCAATCTTGGATTAATGCAAGGTGAAGTACTTTCAACCATTTTATTTAATTTGTATGTAAATGATTTTGAAATCAATTTTTTAAATTCTGAATGTGTACCAATTGAAATTTCATCACTGAATCTTTTCCTTCTTATGTATGCTGATGACATGGTGATTTTTTCAGAAACAATTGCTGGTCTTCAATCACTTTTGGATGAATTAACATATTATTGTAGCACATGGAAATTACACATTAATGCTGATAAGTCAAAGATTGTTGTTTTTAGAAAAGGTGGAAGGGTAAAAGAAAACGAAAAATGGTATATTTATGGTAAACCACTTGACATTGTAGATCAGTTTGCTTATCTAGGCATTATTTTTTACTACAATAATAAATTTTCTAAAGCTGAGAAACAACTTGCTGAGCAAGGCAGGAAGGCATTATTTGTATTGAAAAAAAATATTAGAAACATGTTTTTTAATCATAATACTTTGCTATCATTGTTTGATTGCTTTGTTGGCAGTGTCATTAACTATGCTTCTGAGGTATGGGGTTCACTCAAAGCACCTAATATTGAGAAACTTCATCTTGATTTTTGTAAACATATCTTGGGAGTTAAAAGGTCAGCTTGTAATGTAGCAGTTTATTCTGAATTAGGACGCTGTCCTCTGCTGTACCAAAGAACGTTCATAGTTAAGTTCTGGAAAAAAATACTGTACCATAATAATTGTATTATTCAACATTGCTATTATACACTATATGACTGTGTCGAAAAACATAATGCAAAAAACTGGTTGTATCATGTTAAAGATTTTTTATGCAATCTTGGTATGTTTGAATTGTGGAAAACACAAAAAATAACAGCTGCAGATCTCATTGTTGTTAAGCAACGTATTTTTGACCAAGCTACACAGTATATTTTTTCTCAACTAGATATTTCTAGTAAATGCTCTTTTTTTCAAATACCTAATTGCAACCCATAATTTACAATTTTATTTAAGGAAACCTATTCCAAACAAATATCAAAAGTGTATTTCCAGATTCAGGTTGTCTTCACATCAATTGTCGATAGAAACAGGTCGATTTTATAATATTGAAAGACACAATAGAAACTGTTTTTTTATGTTCAAATTCTATTGAAGATGAATTTCATTTTATTTCAATATGTCCCATATACGAAGGCTATTGCAAAAAATACATTAAGCCTTATTACTGGAAAAAACCTTCAATGTGTAAACTTCTGCAACTTTTTAATGTTGAAAATGTAAAGGAACTCTGTAATCTGGGTAAATTTATTCACTTTGGTTTGAAATGAAGAACAGATTTACTTAATGCAAATTAGATGTTGATATCATAGTATGTACACTTCTGCCACATTCTCCTGTTAACCTACCTGTACGTGTATATTGTTTATATTTATTGTACTGATGAGCTGTATAGCTTAAAGTTAATAAAGAACTGAACTGAACTGAAATGGATTTAATAATCTAAAGACCAAAGATACCCTTACATGTATAAAAGAATTACATAATATCTTGAACAAGGTGACAGACTGACAATTTACAGGGTTGATTATATATTGGGACATTCACACCTTTTGATCTACTGAAAGTATGTATACTATACACAGATACTGCCTCGCTGATTTTCCTCTGAAGTAAAACTTCAAAGACATATTAAAGTCCAAACTAGTTAAGGTTTTCCGCTCTCAGCGGAAAACCTTACTATTATTCTGACAAAATTTCAAATTTCTTATTATTTTTTTTTCTTCTAGACGCTAACTTTGATCCTTAATATCTCGCTCGTTTGTTCACCGATTGTTTTGAAATTTTCAGGACTGATAACATGCTGCGTGATGTTGTCGTTGCATATTTTAGTTGAGGAAAATCCCTACCCGATTTTGAGTTATTTCCCTTTTAGTAAAATTTAACGACTTCTTTTGTCCAGGGGGTTTAGCTTTAACGATGACTGGCAGAGTCTCAAAGATGGGCTGGATTGGAAGCTAATACATTGAATTTGTGCGAGATATATTTTATTTATTATTTAAATGCAAATAAAAGGGGTGGTATAGATGTTGAAACAAAGGTAAGAAAAAAAATCAAAAAAATTCGCGTATGTTCTGTGTTAGTTTTCTACCTGATAAAAATTTGTTATAACATGTATTTTAAAAGTTCTTGATCCTACCCAGACCTTTCATTCGGTATACCGAAAAAGGGGCTGGCACTTATAATTAGGGAGTTAGAGGCGTCCAAAGTTTCTTGTCAATAACTTAAAAAGGAATAAACATTTCTAATGCATTATTGAAGCAAAGTTGTAAAGAAATTAATTTTGAATCCTTCTATAGTATTCAATTTAATGTTTTCGTAATTTATAGTCAGTATTTGCAGAAACAATTGTTGTCAGTTCGGTCCATTTTTGTGGGGGTGCGCACGTTTATGAGGTTATGAAAGGGCTTCTTGTAATGCACTTACTGATAAATGTAGCGCGCAAAAATAATTCCACATAAAATTCCCAAATGTTTTTATACATATGTACATTTTCATTTCATATAGATAAACCTCTTTGACCTTATTTTTGTTGTTTGTTTCATAACTGTGCCCCTATCTATATTTAGATGCATTACGAGACTCAGGTAACCGGTCGATAGGAGAGTCGCTAGCTGTATTCAGGCCGTCGCCTAGACGACAGTGCATGTGCTTGTAGAGCTGGGCGTACACGATTAACGCCCCACTGTGTTACTGTAACAGAGACATTTTGAATTGTTTCAGTACTGGGAGATGTGTTAATAAAATGGTTCAAATGCATGGTAATTAAACTCAACTTTTCTACAATACGTATACACGGCCGTCATATAAAGCACAATGTGTATTACTGACATGACAAATGTACGCTGGCAATTTAAACGAAAAAAAAACTGATTTGCGATGGATATAATATAATCATCGTGGAGATGATTTTAAAAAGTGAACTTAATATTCGTATACGATAATATTTGAATCCAAAGCCGCTAGTTTTAAGTTACGGTTATTAGGGATTATTAATTATGACTTGCCCCGCGTTTCAGGTTTTTTACTTGCAAAACATCTACAAACGAAAATACCAAACAACCTTCAGCAGCAACTTATAAATTATTTATTCCATACACAATTCTAAAGAGGTAATTAAATAAATTTTATAAATGCTTTATACTTGTATTCGCTATCTTCCATGGAAAAAAGTGGCATGGAAAAAATGTTGTTCAATGTTCATCAAATACGCTGTAGCCTTAGCAATCGAAAATAATTAACAAACTGTATATTGATAGATTGACATATCAACAAACATTCAGACCCGCAATATGTTTTCTTACAAGTTCTATAAAACATAGACTCAATGACTGAATTCTTTACCATTTTCCGTCTGGGTTATTTTGAATCACGTGTGTACGTTATGTGTAGCCATATAGATGAACACTTTAAGTGTTTAATTTTTAAAAGAAATTGTGTACATGCAGAGCAATGCAATGCTAGGACAATGAAATTCCAACAATGGATATGGTGAGGCCGGTCAGACTGATACTGGTTCTGCTTGTTCTACAAATAGCGAATGTAAGACGAAATATTTGGGTGTTATATTTTAAACAAATATAAGTATTGCTTTCTTAAAAGCTTGCATTACTCAACAAAGTATTTTATTGGAATCATTCTTTGTTACCTTAGCTGCATATATGTACCGCTCGGTCTGTATCCCGGAAAAATTGACTACCATCCGAAATTGTTCATACAAGGTCTACAGACTTGCAGCTATCATTACCTTTAAAAATACATTTTAGAATTTGCCGCTGTTTATAAATTCATTAAAAAGACGCGCAGAATCAAGTGGTAATATGTCGTTTGATATGGGATTTATGACGTCTATTTATATTGTTTTCATTAAAATTATTTCATTATTTCAAGCTTGTGGGTGGAATGAAATCAGTTTCACATGTTATAAGACATAAAGATGTCCTCTTCCCACTTTTTCTCGAAGCAACTATTTTTATAAAATTTACTTAAAAAAATTGAATTATCATGGAGTTCCCCCCCCCCCCCCCCCCCATTTTGGTAGCATGTATAAAAAAATGGTATGAAAATCATGAAATTATGAGTGAAATTTTGAAAATTTTGGAAAATTCAATTTTTTTTTTCTTTTTTTGCTTGTCAAGATTTGTTGGATGAGTTTGCCCCCCCCCCCCCCCCCACTTTCAAAAACGATGCTACGTGCTTGGAAATTACGCATTTCTTTATTCCCCTCTTTAATAAACAAAACAAACTAACAAGCATAACCGATCCAGATAAATATAATTACATGTATCAAAAATAAACTTAAAAAACAAACTACACATTCATTCTTCACTCACAATATTGCCTTTTCGATATTTGTCATCGTTGTAGACCCGTGTAACAATCTAAGTAGGTGCTTGCACGAAAAACAACCCCTTGTTGATCTACATTTTCATTAACACATACAAAGAAAAAAATTATTTTGATTTATTTTTGAATTTCTTTTGATGTAAAAAAAAAAAAGAGAAGAAATTGGTTCTCAGTCTCTCTTTATGCCTGTTTGTTAATTAGCGGTTAATCCAAATTCATTTTGAAAATCCTTTTGTAATTTAAAAAATGCGATGTAAATTTTTTTCATGCAATATTTCGGATAAAGCAATGAAGAGTTGTTTCTTGAAATTTCATTAGACCATAAAATTGTAAAATGCTAACATTGAAAATTGTGCCCGATTTCTTTCTTTTTTTTAAGGTAAAACTTTATTGATTTAAAAAATGATTCTTTGAGACGAACAAATTGACATAATCAATAAGTGTTTGACAATCTCTAACTGTAGGTCTGTAGCTTTTAGTCAGAAAAAGAATCGGATGGACGACCTAGGACACAGATCGTCCATCCGAATTTCTTGAAAATTGCCATTATTTTCGTACGCGGACGCAATACTCACCGAGACTAAATGATTCGTATCTTAAGTTTTAAGTTTTAACTTCTTTGAAAGGTAATATTGGTTTTCTGATAATAAGAACACGAATAATTAAATAAAAATGGTTAAAATTACAGTAAAATTACCGGCATCGGTCTTCTCTGTGCGCGGATCTAGAAGGGGATTAGGGTTCCAGACCCCCCCCCCCCCCCAGCGAAATTTCTTTCAATTACGTGTACATTAAAAACTTACCAAATATGCCTCGGACATCCCTTGGCAAACTCAAATAACCGTCTAACTTTTCAACCCCCACCCCGGAAAAATTTTCTGATCCGCGCATGTTCCCCCTCCTCGAAATACAAAATTATTCTCCAAAACCCCTTGTAAAATTTCCAGGATCTCCGCATATATACTAAGAGATTCATTGGCGCTTGCGTTCGATAAAAATGCGTGTCAAACGTTTGCCAATGTTTTTTTTTACCTTCGTACCGGGCATAACCACAGTCCCACTCTGTGAATAAAATGCGGCGAATCAAACTAGAGACAACATGTTAAGATCTGTATTTGCTTATAAACATGTAGTATCATCGTGCAAAATGCACTGTTCAATTATAATTTTTTTTTTTTACTTTACTTGTAAAATTCAACATCTGTTTCGTAATTTTTTCTCACAATTTATTTCTTACATAGTTACTTTTTTATTTAGTGATTGACACTTTTGAGACTTTATATGTGATTTCAAAGAGACAGAGTGTCATGTCTCAAGGACTGTTAATCTCTTAAAACATCATTGTGCAATTATCAGATTTTCATTTCTTGGACATCAAAGACTCATTGAGTTTATTTAATTATTTTATATCTGTGAACCTTTCACTCAGCTTACTTATATCATTACCTGTCAATTAATATTCATTGTTAAGATTCTTATAAATAGTTATGTACAATTGTCAATGCACAGTCTGGAATACGGCGGCCAGCCCCGGCCACGTCCGACTCTCCCAGAGTCTTGAGTCCGGAGGCCACTTCTGGCCATATCCGACTTGTTTGTAACATGTCTGTCTGTTAAATTTTTATAATGTTGCCATCGTTGAGTCTCGTCCAATAATGTGGAATCCTGCATCAATTGCCTGTTTATTTCTCTGGAACTGTATACTGGTGGACCTTCGGGAATACGGCAAACCTACCCTTCGTTTTAGCTTACGGCCCACAGCGCGCCCCAACCTTTTACTTTATACACTTCACGCCAACATTCCCTCTACCGGTTCGTACTGCACACGACCGATGCAGATCCAGACGAATTCTCTATCACCGTAAAATCTACGCGGTCACAGAAATATAATACTGTGTTTCTCAGTGTTTACACATCTAATATTGTACTATGGTCAGCTATCAATTTTTTGTAATACGTCACAAGTATGACGCAGCTACGACGGAAAACCTAATCGTTGCTTGCAACGAGCTCGTCTCTAGTTATCTTCTCTCTTTTGAAAAAAAAATCAGTATGTTGAGCAATATGGTGGATTCTTTTTATCGTTGAAAATATTTTTCCTCCTCCACATTTATGTTACATTAAAGTTTTAAAATTCAAAGAATTTAAAACTATCTATAAATTGTAATACATAGTTTTAAATTCTCTGAATTTTAAAACTTTAATGTAACATACATACTAACATTTATTTGACGATATTGATTAAATTCAATTTACTGAAAAAAAACTAGATATTTAGTTACTTAAACATTCATATCGAAATATATAAAAACATTTTCCCTTTTAATTGAATAAGATGCTGTATTTTGTATGAAAATTGGATTCTGAGTTTTTAGTACCTGCGCGAATCGGAGGATTGGTGGGGGGGGGGGGGGGGTTCAGAGGGTAATTCAATTCAAATACATAATACAAATATCCAAAATATGTCTAAGCTCCCCCAGAAAAGAAATATCCCTGCCTTTCCCTGGAAAAATTCTTACCGCGCATGTAATTATATATGAACTTAAAGAAAAAGAAGCCAATTTTCTCTCTTAAAAGCAATAGGAAAGAAACAAAACAAATCCAGATTTTGGTATCAAATAAAGTAAACACTCAATTCATTGTTTAAACATAACGATTTAAAAAAAAATAACCATAGGTACAGTGGGTTACAGTGGTGTACAGTGTTTGTCAGTACCCTGTACAGTTGTGTACAGTGGGGTACAGTGCTGGTCAGTGCCCCGTACAGTGGTGTACAGTGGGGTACAGTGCTGGTCAGTGCCCCGTACAGTGGTGTACAGTGGGGTACAGTGCTGGTCAGTGCCCCGTACAGTGGTGTACAGTGGGGTACAGTGCTGGTCAGTGCCCCGTACAGTGGTGTACAGTGAGGTACAGTGCTGGTCAGTTGGTAGGTACAATGCTGTCCAGTGGAGTACAGTGGAGTACAGTGGCTCTGTACAGTGGGGTACAGTGGGATACAGTGTGGTACAGTAGCTCTGTACAGTGGGTGTACAGTGGATTTACAGTAGGGTACAGTGGTTATACAGTAGATGTCAGACAATGTCAGTCAATTTTTGGGAATACAATGTATCAGTGGATTTTGAATTCAGTATTGTTTGTTACATGATGAAAGATTTTAAGGGGCTAGTAGTTCAAATTTTGATCCTCAATATCTCGAAATGGAGGAACATTCTGAAGAGCAATATTAAACAGATGATGCTCAAAATAATATGCCTTTAGTAACAATATACAACCATAATTTTATGTTATTCAGTCCCTAAAAGGAGTTAGAGGGTCTGGCCCCTAAAATGATCTTCGCCAGATATGTCAAGAACGGTACAAAATTTCTAAACATTTGTTGAACAAAATGTGTTTGAAATTAAAAGAGCATTCTTATGACATCATGAAAAAGGGCTGGCTCTTCAAATAAAGGACCGAGAGGGCTCTTAACTCTTTTAATGATAACTTACAACTGTGAATTATTTTGTACATGTTAGAGAAGAAATTATGGTCATCATAACTTTATTTATCTATACATGGCAATTATTTACTCAGTCGGTACATAATAAGGAATTTTGGGGGGTCAACAATCCGAAACTTTGATCCTCAATATCTCGAAATGATGAAAAATTCTGAAAAGCAGTATTAAACAAAAGATGCTAAAAATAACGTGCTTACCAATTAACAACCATATATTGTTGTTATCTGGACCCTTAAAGTGGTTTTATGACCGAATCTCAAAATGAGCTTTCCCAGATATCACAAGAACGGTAACCAATTTCTAACACTCATTAGCAGTACACAAAAATACCTTTTAATTGAAAAGAAGGAAAACGAGCTTATCCCTCAAAAAAGGGACACCAAAGGCCTGGGTAGATAGTCTTTCATCCGTAACTCTTAGATCCCGCCTCCATTTCCAGGTATGTTTCGTTGACGAAGATTAAGATCAAGGTCATTCCATATTCTAAAAATCGGACGAAAGACCTTCTTGTTGCTCGCAACGAGATCGTCTCTAGTTATACTTATTTTTGCTGCATCTAACATGATTGTACTTATAACGCAAAAGCGACATCAACCTTTTGAGGATGTCAATAATTATTCAGTCTGCAATTAACTGACCCACCCCCCCCCCCCAAAAAAAAAAAAAGAATAATAATACTTGCAATGAAAAGCCCGTGTACTCAAAAAGTTGTTAGGCCTTACCGAGTATACTTATATTTCTTTAGTAACGTTTTAAATTTAAAAAAAGGTTTTCAATGACTACAAACACCCTTTGACGAAATATCACTTTAATGGGACAACCTTCACCGTATTATAAAGAAATTACAGTTTTTTGTTGAAAGTATGATCTGAGAAAAAATGTATCAAATATAACACATTCTAAATTGAATTAGACTTGAAATTGATCTTCTACGATACGCTCTCCAGTTACAATTAGTGCATCGTAGTGGACCAGATTTACAATTATTCTAATTTAAAAGATATAGGTAAAGTAATTCTAATATAGGTAAATCAAATCATGATACAAAATATAAAATGATATTTTATTGCTGTTTCAAGCATTTGTAATGATGTAGTGCAAAATTGTTAATGTATTCACTATCACACAAACCACGAAAATATAATAGTGTTAGTACTAGTGATGATTTAGCTCATAACATCATCAAAAAGGTAGGATCAGGATTGGAAATAAACACTATTTTTTATTCATAGTAATATCCTTGAAATTTAAAGTGACATCGACCATTCAAGTGTAAATCCGTACACACCAATATATGTTTACATATGACTAGCTATGTGATTTTAATCTACCTCTGTTTGCTTTTTAACATTTTGCATCCAGTGAATTAGGTAAATGTTCGTATCGGAAGCTAGCTCTGCAGTTCATATTAGGATCACGTTGATATAAAAACTTAGATAAGGGACCTGATTCATAAACTTGAATCATGTAATATGATAGCATATGATAAAGAATAATATTTTGTTAAATATTGCTAGTATATGTTTCATATATTTTTCAGAAGAAAACTATATGCCATATACAATCATAAAAAACATCAACCGTACAAGTACAATGTGCATGTATGTCGTTTTTTATGTTTTCTTTTTTGTATTTATTCCAATAATTCAGGTTAAAGATCCCCATTGTAATTTGTAGTTTTCACATGTAATTGAAACGTTTTAATAGAAAACGTGGTGCCAGTGTATCCAAGATTGATTAAAATTCAGTAAACAAACATTAAAATATTCTTTGTGCAGTTTGCATATGTGTATTGTATCATTTTTCCATATTAATTACATGTAGTAAGATTTCGGTTTCTTTATCATTTTAAATCTAATTTAATTATACATGTGATTAAATAAAAGTCAAATAACCATGCGGTAATGTACATAAATAAAATAAATAAATTTCATCAATAGGCAGCAACAAAATAAGTTTTCATATATGACACAGCTCAGACATGGTTTTTGAATCGCGTAAATATAAATATCAGATACAGTTATGCCATTTTATAAAATTTACATTGCGAATTTATGTTTACATTGCTAAGGTTAAAAAACATGTAGTCGTCATGCATTATTTAAATATTGTCAACAATTATATAATCCCGACTAACAATACAATTTGTATAAAATAGGGTAAGGATTACTTCAACCCTCTTCAGGCATTTGTCACATTCTCAAAGCAATAGAGAGGTTGAGATTTCAAACGTGTACGGGTACGTGTACGTGAACTAGCGGAATAACCTAAATTCTTCGCGATTACGTCATCAGTTTTTGTGACGACATGGGTTTTGCATGTTCTCTAAACTTGTAGAGTGTCGTCTACTCGTAAGTACAAACGTGTAGCTTTTTACAACGAATAAAATTTTATTGATGAGTGAATGTATTCTTGTGACACATTATATAGTTTTTTGAACTTCATTTGCATCAAAATCGGTAAGAAATTTGCCATTTATTTGGAATTAACTAAATAAATTCATGTCACAAAACTGCGACGATTTACGTACACATTTATATCCTACAGGTTAAAAAATCTCAACTGATAAATTACAAAAACGTGTACGTGTAGATTTAAAACACGTACGCGTACATGTTTTAATTTCAACCTCTCTAATATAAGCAGAATAAAGGCAGTTTACACTAAGTGCATGTGCGCTGTCAGATTTGGAGGGAAAGTAAAATACGTATGAGTATATATATTTAAACGTGTAGGTTGAAATCAAATACCAGTAGCACAATATCATACAAGAAGCCAGTTCATCCAGTACATATATTCAATATTCTTGTTAACGGTTTTAATTCGTTCATTAACAATTTTCATTTGCCGTTTCTTTCAAGTCTGAAAAATATAAATAATAATAATATTGTTTACCAAAGTTTACTGTTTATTATTGTTTCCAAAACAAAAGTAACTAAGCAATGAAATGTTTCAAATGTAACTATCCTCCAATTAATCTCAACAACTTTTTCTCAGAGACCTAAAACTGTTTCTAAGTCATAACGATCGGATATGTGGGAAATATCTAGAGATTGCGCTGAAATGTGGGAAATTGTCAACGACTAACGGAATGGTGGATTGGTTACAGGTTTCAATTATTACAAACATGCACACACGTACCTACGCACGCATTCTCGCCCGCTACACATAAGCACACATACACAAAACAAACTCTCTCTCTCTCTCTCTCTCTCTCTCTCTCTCTCTCTCTCGCTCACACACACACACACACACACACACACACACACACACACACACACACACACACACACACACACACACACACACACACACACACACACACACACACACACACACACACACACACACACACACACACACACACACACACACACACACACACACACACACACACACACACACACACACACACACACACACACACACACACACACACACACACACGCGCACACGCACACACGCACATACGCACGCACGCATGCACGCACGCTTGATATGAATAAGTGCTTTATGAAAGTTCTTAAATGCAAAATACTACCAATTTTCAGTCAAGTACGGCGCCGTGGAAGAACCAAAACCTGAAAAAACCTGTTCGGACGAATAAGCTATTCGAAAGTATCTATGGGGACAAATTTGCTTCAGGATTTGTCCGGACAAATTAACAAAATGTTCGGACGTATCTATATATATATATATATATATATATATATATATATATATATATATATATATATATATATATATATATATATATAAATATATATATATATATATATATATATATATATATATATATATATATATATATATATACTAAGTAGCACTAAAAAACCAACAACTCTCGTTATTTATAGTCCCGGATCAAAAGATACACGGTTACCGTTATGAGATGAAATGAAATATAAACAAGAGGCCCTTGGGCCACATTGCCCACCTGAGGAACAATAGGTATGATAAATTCAGCTTAATGGTGTCATAATAAAAACTATCTGGACAATGTACTATAATAAATGTAGATCCTGTATAATAAAATCTATTTTCCCCCTGGATATTCTTATGTTCATAATCATTAGTCCCTTTTCTAACAGAATGATTTTATAGTCATATCACATGTTGAGTATTGCAGTTCTTTAAAGAATTTTTACAATTGTTTATATATGGGATTAAAAACCTACACCAAACTCCGGACACCTTCTTGTGAGGCCGAAGAAGTCTTAACAATTATAAAGAATCATCTGGCTGAATAGTTTCTGAGAAGATTTTTAAAGATTTACTCTACATATTCCTATGTAAAACTTTGAACCCCCCCCCCTCCATTGTGGTTCAACCCTACTGCTGGGGATGTCATTTTTTCACAACTTTGAATCTACACTACCTAAGAATGCTTCAACACAAGTTTCAGCTTTCCTGGCTGATTAGTTTCTGAAAAGAAGGTTTTTAAAGATTTACTCTTTATATTCCGACGTAAAACTTCGACCCCCCACCCCCATTGTGGCCCACCCTACCTCTGGGGATCATGATCATCACAACTTTGAATCAACACTACCTGAAGATGCTTTCACACAGGATTCAGCTTTCCTGACTGATTAGTTTCTGAGAAGATTTTTAAAGATTAACTCTATATATTCCGATGAAAAACTTCGACCCCCAATTGTGGCCCCATCCTACCCCCGGGGATCATGATTGTCACAACGTTAAATCTAGACTACCTGAGGATGCTTCCACACAAGTTTCAGTTTTCCTGGTCGTTTGGTTCGTGAAAAGAAGATTTCTGAAAATTTCTTAAAAATTTTCATAAAATCCTAATTATCTCCCTTTGCAAAAAGGCGTGGTCCTTAATTTTCACATCTTCAACTCCCCTGAGGCTAAGGATGCTTTGTGCTAAGTTTGGCTGAAATTGGCCTAGTGGTTTTTGAGAAGACGTAAAAAGTTTACAGACAGATAGACGGAGAGACGGACTACAGACAAAATGTGATCAAGATAGCTCCCTTGCGCCTTCAGCTCTGGTGAGCTAAAAAGCACTAAAAATAGTACTTTGCGTGATGAAGGTATCGCAGCCTGTAAAGAAATATGGGAAGCTAGGGAGCGTGTTATAAAATTCAATAATTTTATGTTCAATGGAGAACATTACCTTCGAGTTAGTGGTACTGCTATGGGCACAAAAATGGCACCAGCTTCACAGGGGCCAAGCCCGTTTAAACATTAATTTCAATGTAACCATAAATAAAGAAAGGGGTCGAACTCTGACCCAAATAAAAATCTACCAGCTCGCTTCAAAAGCCTAATAAATCAATTAATTTTTAAAACACTCGCAATATATTTTTCAGAAAAGTAATGTCCGAGATACACTCATGCCGAATTTCAAGTTGATGAGTCTTAAAATAGCGGAGATATACGTCATCATTCTCTCGAAGTCGCCAGTTTATTTTTACTCGGACATTTACCGGTCCAGGGCTCACGATGGGATTTTGCCTCTGACAACAGCAGTATTGCAACAAGTCGAGAAACATTCGCACTAATCTTTGAAAATCTTACATCAAATGCACGCTACTTACATACAAAAACTCCGATAAAATTCCTTAAATACTCTCCATAATGAACTTTTATTCTGCAGCCACATCAACTTCTGACCAGACCGGCCATTGTGATAGCTAATGTTTAACTCAATTTCATTGGTTAATATTCCTGATGGTCCAATCAGAATCAGTCTTTCTCGAAGACGTCAAAATGATCTTTGGGCCTTCCAAACCCCTATAAGGAGTCAAAAAGTGGCCCCTCGGACCATAATTTTAAGATTGTACTCTTTAATCTGAACAATAAACTGAAAAGAATTTTAAAATCAAAAGAAATATAAAAAAGTTACAGCTAAAGGGCTGTTTTGCTTGTTGGCCCCTGCAGATCCCTAATTTCCTCGAATTGTCTACCCATAAACTTTTCCGGTAAGGTATAATTTAATTTTTTAAAGGTCATTTGAAATTTTTTGTTTTTCATTCCCCCTTTTCTAAAGTTTAGGATTAAATATTTAAAAAACGGTAAGATATAGAAAGTTGTCTACGCTTACAATTTTGTACAGCAAGAAAAGATGTATCTAATTCCAAAAGCTGAACGTTCTAATTCAAAAACTAAACAAAATATTGCGTTTCGTTAAATTTTTACAATTTTCCATATATAAACCGGAAGTACCGGAACCGGAAGTTCAAAACCCTACATTCCATAGAGTGATATATTTGCTGTAAGACCGTTGCATAATTTTATCTCTATACATTCCAGTTTTATAGAAATCGTTGACAAAAAACTGTCGAGAAAAATAATAATAATAAAAAAAACAAAAACAATAGGTCTTTTCGACCGAAAGTCGAAAAGCCCTAATTAGATAGAATGGTGAAAAGAATTGACAAAGGTATTAACATCATCGAGGTTGTTTCTTTTGTCAACCCACTTCATTTTGAAGTCGTCTATGAAGCGCAACCAACTAAGAGGTTTGAAAGGTGACTGTGTTAGTAAGTTGCGCTCTAGATTACCCATGAATGTATTGGCATAAGCTGGTCACAGGGGCCAACTTTCTATATCTTACCGTTTTTTAAATATTTAATCCTAAACTTTAGAAAAGGGGGGATGAAAAACAAAAAATTTCAAATGACCTTTAAAAAATTAAATTATACCTTACCATTGTTAAGATAGAAGTAATAAACGTACATTCCGAGTTTCATTGACATATATTGACTACTTCCGGTTTTATGAGCCTATGAAAAATTGTCTATGGGTTTTCAATGTTTAACAAAAATCACGCGTCGTTCGTTTTCTCAAAAAGTTTACAACATTACAATATTTCAGATGTATAATGATACACACAATGCGCAGACCGGAAAAGTTTATGGGTAGACAATTCGAGGAAATTAGGGATCTGCAGGGGCCAACAAGCAAAACAGCCCTTTAGCTGTAACTTTTTTATATTTCTTTTGATTTTAAAATTCTTTTCAGTTTATTGTTCAGATTAAAGAGTACAATCTTAAAATTATGGTCCAAGGGGCCACTTTTTGACTCCTTATAGGGGTTTGGAAGGCCCAAAGATCATCACTTGTTAAAATTTCAAAAATCTTTAAAGTGTGAGTTATCTCGCTTTGATGTAAGAATGTAAAGCATAAATACTATAGGCGTACCAAGTTGTGTGTCCGAGGAAGGAATACTTACTTCAATATGATTTTTTGAAAATATTCCTCTGGAAATTAAAAGTGTAGCTACCTGTAAAGTTCTGGAGTTATCTTTCTTTTCACATTGCACAACTCAAAAGTTCCTATCTAAGCAACTGGGGATACCAAGGCGTTTAGAACACTTGGAAATAAATTAGAGAATATTTTTTTAAACATTTAATTAAAAAGGGATAATGGGGCTGTCGAAAAGCCCTTACTTTTTGTTGAAGACAAAAAAAGTTCTAGTTAACAACTGAAATTTCCTCATTCAACAATACGTTTCTTGACACTACTTCAACTTTAGTCGATGGTAAAGTCGATTTTAATCTTCATACAAAACCTACAGATTCCCACCTCTATTTAATGACGTCTAGCTGCCGCCCATCTCATACGTTTAGAGGCACACCAAAAGGCCTAGCGACCAGATGCAGACGTATTTGTTCAATTCAGAAACTATACTCTGAGCAAAGTAAACTCCTAAAATCCCACTTATGTGCCAGGGGCTACAGCTTGCACTCTGTACAAAATGCAATTGATGATTTAGTTAAAGATGATTGATTATCCCTTTTGAAATAAAAACCAAAAAACGGAGACAACAAAGTCCCATTTGTCACTACTTACCACCCTGTCCTTAGGGATCTTAATGCAGTTCTTAAGAAGAACCTGCCAATCCTTTACAGCAATGATAAAATAGTTGAGGTTTTGAACCCCCTCCCCCCCCCCCCCCCCCCAGTGGCAGCTTTCAAGCGCCTAGAAATCTTAAGGACATGGTGGTAAGAACCAAACTAAAGAACCCTCTACCTAATAGTGGCTTTTAAAACTTCTGACACGACAGCAAACACAGCTCTGATGCAGACGACTTTTCTAGCCCCATTACTGGCCGTACTTACAAATTTTCGTAAATACTTCTTGTCGTACTGACAATTGTATATACCTCATTAATTGTAAATTTTCAGAAACAATACGTAGGGGAAACAGGAGACCTCCGCAGGCGCATCAATAACCATTGTTCCACCATCAAAACTTAGAAAATTAAAGAACCCGTCGGGTAACATTTTAGATGGTCTCAAATGGAGGACATGATGGTTCACGACCAAAACTGGACAGGTGCAGAGAGAAATAAACAAAGAAAATTTTGGATGCATAGACTGAAGTCATTCCGCCATGTCGGCATGAACAAATTAAGTGACAACACCAAAATGAACATCAAGTTAAGCATCCTGATTTTTTTTCTTAGCAATATCACCAGAATCATCATTTTGGTTCCATGTACAAACTATCATTCACGTTAATTATTCAACGTATTAGCTCATTCCTTAAACGGTTTAATCTGTAGGGGTTCTTTTTGTTTTCTTTTCAGTTTATTAATTTTAATTGTTTTTTCATCCGTATTATTGTCTTTATTTAACTCCTATTAGTTTTTACACTTTTGTTTTTTGTGAATATTTATGTGGTAATTTACAGAGCTTCTCTCCACTACAAACATTCATTACGGATTATCTTACTAGTACAACTTATTTAACAGCAACCCCCCAATCAGCAAATGAATTCGTTCGCTTTATCTTTCAGCACTCCTACACAGATCGTCCGCTGCGTCGGACGAGATTTTTCTTTCTCGGGCTTATGATCTTTAATACAAAGATGTAGTTGCCACGTTCAAATCTGGTGTTTTACATATCATTAAGTCTCCCAAACGAAGTTTGCAGAGATGGCAAAACAAAATTGTACAAAACTCTAGGATACCATAGGCCAGCATATCGAGATGTGGAATCTGGTTTGATTTTTCTCATTTGGGGTTGGCCAACCATTTTTCGGGGGGGGGGGGGTTCAAAATGTTGTGGGGTCTAACATTGAACCTTATGGGAGAAATTGTAGACTCTACTGTAAATGGTTATAACATGAAAATGGACAAAGGTAATAATATAGGGTTTTCAGAATCATGTATTGACTGTTATAGGCAATATATAGGGTTTATTAGACCTGACCCCTGGGGTCATCCCCACCCCCAAGGAATTGGAAATGACCATGATTTTCGGAAACTGTTAGAATTCTGACACGTAAACCATAAAGATTCTTGTTTCATGTGTTAAGGGGCATAAAATGATATGTAGGTCATTGGCCCGGGGTTGGTCCTGACCCCCTCAAACAGAAAGTTCACAAATATCTTAAGAACGGTTGAGATCACCACTCCTAAACCATATATATTTCTGTTCCATGTGTTAAGGGGCATCAAATGGTATGTAGGTCATCGGCCCAGGGGTGGACCTGACCTCTTCAAACAGGAAGTGCCCAAATATCTTGAAAACTTCGAGATCCCCACCTATAAACCATATTCATCTTGTTCCTTGTGTTAGGGGAATTACACGGTATGTAGATCATGGGCCCCGGGGGTGGTCCTGACCCCCTCATACAGGAAGTGCCCAAGTAATACAAGCACAAGGGACGGGTTGCTCCGAAAAATTGACAATATTTTACTTTATTGTTCGTGTCGTTTTTTTTAGTGCTTATATATATACATATATATACATATATAAGAAGCACTAGCAAACCAACAACACTCGTTATCTAAAGTGTCGGATCAAAACATACACGGTTATAAGATGAGATATAAAAAAGCACTAAAAATAACCAACGACACGAACAATAAAGTAAAATATTGTCAAATTTTCGGAACAACCCGTCCCTTCTTCAGGACAACAAAATAAAAACTACATAAGAAAGAAGAAAAACATCTACAAAACTAGCACTAAACTAAACTAAATAATATATAAAAACGATAATGTTTAAACACCGGATCAAAACGTGGCAGCTACATCTTTATATTTAAGAATTCGAGCCCGAGAAAGAAAAATCCCGTCCGACGCAACGGACGGTCTGTGAAGAAGTGCTGAAAGATAACGCGAACGAATTAACTTGCTAATTGGGGGTTGCTGTTAATTAAGTTGTACTAGTAAGATAATTCGTAGTGAAAGTTTGTAGGGAAGATTGGCCCTGTAAAAGACCACATAAATAATCATGAATGTAAAAACTAATGGAAGTGAAATAAAGAAAAAGAACAAAACCGATTAAGGAAATAGCTAATAATTTGAATAAATAACATGATTAATAGTTTGTACATGGACCGAAAAAGATGAAGATGGTGATATTGCTACGAAAACAAATCAGTACTTAGTTGATGTTCATTTTGGTGAAGTCACTTAATTTGTTAATGCCGTCAGGGCGGAACGACTTCAGTCTATGCATCCAAAATTTTTCTTTATTTTTTCTCTCCGCATCTGTCCAGTTAGGGTTGTGATCAATGACCAAAACCATCATGTCCTCCCATTTGTGACCATCTTAATTAAAATGTTCAGTCAATTTTGGAATATCTATCTATATATTTATATATATATATATATATATATATATATATATATATATATATATATATATATATATATATATATATATACACACACAGAGAGAGAGAGAGAGACCGACAGACAGACAGACAGAAAGAGAGAGAGATGTCATAAATATGGAAAGCCTAATCTAGATTACAAGATCGCGTACAGATCCAGACAACTGTCCGGGGCCAGGAAATGGAAGGGAACATGAGATAATTAAATGAGAGATCCACGCATGGATATGCTAAATGTGCGCAATGCAGGTGTTTTCTTAAGTAACTTAACATTTTTTTTCGCGCAATGCCACAATAATTTCCAATAGTCATACATGATTCCGACAGACGATTTCTATAGTATAATAATAAATTCAAAATCGGCGACTAAAGAGAAAATTATAAGGGTTAACATTATAGTCGGAGACTCATCGTGCCAGAATAAATAAACTTAAACCCTTTACCGACATGCCTTACTGTGACAGATTTTGAGAATTGAGCTTGTCGACAAAATACGGCAGATATTGCATTAATGTCAGTTCAGATAACATTTATGTTTATTTAACAATTTATCGTTTGAAGGAAAGGGGTAGCTTGATTGACCCCCCCCACCCCCCTCCCCACTATAACCAGAGCAGATAGTCTAAATTACTCCTCAAATAATTAGATCTTATTCGATCGAACAAATTACTAATTCGCCCGAAAAAAATCTAAATTTGTCCGAACAAGTAGCTAACTCGTCTTTTCAAGCCGTCGTAGTTAAACAGTTGAAACTTAAACGTGTTTTGATTTTATTCTGCCTTTAAAGGGACATGGTCACGATTTTCGTTAAATTATATTTTTCTGTCTTTATTATTTCCAATGCTTTAGGAATGCATTTCTAATGATCAAATGAAATTTGAGAGTCAGTCTTTGAGTTTTAACAAGATAAAGGGATCACGGTTCTTTGTCATGTAAACAAGGCTCGTGCCATGTTTTTGTTTACGTAGGTCGCAGGTTCCATAAACCATTAAAAAATCTTTTACAAGCTGGTTTGTCTGTCTTCTTTTTCATTTCAAGCATCAATAACCTATTTCTAACGTTTAACACACTCATTTTAGGTCTAAAACTGTAATTTTAACTTCAACATGCATTCAGAATGTAAACAAAAGCTTTGTTTACACAGCAAAGAATTGTAAGCACCGTTATTCCCTTAAAACTAAACGAATGACACTCAAAGTTTGGCTGCATATCAAAAATGCCCTAATAAAGCAACGTATACATTTGAATCGAAAAATGATTTTTGACCAAAATCGTGACCATGTCCCTTTAACTGTCACCGTGAATAATTTGCTTCACTAGCATTAACTTTGCTGGAATTACAAGGATTTTAATTTATTTTTTTTGCAACGATATCTAAATATCTTACCGTGTTCATTTGTTGTTAGGGCCAAACTTCAAATTTCTTTTTGATTGTCCTCTTCTGGATTTGCGCATCTCCTCCAACTGTGTTTCTAAGGCTTTATTTTCATTTTTAGATTTTCGAAGACTTTCTTCTAATGTTTTATTTTTTTTTCTTAATTCAGTATTGGTCTTCTCAATTTCTTCCACTTTTTTTTTAACCACTCCGTTGTCATCTTCTAACTTCTTTATGCAAGACATCTTTTTATCATTTAAATTCATTTCCTCGGAAACTTTTTTTTCAAGCTCCTTCATCTCTTGCTGAAGCTGGTGAATAAACTCTTCTGCTGACTTTTTCGCAGCATTCAATCCTGCCACTTCTTCTCTAAGATCCTTCAGCTTGTCCAATCTTTCTTTGTCACCAGCCTTCCATTCCTTAAGCTTTTTTTGTAATTCCACATATTCCTGTTCCTTTTTTTGTAACTCATCGTTCAGTTTGCTCTTCTCTTCTTCGACCATTTCTAAGGTTTTAATGTGATTTGTTTTCTGCAGAATCAATTCCTTTTGAAGTTTGTTGTTCGTTTCTGTCAGTTCTTGACACTCGAGTTCCTTTTCTTTATACTTATCCATGTACGTTTGAAGGGATTCAAGTTTTTTCAATATCAAAGAAGTGGTTTCTCCTAATTTGCATTTTATTTTTTTATCAACCTCTTCAGACAATTCCTTCCTGATTTCTTCTTTTATTTCATTTCGATCATTTTGTGCGATTGGCATTATGGCACCAGCAATTAAAGCCTATTTTTAAAAAAAAAGTGATTGATTAAAAAAGGAAAGTTTTTAAATCAATCGTCTGTTTACCTTAATTGCGCATTCTTAGCTTGGATCAACTAACACTACTGAAGAAACTATAAAAGAAACAGCAACTAAATTTTGAGCAGATTTCAATGTTTTGGAAAGACTTTATATTTGCCACGCGGTCGGTCGCTCTGAAGTAATAACTTGATTGTCTGTACAGATGAAGGGCAAAACAAACCAAAAAACAATTAGTTAACTCCGCTGTGATTGTAAATCGTATCTATTTTAATTAAAAAACAAACCCAGATAAAAAAATAAATCAGGAAGATTGGTCGCTTCATTTAATTATCACGTTGTCTAGAGAGTTGCCATTGAACTCTCATATATGACGTAACACCATCTTTTTGGTTAGTTTTATCAACATAGCATCATTATAAGCTTGTTATGACATTCGCTTTCAACTAACAAGTTTTGGAAAATATGGAACAATATCAACTTATGCTTATGCTTTTGACCATCAACTACATCACAAATCAGAAATATAGATTGCTTAATTAAATTCTCTCGCCGTTTTGAGTTTTGTCATTGAACTCACCTGTATGACATCACACCGTCCTTTCCGGTTAGTTTTATCAACACAGCATCATTATTAGCTGATTATGATATTCGCTTTAAGCTAACAAGTTTTGGAAAGCATGATACAATATCGTTTTAAGCTTATGTTTTGACCCTTCACTACCTCACAAACCATTGACACACAGAGCATGTTCTTTGACTTGACGAAAACAATAAAATATATACGAACAAATTTATTCAAACCTTTAATCTAGACTTGGCGTTTATTAAGATACTGAAGAAATAATTACAACTTTGACGGCTCCGATGAGCCAGAATCAACCAGAATCAGCTTTATTCATTAAGCTCCAAAGAATGATATTTTTAACACGCAAGACAGTAAAAATCAAAATACAGAATATATGATCATCTTCCTAACTGTATAAATAATCAAAGTACTGAAGTACTGACGGGATTTAATTTTACCGATTATCATTTTTATTTAAAAATCAACTTATCTTGCATGGCAATTACTAATAATTTCTAGTCTGTATTTGAATTACGCACTTTTTTTATAATGTAAATTATTAAACTTTTCCGGCAAGAATTTCAAAAACCCTTTATGAATCATGTGTAATATTTAAAAATAGATTTCAAACTATGTATTAGTATTCGAAACAATTCTAAAAATTGTATGGATCCAAGCACTATTGACATCGAACTCTTAATACAGTCTCGTTCAACTATACGCTCGGCTGTCTCCGTTAATCTCAGAAAAGCAAGAGAGCTTCTCTGCTTGTCGGAGATTTACGGAGACAGCCGAGCGTTTGGTTGAACAAGACTGTATTTAACTCATTAAACTCTGGCGTAGGAATACCTGAGACTACAAAAATATCTGAATTGTTCGTATTAAATAAAATCTGACTATTTTCAAAGTGTTTATAGATAAGTTTCCTTGAAAAAAACAATGATCCAGCATACATTACATCGAATTTTTCTATTTTTTTCCAAGAACTACGTCTTGTCAGCGGTTATGTTTTGTTCCTAGGTCCAAACACTGTTTCACTTTCGGTTTTCCAGAGTAACTGCATATGAGAGTTGATTAAAATCAACTCCCAAAAATCAAATGGTGGTTGCCGTTTTCGATTCAAATGCACCTAAAATGCTTGTATGTAGTTTCTATATACGGAAATATCCACTTTGTATACTTATCCACGTAATGTGTCTATATTAAGGTATCTCACTCCTCATGTTTTGATTTCATTGCGCAGATGATCATTATATTTAAAATGAATATGATTTTATTTATTTAATCATCACAGATAGATTATTATTTCATAATTACACAACAATCATAAAGAAAATCCATTTGAATGCAAGAAACAAACAAGTTTTTTGGGGGGAACTATTTTTTCGTGCGGAAGGTTTTTTAGACGACAATGACAGAAACAAGCAATTTTATGAATTTTCAATATACTTTTCTTTTTATTATACTTTAATCATTATTCACATTTTTAACATTTGATAGGTTTGTAACATATTTTATAGGTTCTGTATGACATGTACAAAATCAAATCTTGAGAATTTGATAGCCGTTTAGCATAAAATCATGCATTTATATAGAACATGTCTGAATTTTTTAAGCCAAATTTTGCGAGAGTTTTACCTTTGAAGCCCTATATCTAAAATTTGACATCACTGACCCCATGTTATATTATGTCAAAATGATACTGAATACATATTTAGGCAAACTGGATTAATCTTATAAAATTCTTGATATTCAAAAAGTTTTTATTTCAAATCCAATTGTAACTATTAAAGAAATTGTCTATTTTAAGTACAAAAAGGTCACAAAAAAATTTATGCAGCTTTGTACAAATTTTTTTCGTAATCCCTCTATTCAGTGTGACCATTGTGCATAATTAAAAACAATATTTGAAGAAATAATTTTGCTTAATCAAAAATACTGACAACAAATCCTAATCAGGATGAAATTGCATTTCAGGTGCAAAAAGGTCAAATTAAATGGGCCATAACTCAGAGGGATGGATGCTGATCCCCCATTATCTTTGTATTTTTTAAGTTTGTTTTGTCTACAGATTTCAATGATATACTTCTCAAGAAAATCTTGATACAACAACATTGAGGAGTGGGATACCTTATGATACGTATGTTCAAGCGTAACGAGTATTATAATGTCCTTTCCACGTTAGGCAATAATCCTGCTTTTCTGCAACACCCCCTTTTTTTTTTTAAATATCTATAGAAAATTTAAATCAATTAATCTAAATATGAAAGCAATAAAGAACCGAATACAGTAAACTACCAAACAGCAAAATTGGTCTGATAAATTAAATGCAAAGTTCATGAAATTTACGATGAAATATCAAAGGAATTGAATTGTGCGGAACGTAGTCCCAAGTCCGTTTGAATAGATTTGATTGCATAGTCGTGTGCAAATGTACAATAGACGATCAAACAATCCAAATGAAACTGATCGAGTTTGAGTGACTAAACATTTTAAGACTTTATGCAACATGCTAGAAAACTGAAATCGGAACTCTTAATAAACAATGCTTTTCTGGTGTCTATTATCTATTTTATGCATAAAAAACGATGGTTTTATTTCATGGGAAAAGGGTTAACCTTTTTTTTTTTTTTTTTTTTTTTTACTCTCAAGAAACATATTCAAAAAATTAAATACAGGTTTTTTTTGGAAAATCTCCTTTCATTCACGCATGCTTGCTCACTAACATACAACTTTTCAACTTTATTGGGAGAGGCTGCATAAATTGGAAAAATTACCAAGGAAACCAATAAAAAAAATAAATAAAAAAAAATGGCGCAAAAACAACATGAGAAACACAAGGTAAATATAAAAGAGGCAGAATATAAAGACATATGAAAGCACATAAATAGGTAACTAATAAACAAATAGTTAATTAAGACAAATAAAATGACTATGATTGAATCAGAATGTCAAAGGTAGATGACCAGAAAATATCAGGACTATTAGTGTTAATAGATTTTGAAAAAAGAATTCAATTCAATATCTTGGTGTTTTATTTACAAATTCTTGAGATTTTTGGGTTTTGGTGAAAACATCATTTAATGGGTCAAGATACTTAACACAATTTTCAAGGCTGCAGTTTTACAAAAATAAACGGTTTTTTATCTGACCAACTTTTTGTTGAGAGAGGGTGTCGGCAAGGAGACCCTGTAGCACCTTTTTCATTTCTTCTTTGAATAAATAAGATAAAAGACCAGACAGTTTGCCTTTTTTAAACAAGCAAACAAATATTGTTTTGAACACAGAATATTTAAATTAATAACTTTGTTGTTTTTGAACAATGGAAGTCCACCTAACAAAATATTAACTACATTAAAACCAAGCCTTAAGGAAGTAGCATGGTAAATATGCAAACTTAGGTTGCTCTATATTGTGGATACTTTTTCACAGTTTATGAAGACATGCTGAATTGTCTCAACTTCATGTTTACAAAATGAGCATCAGTCAGAGGACACCACATTAATTTTCTTTAAGTAATGATTCACATGCAGAATTCTTTGAAGTAATTTAAATTGTAACTTTTGTAGCCGAGTGTTTTTGGTTGTTTTAAAGGATACATTAAAAGCATAGTTAACACATATTTCGGCTCCATATTGAACCAACTCTGATCTGATTCCCACTTGGGTATTAAAGTAAAATTTACATTACAAGAGTTTAAGTGTCTATAAACGTCAATAGTACATGTACATTTATTATGCAACAACAAAGATTTATAATATATTGGAATATATGGAGTAATTAACCCCAGGTATGAATTTTGTGTAAGAAAAGATTTACGACATTTCGATATGGCACTAACTACACTGTTATACTGCGTAATAAATACATTCACATCAAATCTATACCAAACAGGGAGGTATTCTTTGAAGACACTCCCATCAAAAGATTTTATAACACAGAGAAAGGAATTAAAAACATCTTTCCAAAAACATCATCTTTGCATCACCAAACTCAAGTAATTTGTGAACATTTTGTACACCATTAATAGCTTCAAAAATATATATCCATGATTTTTTTTTACGTTTAATCAACGTTTTCAACCAGGAGCATTTCGATGGCATTATAAATTTGTTCATTTCTAGCATTTTTGACCCTCCTTGGTGACAGTCTTGAGTTATAACTGAACGCTTTATTTTGTCACACTTTGTATTCCAAACAAATTCAAAAATATCTTTACTGAGAGATAAAAATGATATAAATAAGTGGTTCTGCACTGAGTAGTTTAGGTCAGTAGTTTGTTCTAAATCAACAGAAAAATAGATACCCAATGAGTTAAATGTCGTTGAACCCCAATCAAGTTTCTATCTAGAGTGATGAAAACCCTTATTTGAAATTTTTTTTCGATCCAATCCAAATTATTTTTGTTTTAGAGCTATTTACTTTTAGCCCAGAGAGTTTTGAAAAAAAATCTAAGCTATCAAAAGCTGTAAATAGTGAATAAGGTGAGCTATCAAGAATTAAAGAGGCATCATTCGCATATTGATTATTTTATGTTCCTTACCATATATCATAATGCCCTTAATATCATTATTTTGCTTTATCAAGGTTGATAGAATCTCGGCACAAAGAAGAAATAAAGAAGGTGCAACAGGGTCTCCTTGCCTACATCCTCTCTCAACAAAACGTTGGTCAGATAAAAACCCGCTTTGTAAAACTGTAGCCTTGAAATTTGTGTTAAGTATTTTGACCCATTAAATAATGTATTCACCAAAACCGAAAAATCTCAAGAATTTGTAAATAAAAGACAAAAAAATTGTATCGAAGGCTTTTTTCAAAATGTATTAACACTAATAGTCCTATTATTTTCTTCAATGCAGTTAAATGCGTTTAATCAAATAAAAATCTGGTATTTTCCCCAATGTATCTTCCTTTAATAAAGCCCAACTGAGTGTCAGAAATAAGATAATCTAAGGTTGATTTAATTCTTGAACTAAAACAACCTGAAATAAATTATATAACATTCAAAAGAGTAATCGTTGCCAGTGTTTAAAGATATTGTCTATGCTTATCTCTCTTTGGCAAACATGATATAATTCCCAAACGTTGAGAAATAGGAAGTTCCTTTATGGAGAAAATACAATTTATTGACTACAGGATAAATTCCTTTAAGTCAACCCAAAAGAATTTAAAAAAACTCGACAGTATATCCATCGCTACCTGGGGATTTATTGTTTTTCATGTTTTTTTTTGGACATTATAAACTTCATTGTCAGATATATTTCTGTTCAAGGATTCTGAAAGACATTTGTCTAATTTTGGAATATGAATTTGAATAATATCTTTGGGGTCCAGGTCAAATGCTTCCGAATCTTTTTTTGCATAGAGATTTTTGTAAAAATTTATAACTTCATTAAGAATATCTGCCTAATCATTGATTGGACCACTTCCTTTTAGTTCTAATTTTTAAAAATATTTTTATTAATATAATTACGATTTTCAAAGTAACAAAAATAACTAGTAGGCTTTTATCCTTCCTCAATCTAGCTTTACCTCTTATCTTATGCTCTACCATCTTTTCTTTCCTAATGTTCTCTATAATAATCTCTTTTTCTCACCTGCATATATATTATTATTTTTCCCAGACTCTAATCTATCCATTTCCTCAAGTAATGATTTTTTCTTTTTTTTCTCTTTCCTTTTTTCTCAAAAGTGGAAAATGAAATAGTAATATCTCTAATTTCCATGAGTAGATCATCTAAAAATAAACTACAATCTATATCCCCAGTGTCTCTTACCAGATATTGTTTGCAAATGTTTTGTATTGTTTCTTTTACCTTTTGTACATAATTCATGTCTGAAAGTAGACTGTTGTTAAATTTACACAACCCATGCCCCCTTTTGAAAGTATTGAATTTTAATTCTGTAGTAACAGTGATCTGATCTATAACCAATTTAATAGAGTAAGATTCCACAGCATTTGATATACTTTCAGATATTAAAATATAGTCTAAACGCCCCTTTTTTAAAGGTGTTTTAATGCCAAGTATATACCCTTTTATCAGGGTTTAAAATTCTAAACTAATTTAACAGATGTAAGTTATCCATAACTTCTAATAGTGTTTCCCTTGCTTTTGGGTTATTAACTGAATTCTAATTCATTGTATCAATAGCAGGATTCAGTGCAAGATTAAAATCTCCCGCAAGTATCTAATAATCATTGTCAAATTCTGTACATACTGATAAAACTAAAAACTATCAGTGTTCGGACCATTAATGTTCATAAGAGTAACCCTATTATCTTCTGTAGTTAGGAATGCAATTAAGCCCCCCCCCCCCCCCCCCCGTCTCTTTTTACTTCATGAACCTTACATTTAAATTTGATGTTAAAAAAATAGAGATACCTCTTGCATTTGATATATATTTATCCTATAGTTAAAAAAACATATATAAGTTCACACTACTTCAACAGGTTGTTCAATTTCGGGAATAAAGTGTGTGTCTTGAAAACATATGATAGCATAAACTTTTAATTTATCGAAATTCAGATCATCGTGGCGTTTTGATATTGTATATTGTAACCGACCCTTGACAGTTAACGGTAGTCCTTTTTATTAGAGTCAACCATTAACAAAAATGAAAAGATAAATACAAACTAGAGCCGAGCTCGTTGTAAGCAACGAGATGGTCTTCCGTTATAGCTTTAAGCCAAGATAGGATTGTCAATCGGCCTTAATAAAACCACACTTGTTAGGATCTGACGGGTAATGATAGAAGGTCATCTTACATAGGAGGTCATCTTCACACGACCAAAACTTCTGCCAAATCAGGTCTTTAGAAAATGAATTGGAACGCCTCAGAAGTTGATTGACAAGTTAATTCATACATGTTTTTATGCAACCTTCAACTGCCGATTATTGTAGAGTTAATACTCTCATAAAACAGAAAAAGGCATGTATGTGCTAAATAGGGGTTATATTTCGATTGTATGCAAATGTAGAGGTCATGTGAAGATGACCTCTTATCGATACCTATCATACCCTATCGAATGTAAGGAGAAAGGAGGGGGGGGGGGGTATCTAGCGTGTTTAAACTACAAACATTTTTTATTCCACTGCAGATTGGTAGTAAACTATATACATTAATTTGTGAAACATAAACAAATCGTGTTGAAAACTCTAAGTCTGTATAAATAGATGATGACTCTATGCATAAAGGAGGAATTTGAATCGGGGCGGGTAAGGATACAGTCTTTTATCAATTTTTTTTTGGGGGGGGGGGGTGGGCAGTGGCAATAGTTATAGTGAATTTTAGCTAAAAGACCTAAAACCAAAACTTAGAAAAGAGAAACGACGCACTGTACAGCCACTCCCTGCTTTGGGAAAAGTGAAAAAGTTTGCAGGGTTTTTTTTCAGTCATACAGCTGCAACAATAAGAATAGAAGCCATATACACGAAGCATTGTATCATATATTTTGAAATGATTTTAAGTGTTCATTCCCTATTATCTAGTTTATGATAACTTAAAAACACATCATAAATGTATGTGTATTTATTTCTTCCGACCAGAAAATCAAAGCGATTAATACGTTTATGTACAACTGATGACAGGATACAAACTAAGCCTTTATCATAGTGTGATGAACAAAAAATCCACTGCGCTGATTCATGAAAAAGCAGTGTTTTTATGCGTCATAACCATTTCGATTCCCTGTACTTATATTTACACCTCTACCGTTAAGACATGGAATAGGTAATGTAAAATGCAGTGTTAAAATAAAAGATTGAAACGAACACAAACCGTATATAAACGAGGACGCCATCCCCCACCCGATGATCGTTTTACGAGAGGTGCTCAGTGGGATGGATAACTCTCCGTATAATGTTTGGCCATGCAGCCATCAGTGTTATTTTTGAAAGGATGAGCATAATTTATCGGAAATCTTGACAAGCAAATAAAAGGATAGATTCTTAAATCTTTAAAATCTTAATCCCTGAGTGAGATACATGTCTTTGTAGGGGTTGTAAAGCAACTCTAACTTCTATTTATTTTAATGCAATTTCGTTTTAAATATGCCAATACCTTCTTTAACCTTCATCTAAAAATTGTGTGCGTAGAAGGGTTGTATCAATGTCAGAAAATTTAATTTTCTAAATGTAAATTTTGGGGAACTTTTGATTGCAAGGAAAAGTCGGTGGGGTCGGGGGGGGGGGGGGGGGGCAGAGCTCCCTCTGGATCAAAAATCCGTTATGCCACTTTAGTGCGGCACGAAGATCGACCTATGTTTTACAATTATTTCCATCATATCATATATACATGTTACTAACTTGTTTTTCATGTACATGTATGTATATTTGCACCCTCCTCATTGACATGTGTCTATTTGTATCCCTTAATGATTTCTAAGTAAAGATACTGGAATTCTGCAGATCTTAGTGAGAGAGAACAAAAACACTGTTTGGGAGTAGATTTTAATCAACTCTCCTATGCAGTTACTCTGGCAAACCCAAACTGAAACAGTGTTTGGACCTAAGTACAAATCGTCACAACTGACAAGAGTTAGTTCTTGAAAATAATCGATAAATTCGATGTAAAGTACGTTGAAACATTTTTTTTAAAGGAAACTTATTTATAAATACCTAAGTTATAGTCAGATTTTAAATAGTACGAACAATTTACTGGTTTTTTGCAGTCGTATGTATTCCTACGCTAGAGTTCAATATAGTCTCGTTCAACCATCGGCTGTCTCAGTACATCTCCGACAAGCAGAGAGTCAGTCTATATTTAGAGGTCGCATCATCAAGCAATCACGTGACCTGGAATCTCTTACTTGTCGGAGATTAACGGAGACAGCCGAGCATCTGGTTGAACGAGACTAGAGTTCATTAATGGTTGGATCCATACACTTTTTGAAATATTTCGAATACCGATACATAGTTTGATGAAATCAATTCGTAATTCAAATAGAGATTATAAACTAATTGCTAAGCAAAATAACATATCGTTGATTTTAAGATAATAATAATCGATAAAATCAACTCCCATCAGTACTTCAGTACTTTGATTATATAATGAAACAAAAGTTTATGGATTCAAACACATAAATAAGAAGATGGAGTGAAAATCACAAAGACATTATTTTTTTCTGTTCTTTACTATTTCAGAGTGGCTACAATATTACGATCTCCCATTCTAAAAATCAGATGCAAAATATTCTGCTGGGTTTTAAGTCGATTATGTGTAACTTTGAGAAGTGCACCTATTTTTGGGGGGCAAATATGTTGCTATTCTGTTAAGTCAAGTGAATTACGTTCTCAGGTGTTTCAAAGAAATAAGGAAACCGTCGACATTTGCAGTACTCTGATGATTTCTATGGCGGCCGACCGTATTGCATAACGTATTTCATTAACTTTTAAACATGAGAACAAATACATGTGTAATTATTATAAATAACAGCAATGAGTTTTTTTTACCAATGAAGCAAACGATAAAACAAGAGAGCCACAAAAGTGATCAAGTGCCAGCTAAAGAATCAAAACAAAACTTGTTTAAAAAATTCATGTGAACATTTTTTGAAATGACCACTGAATCCCTCAATTCCGTACAATTCTTTTATCGTGCCAGCAAATACCGCATACATATAATAAATAAATGAAACACGGAACTTTGATTTTAACTTGATTTGATTTGAATGTGGAACACTTAGAAAATGTTTGATTTTTTAAATCCACTTTTACTTTGCACACACCTGCTAAATTTTTGTACACCTCTTACGAAAACTTTTTTAAATGTACTTTCTACACGATTTTGTGTTGGTCGATTGTTAACTCCGGAGTTCTAATCCTAAATCAACTGTACAAGTAAGATTAATTTATTGTTTCGTCTTAAAGGACATATCGCATGTTTCTAAAGTATGGGACATTTTACATTTTTTTGACTTCCTTGTGTACCAAATAATTACTTCTAACAGTTTGTTAACGGTAGAAAAGCGGAAATTAGCCATAATATCAATTTAAATTATAGACCCGATCGTTTTAAAACTCGTTAATTAGATAGCGTGTCACGTGGTACAGTGACGTCACATGCGACCTTCTTCGAACAGCTAATTGTAAACAAATTGTAGGATTAGCATTATCTTTGACATTTATTCACCATGTACGTTGTTTATTTTACATGCTGACTAAATTAAAAGAATCTTATTATTCAGTCGTACATGTTTGAGCCACCAGTACTGATAAAAAACGATGATATAGTCGAAGAAGCGACGATGAAGTCGGCAATAACGATCAAATTGATCGACGTGTAAACATTGTAAACACAACTAAGTAAGGATTTTAGATCAAATAAATTGGTTATAGGTGTTTATTATATCAAAATATACAATAGTCTTGCTTTTTGGCGTTCCTAACGACTCAGAATGTTCATTATTGTAAAACTGTGGTGCACAAGAAGTTTTTTCGTCGGCCGTAACTGGTCACAACTTTCTAAGGCTGTTTACTTCATTACACTGAAAAAATATAATTATATATTATGAAAGCAGGCAAGAACGTTTTCCTTATTATTGTTTTTTTTTCTGTAAGATCCAATCTCCGTATTTTTCATCCATTTACGTATAAATGTATATCAACTGTCTATTTCTCGCGTAAACATTCAATATCGACAACTCGATCCTTGACTTCTCCCACAGAAAAATAAAACTCACAGAAATCTGACCACCTGTACTTCAATTATGATTTCTTCAGCGGTGAGCTATGAATGAAGAAATCAACGCATACATGAACGTATAGTTTAACAATAACAATAAGAAAACAGCTAATGAAGCGAGGCGGTATCCAAAATGGCGTCGTCTCTTGTTATATTTTTTCTCCGATGAACTTGCGTTTTGTACACAGGTCTCTATGCACAAACTTCTATTTTTTTCTCTTTGAAAAAAAAAAATACGATTTATTTATGAAACTATACGTATTGAATGTTTATTTATATATCCTCTCGTCGACAGATAAACCCCTATTTGTCGCAAGATTTCCGCATACTTTCGTAAGGGAAACTTAGATAAACAACAGTCCAAATCCCCATTTTTGACGGCTAGAACACCCTCAGGAAGCACAAAACACCATCATGTCCCGTTATCGGCAATTTAATAGGTGATAATTAGTTTATTTGTCGTTTAAATTTAATCCAATTACAAAGATGGCTAACAGCACCTTCTCGCTCGAGGTCGCATATGACGTCACACACCATGGCGGGTAGATGGAGAGAGAAAATATGCATATCGCGACATTTGAATTTCATTGCTTTCAAACTAACGAATTAGCCAGATTATTTTATAAAAACGATAATAAACTTCATTTTTAATGAGTATAGAATGATTTTATTTAAAAAATTCCGAAAAATGAAAAACATGCGATAGGTAGTTGAATCAAACATAAAACAAACAATTAAATAATGGTATTTGTACAAAGTAACAATAAACATGTACGAGTGTAAAGGTAGAAGCACAATTAAGAAACTACAGTGGATCACTTGTCCACTCACGCGGGATCTCCTCGGCTATCACAGGGCGAAATACAATTTGTAAGCAAGTCCTTAAAGGTTGCTTAAAGGTGGTGTAAAGGTGGCTTAAAGGATATACAATCTTTAAGCCACCTTTAAGTCACCTTTAAGCTGAGCTTATAGGTCCTTAATGTCCAAACTTCTTTAAGGCACCTTTAAGCCGTCTTTAAGCATCTTTAAGTGGCATTTACGCTCCCTTTAAGTTGCCTTTACACCATCTTTAAGTTCCCTTTAATTCAAGTTTGATCAAGTTGAACAATAAAAACATATATTAAATGCAAAAGCTCTTTTATAGGGATGGGAGGGGGTGATCCGAGTGATGATATAATTTCCAAGGAAGGGGTGGGGGGGTGTTCCAGGCAGTTTTAATAATCGCTACATAAACACAGATCGCTATCATCTACACCGCTGCGATGGACACAGATTGCCGTTATAAAATTCTTTGTGATTTTATTCTTTGGCTTCAAAATTGTTGTAGGGGTGAGCACCGTCTCTGTTTCTAAATCTGATCATGAAATTATATTAAAGTATGTTTGTTTCCTATTATACTGGTAAATTAATCGGTGAAATCTCTCTCTCTCTCTCTCTCTCTCTCTCTCTCTCTCTCTCTCTCTCTCTCTCTCTCTCTCTCTCTCTCTCTCTTAGTTCATCCGGTTATTAGACAAAATAAAGATAATGAACCAAAAATGCATGATTTAATTTAATAATCGGTTAAAGTATGTATTTTATTTTCAATTTTAACTATTTCTAAGTATAATTCTAGATCTGATAGATACATGTTAAAGATGAAAAGACTCTCAACTCCCTTTGTTATATCGGGCATGGTATAACTGCTTTGTTTGTCTAGACATAGTTTTGTTCGTTTGTGTATACTTAAGAAAACCCCTTGAACTAACACAGAATATACAAGATATACACAACATGTGTGTTGTGTGCCCAGGTGCGCGTTTGTGTATATCTGATTAGAGTTTATTGTTTGTCCAACTTAAGAAAATCCCTGGAACTAACACAGAATATAGAAGATATACAGGTGTGTCGTGTGCCCAGGTGCACATCAGGGTTTCTAAAGGTGTTCAAATCTTAGAATGTACGTGTATACGTCTAGTGAATAAAAATTTATTTACATTATTTACATTTGTAATTCATTTTCAAAGTATTATTTCCTAACTCTGGGTTTTGAAAATGTACATAACGTCTACAAATTAAAGATACATGTATGTAAGAGTAAAATCTAGAGGCTAATTAATTACTGTACCGGTACCGGTGATCATAAATAGGGGTTAATTATTTAAATATATGTATAAGGGTAAAAATGTCACATACCCTGCCTGGTACATCATACAATTGTATTTACAAGTATATGTATACATCATTTACAAGTGTCACATGCAGTAAATACGTCACTGGTAATAGGTTATGTTGTTTGTTATAGAATTGATAGTCTAAAATTCATGTATACAATTAAATATTTAAACATACCGGAAGGTGCCGAGATCATGAAAACCGGGAAATTGCGTTTAACTAATACCCTAATAGTTTCAATGCATTTAATAAAAGAAATGATTTCATCTTCTTTCTTGCATTTCATTTAGCTATGAATTAAACGTATATCTACTCGGTTTAAATTTATTAACTAAGTAGGACTACTAGTAAGCCTAACGGTTTACATTTAGGTATATTTTTTTTTTCACAGAAGACTAAGTTCCGTATTCATTCTAAATACATGCATGCATGTAATTCATAAATTAGATTACTGATATACATTGAATTGATTGTTACAAACTGAATGGAAGTCAAAATCTTTTCAAGTAAACAATACACATTCGATACATTGATTCAATATTCACTAATATATTGGATATAAAAACCACCCAAATATATAAGTTGCCGTAGCGCAGAGGATGTGAGATGATGCTGGTAAACAAAGGGTCCCGGGTTCAATCTTCGTCTTGGGAGTTTTGAATTTTTTTTCATTTTATTTTCTAGAACAAAAACCGTTTTTAATACCTTTTCTATCATAAAGTTAATACATTGTGTTGGTAAATTAAGCACAATATTGAATTAACAGATTGTTAATGGCTTAAAGGTGGCTTAAAGGTAGCTTAAAGATGGCTTAAAGAAGTTTGGACATTTAGGACCTATAAGTTGTCCTTAAAGGTGGCTTATTCATTAGCTGTCACTTATAACTATTTGAAGTTATCGCTTTTTCACAAAATTAAAGTTACTTCCCTTTGTTGACTCTTCAGTATTGAAGAACAAAAAAGACGTCACAACAACATGGCAACAGCAGACGTTGGATAAACAGAGATCAAATGGGATGGAGAAAGCATGGGATTTAAATTTTAATGTATTTAGAGTGAGTCTTTAATGAATTGGTGAATATGAAATGAACCATGCTCTATTGGGATTTAGCTTAATTACCGACCTCTGCTGTATTCAAACCATTTGTAAAGTAAACATGTGACTGTCTTGTACAATTAAAACAATCTTGATCAAATTAAACAGACAGATATTTCCTCTACTTAAGTTTCGGTAATCTGACATACGAATCCAGCACACAACCAAGGAAACTAATGAGCCACCAACCTGCAACACTTTTGAAGGAATGCAATACAACTAAACAACCCCACCCCGGTCTGATGGTGTGGATGGTGGAAAGAATTGCAGTGTATACTCTAGATCTTCCAGAGTGTCAACCCTTGATGAGCATAGTTCTGAGGATATACTTTTTCGTACCCACAGCGATTACAGAAATCCATTATTGCCATGCATTTTATGTGAAAGTCGGATCGGGTGTCAGTGATGTGGATTAACTAAATTGACCCAAATTTTTTAAGATTATATATGTTTAAAATATCAGACATATATCCCCATTATGTAGGATTTACTCATATTGAGAACCCTTATGAACAAGTGAAAAAATAGAATCAGAAAAAGACAGTCTATGGAGAGAACATGCAGTCAAGTATGTATATTCACATCCAAATCAAATAGTTTTCAACCAGTCTTATAGTCTGTTCCAGCTTCCATCGCTTGTTGATGTTTCTCAAAGAATGCACCTCATGTCTAAATGTACATAGTAAATTTAAAAAATCAGGCATCAGATTCCCCAGGCAAACAAAATTATCCGCCAAACACCCTCTCGAATTATTAACAGTTTCGCCCAGGTCCTTCATGTGGTTATTTGTTTTAATTGATAATTTCAGGTTATCTGTATATTGATACTTAAAGTAATAGAAAATACCCCCCCCCCCCCCAAAAAAAAGAAAAAAATAAATAATAAATATGTTTCACCTTTTTGATTTGTATACTTCTTTTGCATCAGGTTACATTTCATACCCAAGTTGCTTTCGTTTTTTGGGTTTTTTTTTTTTTTTTTTGGGTTGTGTTTTTGCTGATTTCAGCCATCATAGTTACATGTAAGCAAGCAGTGTTGGAAATAGAATTTGGAACAGACTACGTAATTAGATTATAAAATATATATGTACATGTACAGTAAATAGCATTAAAGTAAAGGTAAAGATAATTTAAGAATGATCAAAATGTTTCATTTTATTATAACTTTGCTGTAAATATATTAAAATACAATAGTAGGATTATGTGTATGCTGCAGAAATAAATGAATTTGGCTCTTATCATCATAATAGAGTCTGTCAAAAGGATGACAAAAAACAAAAAATGTGAGTTGATTATTTTAAACAAAATTAATCAAAAATTGATGTCACATGTGGCCATGGATATTCAAATCAGCTGATAGTATATTATCTATCATGCAGAGCTCAACAGTAGCATTTGTCTAGTTGCTGTGTGCAGCTGATTTTGTATTTGGACAAGTCAATCTACTCAAACACTTGTCTGGTTTACAATTCATTTTTCTCAAACAATTATGATATGATGCTAGACTTCATAGAATATCATGAAAAATTAAACTTTTTTTTTTCACTGTAATGAAACAGAAAAAAGATCAGATCAAACTTTAAGTATATAAAAAAAGAAATATGAAATTTCAGAGAAGGTTGAAAACCTATATCCAAAGTATATAGTAGCTAAGTTACTGAAATAAATGTACTAAATCTACTTGTCAGTGTCATATCATTAGAACACACCAGCAGATTGAGTAGAATATTCTTTTCTGGAGTTATATTATATACAATAATAAGATATCTTTTAAACCTTGATAATTTTTTTTTAAATATTAAGAAGAATTTTTTATACTGAGCCAGTACAGATATACACTGTATTTGATAACAACAACAATAAAGATATTTTTAAATGAAATATTTTGTGACAGTAAATAATCTGGAGACCAACCATACTCTTATCAATTTCTATCATGTATTTCAAATGCCATTCATAATTATCCATACTTTTCAATGACAAATAACAATTTATAATAGCATTTACACAAGTAAGCAACTTGCCCGAAGAACAGGATTATATTTCAGTTAATGTTGATCCCTTTTAATCTAATTTTGTTGCAGCTGCTGTTAATGAGTGCATGCAGCTACAGACTAATACTCCAAGTGAAAATAACATTAATCAATATAACTTGAGATATTAATTAAAAGCCATTTCTTCTTTTTCACTTTTTAAATTTTGTACATGTTAACATAAACACATCAGGATTTTGTTTCCTATTTGAAAAAAAAAAACCATTCAGTCATATTTCAACATGTTTGTTGTGGTTTTCTATGCAAATTACATACAAGTAAATGATTTTATTTAATGATCCATACATGATATATTTCACTTTTTCAACATTGCAGAGTGTTGAGGAAAATTATCAGAACAGTCCAGTGAATATCCAGCAGAACAAGACAGACAGGCATTCAATGCTAGATGAACAAATAATGAAAAAAACTGAAGTCGCTAAAATATTGAGCAATTCAACATTAATTAATTATCACTGTTGTGTATTTTTATTTTTATTTTTTTCATGATTTGGAATATATTTGAATAATAATTTGAAGAATTATTTACTAGTACATGTATTAGTTTTTAAGTATTAAAGTGTTGATTTTTATTTCTGGAGTTGCATTGAAAAGATATATTATTTTTCCCTTGTGCTGATATTTGAAGTTATCGGCCCTTTATCACAGAAAAAAAAATCAAATTAAGCCTTCTTAAATTGGTAAAAATCATAAACATTGTTATCTTCTCAAGCAGTAAACCAATTTCGTTAAAGGAAAATATCTAAAACCAGAATTCCGTGTTATCATTATCTGTTAAGACTCATTTAGAAGGGTTTTCTTGCTTGAAATTATCTGCCCTTTGCAAAAAATATATAGAAACAATTCTTATAAAGCAAAATTAAATTATCCTGATACATTTAAATTATTTTGAATATTTCTCATTTACTTAAGCAGAAAAAGTATTTTTAAAGGAGTTTTATGATCAACTTATCGATAAAAAAATATTTTATAGCTTTTTTAAGGGGATGAGAAGGTGTCAAATTACCAAATTTTGGAAATAAAATAAACAAAAACGAAAATGATACCCGCTCCGGTTTTTATAAATAATATTTTATATAAATATGATGTTTCAAAATTTGCAATTGATTTATTTTTCCTTTGCCTGCAATTTCTGAGAGACTTTCAAAAATTTTTTGAAAAAAAAATTGAAGCATCAAAATTTAGAAATTTTGGCCATCTTTGAGCCACCAACTTTAAAATAAACAAGGACATTGAGATTTTCTTTCTCTTGCATCATGTTAATCTATATGTGTACTATGTATATCTATGCCACTATATTAGAATAGTAGACTCGAATTTTTTAGCTTTAATACCAATAAATCCTACTGTCTGTCTTTTGTTATATATATTTTAAACATCGTTGGTACTTGACGATTACCAATTTGTTTTGTTTTTCTCTATCAAGCTTCGTTAATTAATAATCAATGAAAATTCCTCAAAAAATTCCGGAAATCATCTGAATTGTTTTGATTTTACAATCTTGCTCATGCACATTACATTCACACTAAACCATGGGAGGCTCTTTGTTTCATGTTTCCACAATACCACATTTACATGGATAAACTTGGAAACGATAATACAAATGCGTATTTATTTTCATTGGAATTTTATTTCTGATCATCAAAGAAAATACTCTTGTACAGTGCATTTACTCTAAAAAAAATTCTGAGAGTTTCGAATGGCAACATGGTGTGTAAAAAACGGTGTTGAAATATGTTGAATTCTGCAATTGTAGAATTAAACTTTAAGAAGAAAAGTATTTACAGCTTCAAAATGGTTTGTTGTGAACAATTTGACTGCTATTTTCAATGCAACTTTATTAATTTTCTCCAGAGACATACTCAGTAAATAAAATGTTACCTACGTCTCTGTTTTCTCAAAAATCGTTTTTGAGCGATTCTGCAATTTTCTGCTACATTACGGGTATATGGGGGGCATTTTAACTGTGGTGAAAGCCTTTCCGGAGACACAGTTACAATTTTCCAACTCAGCAGAGTGTAATGAAATTAATAGCATTATTGTCGGCTTGAAGTTTGCTTATGCAAATGTCAACAAAATATGGTGTTTCTATGTATTTTTTTTGGTAAATGCCCGATATCATATACAATGTCAACCCGTGCGTGCATGGGTCAAAGTCTAGTTATATTAACAATGTATAATATCTTGAAAATTCATTTTTAAAAAGCCTGCACTGTGACTTTCAGTTTACCTTATTTTCCAACTTCAAAACTGTGTATTTGGGCCCTAAATAGATAAAATTAGTTACCATGGCAATCAAAGAAATAGACTTAGATTTTTTTAAAAGAAACCTAATTTTACCAAAAATTGTTTCTAGGAAACCCTCATAATTTTTGTTTTACAATCATTTTGTTAGCCTTGACAAAGATATATATAACATTTATTTATGTCTCTGGTCTTGATGATCAACCTGGGCGAAATATCGGTAACTTCGCTGGAATTTCCTCCGAAAGACTAGAGAAGTTGATGTTACCCTGTATTCTGAGTTCACGATCGTGTAAATTAACCTCAAAAACATTAAAACGAAAATTTTTTAATTCAAATGACGTTTTCACAGCCTCAGTTAAAAACACTGTTGTGATTAATACTTTGGAATTGCCTTATCTTTTATTGGTTACATTAAATACGGGTGATGGAACATATACCCTACCGTGCATTATAAATTACAACTGATGCTTATTACTTTCAGTGTTGATATAACAATTAGTTGGTAACTTGTAATTATTTAATAACTTTGCCAAATTAATTTTTGTTTTACAATCATTTTGTTAGCCTTGACAAAGATATATATAACATTTATTTATGTCTCTGGTCTTGATGATCAACCTGGGCGAAATATCGGTAACTTCGCTGGAATTTCCTCCGAAAGACTAGAGAAGTTGATGTTACCCTGTATTCTGAGTTCACGATCGTGTAAATTAACCTCAAAAACATTAAAACGAAAATTTTTTAATTCAAATGACGTTTTCACAGCCTCAGTTAAAAACACTGTTGTGATTAATACTTTGGAATTGCCTTATCTTTTATTGGTTACATTAAATACGGGTGATGGAACATATACCCTACCGTGCATTATAAATTACAACTGATGCTTATTACTTTCAGTGTTGATATAACAATTAGTTGGTAACTTGTAATTATTTAATAACTTTGCCAAATTAATCATAAATAATCAAAAATCAATCTGTCCATAGTTGTCTTAACATTAAAATGATCCTCTACACAACGGTTGTAAATGAGTAAAATGGTTGGACTAATACTTACAAAATACACTGAAGTACAGAAACTGATTTTAATTACATTTAATAGATTGGATACGTTTTAACAGCGTTTAGAACGTGTTATATTTCTAATTAACTTGCTTAAATTATAATCCAATTTTGATTAAGGTTGAATCTGTGTACATCATTTTTGTAGTTTATGCTGTATCAAATAATGACAGTCTCCCTGATTTCTTAAACTTCTCCCTACTTGTATGTCCAAAATTTAGGCTGGAACCTGTGATATAAAAGACTCTTTTTGAGGTGAACAATTTCAAAAGCTCTCTTAAATTCGCCAATTTTAAAATAACCGAAACAAAAGAGTTGGTTTTGGTTATGACTATAATTAAAGTGAAATTGGGTAAAGGATTAAGTGCGGTTTTATGCAATGTTTGCCCCCCAAAATCAAAGTTTTAGAAAGAGCTTTAAAATCAGATGAAAGATAGTTAAAATCATATTGGAAATAAAGGTGTAAAAGGTTATCACCACAGTGACGTCATAATGTATAAATGACGTCATGAATATTGCATTATTCTGATAAATTGATGTTTTGTAGCAAAATATGAGTGTTTTCCGATGGTTTTTCGACTGGGAAACATCGAGCGCAGGCTTGCTCAAGTACCATTTTTTAGTATGATATGTATAACTATCTGAAGAAAAACATATGTTAAAATTACACTTGAGCAGACCTGCGCTCTATACTTCCGAATGCAAAATATAGAGCAAAAATGAGAATATCTTCATTTGTTTGCAATTTGCGGGAATTAGGTCATTTAGGTGACGTCATAGATAAACAGCGAGTGAGCAATGATGATTAAAATCAAGGTTAAAGTTATAGGCATTCTTTTGACAATGATTTGTGAAGATTTCATTTTTATACGATACTATTTAAAAATTGGTTGAAATCGGGGGCAGATATTTGACCATACCGCACATAGTCCTTTACAAAAAAATATCATCTTAATATTTTTTGCTTCCCTGGTATTATGTTTTAAATTTAGGTTAATATTACTTTGAATAGACACATATTTCGTTGTCAAAAAAGGATGTTATCTGCAAGTGTAGTGATTTTGTGTAAATTTGATATAGATTCATTTATATGACAAACATAATGAATCTCTTCATGCATATCTAGTCATGAAATCAAACATGTTTAAATTTAACTTAAACAACTATCAAATTGTGAATCCAATATTATTTTTTACTGTCCATGTATGTAGTACAAGTATAACAATTTGTTTTATAACTGGTCAATTTTGTAATTAATGAATGAATTGATTGATTTTTTTTTCATTTTTGATATATAATGTATTTTTGGTCATGTAAAAAAAATCATTTACCTACCAACCCAACCTCAAAATTTAGGGTCGGGTATGGGGAAACAAAGATATTTTTAATGATGGCCTTATTTGTACAATTTGAGAATATTTAAGACTTACAAACCCACCTTGATCTATGTATGACGATGCTTCTGATTTGGAATAATATCACTTTTACTATTTTTTAGAACACTTTGTTTTTTATTTACACTCTATCTTTTAGTTAAATCAATTGAAGATAAAGAGACTTTTATGGCATAAAATTAACAGTTCTTGTGTTTGCGGCTAAAAAAAACATTTATGTAAGACAGAAATCGCGCATGTGTATTAAATAACCACTGATCGCTAGGTAGTCCATGCAGCCGCGGTTGAGGGATTTATTACACAAAGAACTCAGAAGGATTTGAAATGCTTGCAGTATATTGACTAAATCCTATTAAATAGAAGTTAATAACCGCAAAGTAGTTCAGTCGCGATCATATCCTCGGTCGCGGGCAAGAGCTAGGTTATGTAATGGTACACACACGCAGCTCAGATCCCAGATAGATTTCAAATGCATGCAGTATAATAACTAAAATGTATTACACAGAAGGTTTTCTTTTAGATCCGTAATTTGAGTTTTACTATAATTGAAAAGAATGTTTATATTTTCTGTTTCTCGTTTTTTAGTGGATTGTATAATGTGTAATATAAGACTTATAGTCCTCACATAAACGCATGTATTAATACTTTTAAAAAAGTTTTCTTATGAATTAAGGCATCCAGTATATATACCTGTATACTTTCTGTGATAAGTTTATGTCATTTGTACGCACAGACTTTCGTTAACTTGGCCAAACTGCTGCGAGTACTGGTCAACACGTAGCACTTTTTACCCTCATATTATGCAATACTTGAACACAAGATCAATAAAGTCACAAACAACATTTTTTGCAGCGACGCCAATATCGAAAAATGTACCGTTTTAGAGTTATAAAGCAAAGACTTTCATGGATCTAGACCCCTCATATTAGGGGCTAGCCCCCTATTTTTTTTATTTTTTTTTGGTATCAAATGAAAGTTCCTAATATTCTGCACAACTTTTGTTCTATATGTGTTTAGAAAAAAATTACAACTAAAATGTTATTGAGCAAAGATATTTTTTGAAACATAAATTTTGATGTAATTTTTTAAGAAGTATACGTGGGTTTAATCAAACACGTAAAACTAGGAGGACAGCATTCAAGATGAAACAACTTTTGCATTACATGTCTTAACAAAACACATTACACATTACAAGCTAGGGCCGAAAATGTGCGAACATTTCGTGAGAAAAACTGGTGCCAATTTTTGAGCTCGGGCGACGTTCGCCGCCCTGCCCATTTTTTTTTTAAAATATCAAATATATAGGATCATCTACAGATCATCTACAGACAAATATCAAGTAGGTTTGATGCTAAATACGTCCTGTAAATTCCATACAAATCGGTCGAATAGTTAACCAGAAAAAGCGTTTGAAAAAAAGTCAAAAAAGATAGTAACTAGAGCAAAGCTCGTTGCAGAGCAACGAGTAGGTCGTTCGTTAATGTCGAAAGTAAAGCTAGAAGTTCAATGATCATAAGTAGCTAAAACAAAAAGTCCCTAATTTCAAGGGTCATGCCCTTTTTTCTTGATATCAAAATGAAATTTGAAAACAACTTCTGCAATACATGTCAAAATATTTATACGTTAAAAGATATTACAGAAAATGTGCGAAAATATCGTGAAAAAAGTTGGTGCTAATTTTCAGGGTCGGGCGAGCTTCAATGCCTTTAGCAGTTTTCATAATTGGAAGTATTGGATTAAATCTAAAGACATTCATCTACAAATTTTGAAAATTTTAAGCTTCTCTTTCGATTAGTTTCGGAGGAGATGCGTGGACAAAATGATCCTAAAAAATATGCAAAATCGTCAATTTCTGAAACAAGAAGTGACGTCTTCATTTGAAAATATAACAGTATGTAGCGACGATCACTTTCTATTAGTCCTTAAAATTTTGTGCTAATCGGAGGGATAGTTTTTGAGAAAAGGAGTCAGAAAAAAAGTATAATAACTAGAGAAAAGGTGGGTTTTCCTTTCATGTCGAGAGTAAAGTTAGATGTTCCCGTAAGAACCAGAGTTCTTAAACCAAAAACAAGAGTAACTTTAACAAAACGATAAAAAAAAAATGAATAAATCTTGGTACGACTTGACAAAATCCGAAAGATTCTGAGTACGAATTATCAAAAATCTTTAAAATTTCAAGATCTGAAGCTGCCTCCACACAATTTCAAAAACAAAACGTGCTTGAATATTCTTTCCTATCTCCTATGGTTGAAAATTTAATGAAATAATTTAATTTCAAGTGATATACATGTACATGCACTAGCAATTATGATAAGCACCAAAAAATTAAAATTCATTTCTTATAACATAGCCTAATTGAAACATGCATGCTTCCATGGAATACATTTGTTAGTCAGGCAAGCTTTTTGGAAAGCTATTACTTGTTGTTTTCAGCGATTTGTCTGAGACTACGAGACTTGACATCTTGTATAAATTATGATATACCAGTACATAAGTATTATCTCACTGATAATATACAATTAATAATCTTATGATATATAGTTAACGTTTTATACGGAATATTTAGCTGAGTGATATTTGAGATATCACTCAGCTACGGCTCAGCAATAAATAGCTGAATGATTTCTAGTTTTCAAAAACAAACAAAATATAAAAAAATCCACCGATAATAATTAAAAAAAAACTATTGTGTGTTGTAGACCTTACATGATAGTGTTATTCTTCACTTCAAAAAAGTAGGTCAATGACCTACTTTTTGAGTTAATGGCCATTGAATATTTTTGGAAAATTTAAGAAAAGTCCCTAAAAATTTTTCACTATGATTGAGATTTTCTTAATTGTGAAAATAATACAAATTGCTAAACTCTTAAACAAATAAAATACAATTTATGAATAGTAGTGACATCCAATAGATATAAGGTATTAAATTTTCATTCACGGTTATCATAGATATTCAAGTCCGAATTTCCTCCATCAGTTCACAAATCCTATAAACTGAACGACGATAATGTTATAACATTTATATAATTAAACTAAGTATATTGACCTTTTCTTCTGCTTTGGAACTGGCAAAAATAATGATAATTATTTTGAGTAAAAAAAAATTGGATCACTGTTATTTACAGTTTAACTTAATAGAATGAAATAATCTTTCTCGTAGGTGGATTTTTGGATGCCACACCTGTTAAATATATTATTTTTGTTCCTTTAATTTTGATTACTTGATTGTTAATTTGTTAATTTCACAACTAATCGAAATTTTGTTTAGATTTGTTAGCCTTGGATAATGACAGCATCGCTTGTTTTTTGTTTTTTTGTTTTTTCCTTCCTTTTTGGTTTTTCTTTTCTTTTGTTTTGTTGCTTTTTTGTTTGTTTTGTTTTTCCCTAGGATTGACTATATATTTACAATTGTGAAGAAAGCATAATCATACCTTGCATTCACTCTTTTCATGACTCGAACCTTCTAGAGAAGAAATAGGTGTTAACATTAACTGCTCAAAGCATACATTATATTTGTTTATCAGGTTGGCACTTTATTAAATTTGAGTTCTAGTATGTACACTGACCTCTAACGATCGAAGCTCCGTTTAGATTTGTATTCCATTCAAAATGTTTTTCGGTCAAAATTTTAACAAAAACATCATGAGCTGCTGGTTTTTGCTTTTGAACTATACACAGAAATTCGTCAATTTTATCAGGATCGGTTTTAGGGCGAGATTTAATGTCTATCCATTGGTCAGGAGTGATGATTTCTTTTTGAAATAGCTCACCCGCCAGGTCATTTGCAAAAAAACTATCCTTGATTTTAACCCAATTCTCAATGATTTTTTTGAGAGCGGTGCCATTTAGTTTTTCATCCATTATATCTGAAGAAAACAAATTGTACATAAGATCGATTTTAAAACATTGCATCGTAAAAACATTGATAAGTGTAGGAGTCCAAGAGGCTATTTAAAAGTTATGCATGTTGAGATGTGTGCATTTTTTTAAAAATATAACAAAACACATAAAATCTAAGGAAGTCTCCCATAAAACTACATGTAAGTTAGATTAACTTAAAAAATCTTTGGTCTCCTTTGGCTTCATTTTAATGTTTATCTAACGAAATTAAAGATTGTATTCGATTATACAGCTAATTAGGTTCATATCAACACATTGGTTAATCATTGAAGATGCATGTGTACAAACTAATTCCAAAAGGTAGACTAAGGGTCATAAAATAACTACATGTAATTTTATTTAACCAGAATTAAATTTTGAAAAATAATCTTTACCCATTTATATTCATATTTACTGAAAATTTGAATATGAACAAATTTAGAAACTTGACACTACTTTCAAACTATATTCGTTTACAGCTATAGTTTTGTAAATGGACCTTTAAACCTCTATCTTAAATTATGCGAAGTATGCCACAGCGTGTCTGGTACGTTATTTCGCCAACAGAAGCATTTTTTGTGAAACGTGCACAATTTTAAATGAATTCATAACCATTTGCATGAATTGATTTAAATTCTTGTTAATATAGCATCACATGTAGGTTAAGGTGGCTTACTACACTTTCAAAAGGTGTCTCAAATCAGCTGAAAATTGTTTTATTATGATGGATAACATGATGCATAAGAAGAATACATGTTAAATAGGCGAAAAAAATATGCATTTCTTAAATAAAAAGTATGATTTTCAAAAATGTATTTTAGTAAATCTGAACAAAGCCCCAGTCTGTTCGGACGTTCAGAAGCCTGGTACGTTAAGCACTGAGCTATGGTGATATTCAATTAAAACAATTGAAACAAACAATTCAACAAAATCTTTCAATCGCCCTATTGTGATGAAGTATCTAATCGAAGTACTAAAGTACTGACGAGATTTTTATTTTTATAAAGAAGTTGAAAATCTCTGGATCATGCAATGGGTATTCACCTAATATACAAATAATGTGACTCGTTTCTAAGGATTAAATGCACCTAAATAACATGGAACAACTTCCAATGAAGACTTTGGTTTACTCTACAAAATATTTAGATTTTGTGGTGTTTTATAGGAAGGAATTTTATGTTCAGATGTATCTTTCACAACAAAACCTAAATGTTAATAAGGCATCCTGCTCTCTGTGAGTGATTTTTATGTGTATTAAAAAATTGATTTAAGAGATTGCAATTAATTAATTACGAACAGTTCCAATAAATGGTCATTTACATGCACTACAGACAGCTTGCCAAAAAGACATACAAGGACAGGGGGCTCAAAATATATATAAAAATAGGAGGGATATTATTATATTGCAGCCAAAATATTTTAAACCCCATCTCCAATGAGAATAAAAAATGGAGTCGGCTCAGCATTTCGCGGCTTCGTTATTTTATATCCCCTCTCTAATAGCAAACAAAAATTAGAAGGGGGTTCAATACAAGGTGTCTCTCCAATGAGTATGAAAAATATGAGTTTGATATATTTTTTTTGGAGCCATAATATTTTGAACTCCTGTCCAATAGCAAAAGAAACTTGGGAGTTGATGACATCAAAGTGAGATTATTTGCGGCCCCAAGGTCCAATGGGAATAAAAATTATGCGTGCCGCCATAATATAGTATATTAAACCTTCCTAATAGAAAAATACAGGGGGAGAGAGAGAGTCAATATTTTGCAGCCATTATATAACTAAACCCCAGATTCAATATTTTATAGGAGTTTTATATTTCGCACCAAAATTATTTCACAATATTGGTGTTTTTTTTTAAATGTTGAGGCCTAGAATAATAAGATAAGGCCAGCTGATGCATCATAGAATTTAGGATATGATGTCAAAATCAAAGGCTTCTTTTTTATTTATTGCTTTATGACATTGTATTGTTAAATCTTTGAATACATGAGAGCTTCACAATATTTTAGAAAGTCTTATATTTAAACAATTCGCAACATAATGATATAAGAACTATAATGTATAAGTAAGCGGTGTAGTTTATGAGTCTCTTGTCTGTCTCATGGTGGCAGACAAACGGTTGAAAGAAACATAATATATACCAGTAATCTAAATTTTTTATTAATTAAGGTTATCAGATTTTGAGAGAATAAAGCCTAAAAAAGCCTCAAATGTACTCTATACAACATTTATTCCGAATTATCTCAACATATTTTACAAACAAAGCAAAAGGATATGTACTGTTTACTTATCAATGACGAAACGGAGACAATTCGATCACTAGAAAAGTGGACAAAAACTGGATTTGTGTAAAGAGAAATAGATCGCAATAACATTTCTGAACTTCCATTTAAAAAAATTAATATTTTAATAAAATCTCAATGCAATGCCTGCATGACTTTATAGGATTTTGCTAACAAATAAATACATGTTAAACCCAAAATAATTGATTCACCAGCATTCGCATTGTGTAGTCAACATTTAGAATCAGTAGAAAAGAATGATTAAAAAACAAGTTTTTAAAGATATTTGAAAAGCAAACTATTTTTGGGTAAATTCAAAAATATAAATGTTCTTACACTACAGAGCATATTGATAATAGCAGTAAAACAATTTATGTATGCCAATAAATATAAGATTGTTCCAAAACTTTCTATGTCTTTGTTTTAAAAATAACTGTCATTTATAAAATACTAATTAAGAAACTGTTAGCTTTACTTAAGAACTGTAAAATTGCATTACCAAACTATTTGTGATATAATATGTGTTTATGAAAGCTGCAAGGAGATTGCAAGCAAAATATTAAATCTTAATGAAACTGTAATTGTAATAATATGTACATATATATAACTCTTTGTATTCCCTTGGACTGAAATGTCCCACTTTCATTGGTTTAAACATAACACGTGATTGCCTCATATATCTCTATATTTGTTCGGTGAGAAATAATATTAGGCAATATGGCCGTCATTGGCCGAAGTTTCGTTTACTCATTTCGACATTTCATAGTATTTAATACATAAACCGCATGCCATAAGTTCTTAAAGTATTTGGAGTAATTGCCCTTTGAAATTCTTTAAAATTAGAGTAGTTACCCTTAGAATATATTGACGTCACATTGTTTTGTTTGGTGCAGATCAAAATGGCAGCGTCGAAATTTGCTCAAATTTCAGCAGAGGAAAGGGAGAAATCATTTAAAATTGAGTAGCAACAAAACATTGTAAGTAAACATGGGTGAAGCAAAGATTTTTAAAGAGTATTTGAAAGGTGAGATTGAAAATTTTGAAGAGTTTAAATGAGTTAAATTGGACGAGATGTTTGGCATCTTGTACATGGCTTTGTGTAGATCATCGCTATTTGTGAATGAATATGTCGCTTGATAGTCCTCTGGAAAACAAAACACTTATTAGGTTAGTTACTGACTCACTACGGAAATATATTGGGTTGATCAATCTCATAGACGGCTCGGCTTCGCCTCGCCATCTATGAGATTGATCAACCCAATATATTTCCGTAGTGAGTCAGTAACTAACCTAATAAGTAATATTGTGTAACTTTTGTCCCACTCTCTTTATCCTCTTTCACAACTCCGCCCATATTTTATCTTAAAAATATTCAAACGTTCATCGAAAAAGAGATATTTAAAGAACATATTTAACAGTGCGTGTATACATGTATATTTTTTTGGCGGTGTAGATACTTGTCCGTAAGTGTGCACGTTAATATGCAGTATGTGGTTATGTCTATGTCTCCATGTGTGTAGTGAAATGACATATATACATGTGATGTGTTTCGTCTTAAGAGCATGTCTTATAAAATTTATAAACAACATTTTGAAAAAAAGAAAACTATATTTTTAAAGAGAAAGTTCAATCAATTGATTGTTGCAGATTTTGTTTCATATTTTTATATTCACAATGATGACGCAAAGGCGCAAATGTTGGCAGGGTGCCAAGAAATGATATTTTGTTCATTTTGTTAATTTTTGAAAAAGATTTCTTAGAAAGTGGTGCTTCATTTTCTGAAATTTTGTGTTAATATAATAGTCTTTTATGTTTCGTTACTAATATGTAAAATTCATCTTTGGACTCTCAATGACTAAAAAGTATGAATTAACAAAAACATCTCAATTTCAAATGAAATGAAAAATCGGTGGCTTTTAAGATTCTTTTTTACGAGCAAATCCGCTGAATTCATTGTATGTAAATAAAGGTAACAACATTTTTTTTATAATTTTAATTTCAAAAAATAGTTGTTATACCTGTTTCCATAGAAATCTTATTCATTAAATTTGTATTTTATTACTTTATTGTTAGAAGGTAAACTAGTCATCACTGAATGAACCTCTGCCATTCAGTCAACTGAATGTTAACTGAAAGGTCTAGAAAGGTGACTGAATGGCACAGCTATGCCATTGAGTCACCTTTCAGTAACCGTTCAGTCACGTTTCAGTTAACTGAATGGCAGAGATTCATTTTGTGCGCATACTGTAATGTTGATATAGCTAGAAGTGAAAACGTAAAAATCCTTCTACATCTACAAACATCATTCTTTGTGTTATGTATGGAAAAAACTTATAGTAAAAGTAAAAGGGATTGCAACCTTCGAAATCGCGCCACGGGAGACTTTCTATAGTTGCTAAATTATGTAAATTACCGCATTTATAAAAAAAAACATGTATCGTATTACGGAAAGAAAACTAAAAAAAGCGACCTTAACTCAAACTGCTCGGACGACTGTGAAACTTTTTTCAATCACTATACAATATGAGAACTAGAACCTAAGAGTTTACTGTGCATGGCCTAATATCAAGAAGTGAAGTGCAGCGGAAATCGATGTTTAATGTATAGACGGAAACCAATACTGGATTTATAGGACAATTCAATTCTTATTCGCAATAGATCTTTTCTTCGGTGAAAATCTAAAATTCAATGGAAGAACCTATTACCCCATCTTAGCTAGTCAAGGGTTTCGGTCCACTTCTCTCCCCATAAACCTTTGGCGGATTTTATTATGAAAACTCGGTGACAAACTCCGTTTTATGATTGGCTGCAGCTGCGAGTAGCTGATCCAATCGCAGAGCTGGTAATGTAAAACACATGTGTGATCTTTGGTAAAACATTCGGTGCTTTTAACAAGTTGAGACACAAGTTCTCGAGTACAGTGCCTACCCAACGATGGTCTAACCAGATCGCTTTAAAAACCTGTATGTTTTACTGGCTCTAATAACTTGTCAAGGCTCGCGTGGTAGCATGAGAAGTAAACATGGCGAATGTAGAAGTTGCCTATCCCGTTAGTATATTATAACGTTCCTGCTTATGGTTATTGCATTTAAGGGTTCGAATGAGTTGTGTTTTATTTAATTTCTTTGATCTGCAATATTAACGACAACGATACCTGGTTTTATGGCATGAAAGCTTTAATATGAATCAGTGATTTTTTCACTCCCGGTACAGGTCCTTACAAAACACTATGAATAAAACATTCCGTGCTTTCCGTAGCTTATAACTTAACTCGTATTTAATAACATCGTTCATTATGTTTCTATATTAGGTAGTCAACATGTTTTCAAGTTGTATTAATGCCGTAGTGTGTATATAACCCGTTGTTTAATTCGATTAAGATGTAAATATGCAAGGGGGCGCAACTCAAGTTGCTCCCTAGATAGCGCCACCACATCACCGGGTAATAGAATACGCCAAGGGTTTATGGGGAGCAAAGTGGACCGAAAACCCTTGGCTGGCGAAGATGCCATTACTCTCGATATTCTATTATAAGTAAATGTACCTCTGTTACATTGTATTGGGGTTTTTTTCCCTTCCCCCTACCCTAATTTGGTTGTTAATATAGATCAAGATGTAACTTAGCATAATACAAGCGCTTCTAAAACATCATTCGTCAAGGGTGACTGTCAAATATCAATCGATGTCGAAATATTTAAAACTCCGAAGTTTAAAAGCATAATTGATAATTTATTCATATTAAGACATATATATATATATATATATATATATATATATATATATATATATATATATATATATATATATATATATATATATATATATATATATATATATATATATATATATACGATACACATTGAAATATTTTTTAAAATAAAAATCAACATTTCCATTACTTTTTTTACACGTGACAAAAATTAATTGGATTAAATGTAAAACATCTAAATACTTATCTAAGGCATGTCTGATCAAGTTTAAATGATAGTGCTATCAAGTCTCAAATTGAACTATATTGACATTCTCATACACATTAGAATTTACAAAACATTTCTAAACTAATAAGAATTGAAACAATTATTATCGAAGTATATCGAAAAGAAAAAAAACCAGTAATATTGAGCAATGACTGTTTTTCTTACCTTTTCGTTTTTCCTTAAAGGGTCAAAGTATTTCGTTTCGACTGCGTTACTAATAACACATCAACAGTTCATGGAATTCATTTCTTCCTTGTTAAGGTCCTTTAAATTTTATCACCGCTTGATTTAACAATATCATTCATCATCAAAGATCTAGGACACATATAATTGTATATCGAACAGAACATCTTGCCTATAGCAGAGCAGTTCTTTAACAAGTTTCTCGTATGATTATGGACCAATTACCACATTCATATTTCACATACCACAGTTCACATTCTAACTAGGTCGCACCCGACCGCACGCACGCACGCACACACGTAATTAAACGCGCACACCCAAACACACAACTCAACACACACACTGGGTAGATATATTCTTATCAAAATTTCTAACGCCCTAGGAAAGTCCTTCTGTTAAACTTTACTTAGTTCTTACTATTTTAACCATGACAATGATTATTTATAAAGAATATAATATAACAAAGCAATTTTAAAAACTCAAATTTTTTTAAGGGTTTTATGAGAAAATCAAGAAAATACAGGTATCCTACGATATCGAAATCACAACATTAATATTTCGTGCGTTCCCCATTTGCACTTATAACAGCATCTCAAAGAGATTCCACAACTTAATAAAAACACGTTTGTGGAAGGTTATTCCATTTGTTTATGTGGTTTAGTTTTGCGAAATTCGAATGCGGATGATTTATTTTGTTCCATTCATACAGGCTATGAATGTGTTCTGAAATGTGCCGTGCAGTTTTGCGTACTGTGCGGTGTCTATCAGAAACGTGAGTTAACCTTACGTAGCGGTCATACTGACGTGCCGTTACATGACGTTTTGGCCTTTATGGTAGGTCTTCAACATTTCCGGTTGCATTTGGTTTCCAGTCAAGCCTTAGAATAATTTTGTGATGTCAGTAGAGAAATTCTAGCTATTTATGATGAATATTATGAAGTTAGAATACCCTTTTTCTTGTTTAAGACATCATTTTAATAAGAAAAGTAAATAAACGAATATTGAGAAAGAGAATAAACCTACATGTACCTTGCACTGCGCTCTGCTGGGACCATCCTAATGAACATGAAGGTTTTTGGACAGACATGCGCATTTTACTCATTTGGTGTTTTTATAAGCAGTGTAAGGCAAAGAATCGATCGGAAAGGTTTTAAATTACAGATCTGCATATTAACAATTATACATAAATACAAGACAAATGTTATGTTTACTTTTTTTTTTTTTTTTTTATTTTTAGTTTATCCTCTCAGAAATGTACCCCTTAATTATTGACAATGATGAAATTTGCAAAACGTCTGATTTCTGGAGAGGGAGGGGGGGGGTAAATAAACAATTATCAATTTTGGAAAAACCAACCCTGGGCATACAAAATAGAGTAGAAGAATTTGTTTTAACAATATAGTATCCTAAAGATAAACCTCTGCCATTCAGTCAACTGAAAGGTGACTGAAATGTAACTGAAAGGCAACTGAATGACATATTTATGCCATTCAGTCATCTTTCATGACATTTCAGTCAACATTCAGTTGACTGAATGGCAGAGGCTCATCCTGTGATCATTTTTTTTTTGGTGCAAGTTGTTGTAGATAAGTACTTTGCAATGCAAAATGTATACATATGTCCGTTTTAGAAAAACGATTCGGTGTTGCCACATTACTTTCCATGCTATAAGCTCTAAACCAAGTAGACCCAGAAAATTTATAAAATCAATTATAGTTAACAATAGCTGTATCCAAATTTTATGGACAAACACAGAAACTTTGATAAGCAAAACTTGTTGGAATTTAAACATTTTTTAAAGTTTGTCGAACAATTTGTATAAAAATTACGGTATTTAATGGTGCCTGCTTTTAAGATTTTTTTTTTTTATTTTTTAAACTGAAAAATTGAAAATATTCTAGTCATTTGATTTTAAGCAATATACATCTGATACGTATGTATATCATTTGAAAAACGTATGGCATGTTTCACGTATGTCTGACACGTGTAACATACGTTTCACATATATTCGTTAACGTATATTAAACATACGTGGTACTTAAATCACGTTAAACGTAGGTTAGGTCGCTCAAGTATCACACATGTTTAACGCATAAGTGGCACGTTTTGCTGACACTGAAGAGAAAGTGAATGCATGTTCAGATAACTTTAAAATTGTCTATTTTTAAATTTTTAAATTCGTGAAAACTAAAATTGGGGTCCTGGCTAATGAGGGGTGGTCTGTTGGTCATAGATAATAAATTATGTAAGCATTTCTTGCTCTACTATTCTACTCTAAAGATTAATTCACATTAAGAAGACACTATAAAGCTGTCTATCAATGTTAAGATATCAGAATATCCCTTAGAACAACACTTCAATGTCTCGTTTATGTAATATCCCGTTATCAGTGCTCTCTTTTAAACGAGACAGAACATCTGTGCAGATGGTATCCTTTAATTTCAGTCGTGACAGTTTGACAAACCCTGTTCTTTATGTCAGTCACGTCTTTCACGAAACCCATAAGTTCTTCCCTTTAAGAAAAGGCAAGAGTCTTTTTAAAGAGTCTTTGCAATATATCTATATATATATATAATTATATCTAAAGATAACGTCAACAATAATACTATGACGTCATAATGCTTATTGAAGGAAACAATCATAGAATAAAGTTATATAGCGTAATATATAGTAAAACAAAATCAAAGACGAGGAAACAGTCTATATCAAACTATTTCACAAAGGTTTTAGTGACTTTATAAAATGTTTTTCTTTTTCCCTTCGTTCAATTGCTTTGTCCGTATAAAGTTTATAAAACTGAAAATTGTCCGTGGCCACAGATATCAAGATGTTCACTGAGTTGGATTGTTCTGTACTCGGGTTGATTGACGTGTTGTTTGTGTATACGAATACGGGTTTCGTTAAATAGTTTGATATAGAGTGTTTCATCGTCTTTGATTTTGTTTTACTATAATCATATTACGCTATATAACTTTATTCAATTAAGAAATGAAGATAATAATTTTTCTATTGATCGACGTATCAAAGAAAAAATTGACCGGAAAACTTCATCAATGCGCGTAGCGCATTGATGAAAAAGTTTTCCGGTCAATTTTTTCTTTGATACGTGGATCAATAGAAAAATTATTATCTTCATTTCTTATCATTTAATAAAACATTTTCAAATAAAAAATGTGAAGTGTCATTGATCAAAAATGTAAATAATGTAAATGAAGCGGCGCGTATGAATACAAAAACAACAACAGCAACAATATTCAAAATGGATGCGCCTTCAGCTGATGCAGAGCTATTGAGCTGAATTAAAGGATTAAACACAAATAGTGAGTTAAAATCTGAACCGGCTAAATTGAAAACGAAAGGAAAATACATGCGATAGCTTGTGATATTATTCACTGTGCAGAAAAACTCGTAATAAATCTAGTTTTCATGTGAGATCGCTGGAATATGCAACTGGACATAACCATCCAAGGAAAGGCGATCGTGGATGAAAATATCTGATATGTCGACAGAGAATAGTATGTATAAGCGACTTTTGTAAACGTTGTGGTAACTAGATAGACAGTGATGTACTTAAATGGTATTTCTGCCGCTTGCAATGCGCCGAAGGAGTTGATGCATTACTCATAGCTTTTCTTTACGACGCTTATTCCGATGACAGATGATGTACGTGTGTAAATTCAAAAATCATTGTTACCAAATTTGAACAGCAGTGTTACCGTGAAAGTTTATAGACCTATATGTTCGTTATAATAGTCCTGGAAAAGGAACAGCCAGCCTCGCTGTAAATGTTGATTGATCTCAAGCAGACGAAATCGTTAGAAGACGCTTAATTCTCTATTTCGTGAATCAAATAATGTGTTTTGTTTATTTTTGAAGGTTAAACTTTCATTTTTTTTATATTCACAAGGTTGCATTTTGTTTGCTGACAATAAAACAGACACAACTTTACATTTTGTTGACAGTGTTTTTCTTGGAAATTCCCGTTCTATAAATAGTGTTAGATCAGAACAGTTGAGAAAAGTAAATCCGGCAAAATTTTTATTGATGCAGGTATCAAAGAAATTTTTCGACCAATCAGAAGCGCCGATATCTCATCAAATGAATAAATATTAAATGATTGATTGTTTCCTTCAATAAGCATTTATATGACGTCATAGTAGTATTGTTGACGTTATCACTAGGTAACGTAATTACGGCATAATTTTAACGACTGTTATAGCATTGAATCATGATTTTTTGAAGTATACACTCTCATAACTGCCGCGGTGTGTGCATACAAATTTTCATAACGCGCTAACGCGCGTTACTCAATTTGTATGCACACACCGCGGCAGTTATGAGAGTGTATACTTCAAAAAATCATGATTTAATGCTTATATTTACATTTTTTAACTTCTTGCCTTGTCTGCAAATGTGAATTATACCTTAAAATTCCGATCTTATCCTAAGGGTAAGTTAACATTAATGGAAGAGCCACAGTAACAGCCACAAGCGTGAACTTTGATTTTCGCTTGTGACGTTGCAGTTTACAGCGTTCAACGTTTGTGACGTCATAATAAAACTCGTCAATTTGACCTTTGACTACTTGTTGCATTTAGAGGCATTTAAACATCACGGAATTTAATGGAAAAACACAGTAGAATGTAAATATAAAACGTTAAAAGAATGAAATCACAACCCTTTCGCTGCCACGTCAAAAAGACGTTATTGCGCTTCAGAGCCAAGAACGACGTTGAATTCATGCTTTGACGTAACAATCCCACAACACGCCGTAACATTTTTTTCTTGCGTTGCGGGATGAGTTTTGTGTGTAATATATAATTTATAATGTTATTATCTTAAAAACGACTATTTAACCCTTTCACTGTCACTTTGCGCCTTTCGTTTTTCTTTGGGTTTTTTTTCTTTTTTGTGTGGTTTTTGGGGTTTTTTTAGTGTTGCCTAATAAAAAAGAATTATAAAGAAAACCACGCCTTTCAAAAATATGAATTAACTTCACTAATGAAGCATTTTTCCAAGATTTGACAAATATATGTAGTTTTTTAAATAATTACTTTTTTATCCCGTCAATCCTAACAGTTTTGAAGTATACGCTCCACTATATTTTATATTGAAAATAGCTATGAGGATAATGACAAATGATTTTTATAAGACAATTTGCAATTAATAGACTTACCAAGCATAAAATATCTTTCGCAAAAAAATTTTGTGACAGATGAATTGTTAAGAGGATTTCTGTATCTGTTAATTAAAAAAGGAAAAGTTGAGTTTGGGATACCAGATGTTCTCTGTACCAAGCAATCATTCCGTTTACCGGATAGTTCGTTCTAGGGTTTGAATACTTTCTTATGCAACTAAAAATATTTTTTCTTATTTCCATGAAACAACAAACAACAATTCGAATTGTTTAAATAAATGAACATAATGCCATATGCTTTATAAACGTTTGACTGTTAGTACTTTAAATGCTACTCTTTGTATTCACTCACAAACGGCCAGGAATAAAACTTTCTTTATCAAATGTAAATAGGATACTAACCGAAAATTAAGTGGCATTCCGTTTCAAAAAAAATGTTGATATCAACTTTACTTAACGTAATTTTAATTCAGTTTTAGTCCAATTTACATGTATATTGCTTTTTATATTGGCACACAGACGTGTGAATTCTTGCAACTGCTGGACTACTATGTTCCGGGATTATTGGATCAACACACCATGGGGGTGGGGTAGGGGTGGTTGGTCACATTTACAGTTATTTACATGACCCTCCACATAACAAAAGGTGAAAAATTGATATCCGGTGCGCGCAAAATCTGTCTAGTTTATTTGTTGCAGTACTGATTTTGAGCTATAATTTGTGACTCTTATTTTTCTTAATAAAAACAGCGTTGTTTTAAATTTGTATTAATTTAAATCTGTATATTTACATTCTACTGTGTTTTTCCATTAAATTCTGTGATCTTCAAATGCCTCTAAATGCAACAAGTAGTCAAAGGTCAAATTGACGAGTTTTATTATGACGTCACAAACGTTGAACGCTGTAAACTGCAACGTCACAAGCGAAAATCAAAGTTCACGCTTGTGGCTGTTACTGTGGCTCTTCCATTAATATTAACTTACCCTTAGGATAAGATAACGCGCGTTACTCAATTTGTATGCACACACTGCTGCAGTTATGAGAGTGTATACTTCAAAAAATCAAGATTTAATGCTATAGTAAATATTCAGTAATTGGATATACCGATCTTCCAAGTAGTGAATGAAGGACAATGATCTATGTGTAAAAGAGTTGTATCTGTTGTTTTGAATGTGTTCATACTCGCAATAGTACACTTAATAGTAAAAAAAAAAAAGATTTGAAAGTAACAGAATACTTTTCAAGAATGTGTAAACTGCATGTATCTTTGGTTTCAAGTGGTTCAATTCTTTCTGATGTATACTCATACATTTTCCATGTGCCCCATTCAAAACCGATGGAGTTTGGTTAAGATACTAGTCATATGGAGAAATGGTGTACATTTTACTAATTTGCATAGCGGCCATTTTGTTATCACAATGGCGATTTTCAGTACAATAGAATATATAGAAAGGAATGAGAAAAATCGCAAATTTTAATTAATAAGTATTTCGGAAATATTTTCTCCTCATTTTGTTCTCTCATTTACTACATCCGGAATCGGAATGTGCTTGTTTTGTTTACATTAGATATTGAGAGAGCGGTTCCTTTTGAATCTGAAAAATCGAAGCGGGGCGTTGTAAGAATAAAGTGTGTTTTAGTGATGAAAGACGTCATGAAGGGATTTGGGAATTATTTTTAAAATACTTGCCATACATAGGTAAAGTAGTTCCTCATATATTTACAAAGTTTACATTGCAAACTAGTTGTGTCAGAAATCTTGACTCAAATTTTAAAAGTCTTATCGGTTCCTTTTTACTTTCAATTTAGCATTTTTCAAGACTTTCTCAGTACGCTGTCGGACCTGCAACTAGGCATTTAGGCTTTATATTGAATCATTAGGCATATTGCATATTTCTATTTAAGAATTTTCGTTATAAACTGAATGAGATTTTTCGGGTTTAAATTCTATTCTGTTTCAAGCTGATATTTTCAGCTGTTTATTTATTAAGGTCTTCCGTTTCCAACGGAAGACCTTATAGTGATTGTAATGTTTCTTATTATTAAGGTCTTCCGTTTCCAACGGAAGACCTTATTGTTATTGCTTTGTTTCTTTTCCTCTATTATTAAGGTCTTCCGTTTCCAACGGAAGACCTTATTGTTATTGCTTTGTTTCTTTTTCACTATTATTAAGGTCTTCCGTTGGAAACGGAAGACCTTATTGTTTTTGCTTTGTTTCTTTTCCTCTATTATTAAGGTCTTCCGTTGGAAACGGAAGACCTTATTGTTTTTGCTTTGTTTTTTTTCCTCTATTATTATTATTATTTTTTTTTTCTCCCACGTTTTCTCGAAAACGCTTCAGCCGATTTTGATAAAACTTTCAGATCTTGTTAATGACAACATTTGTAAGAAAAGTACGTGGGATTTTTTTGGTCGTCACTTCCGGTCCCGAGATATTAAAGATTTTATGTTTTTGCTTGTTCACGAGTTTTCTCCAAAAGTATTTAAGATAGAACTTTCAAATGTTCAGAGATCGTAGAGAGTGAACGGCCGCAGTGTACTACGCATATCCGAACGTCCGCCGTCACTTCCGGTCGTCAGCGGAAGGAAATGAAAAACCTTAATTTTTCAATTTTTTGAACTTGATTTTTTTTATGCTACTATTCGATAGAGACACTCTAGAAACCTCTGAATATGAAATCTGTTTTAAAATCGATCCATGCATTTTCGAGATTTTGGGCTCCAAAGTTCTGAAGCGAGAGTCCGCGTAGCTCAGTCGTTAGAGTGGTGGACTTGTGTCCAGCCGACCCGGGTTCAGTCCCCGAGTGCCGATTATTTTTTCTTGCTTAACTGTGTTTTGTTTAACGATTTTATCTTTATAATGATGGATTTGAATGTTTACGTTTTCTTTTTGTCATAAATAAAAATAATAGCGGCTTTTTTCAGTACAAATATAGAGCTCTTTTCTGTCAACTGCTCGCTAAATTCGGACGATTGTCGCATTGCCGGCATCAAAGACATGCCGCCGAAGCACCCCTGCAGTTCGACCGCATTAGAGTTCACTGGATCGCTTTGCCGGCATCAAAGAAATGCCGCCATGTCAATGATTGTATACACACAACATTTAGCAATGCACCAACGTTTTAGTATTTCACATGGCTTAAAAAGAAAGGTTGTTTTGTATTTATTCAAACATTTAGATATGTACATGTATGCATGTATACATGCGTTTATTGACAAATGTTGCGTTTATATTGAATTCCTGAACACTAAAATCAATCTCTCTCTCTCTCTCTCTCTCTCTCTCTCTCTCTCTCTCTCTCTCTCTCTCTCTCTCTCTCTCTCTAAAAGATCTACTACAGGTAACATGGAGTAATGAGGCTAGAGGCTAATGTACATTTGACGTCAAAAAAGTAAATACGTATTTTTTTCTAGTTACGGGATTTTGTCTACGGATGTTATTTTTTGAAATTCACTGTTCAATGATTTAATAACAAATCTATTGACTGTCTGGGATTTAAAAAAAACGATTTTTATTATCAACTGAATGCTTAACATTGGTCATTTAGACATAACACTTGGGTATCGTTTGGATTCGGGAAAATGGGGAATAAATAATCATACTATATTTCTAATGATGTAGGTTATTTTATTTGCTGACTTACCAGAATTTTTTATTATGCAGTTATTGTCGGCAAAGAAAAACTTTAGATAAAAAGAAATATAATAGATATGAAAAAGCAGATAAACCAATTATAAATTTCTTTGTCAAATCAGAGACATAAATGTTATTTATGTCTCTGATCAAATCGATTTCTGATTAATCTCTCTCTCTCTCTCTCTCTAGATCTCTCTCTCCCTCTCTCTCTCTCTCATCATACATATGTAGTGTTTAGCATGTAAATGTTATGGCATTTTATATATCTTATTTCTGAAAACTTTAAAAGTAAAAAGTAAATCCATAAATTGTGTTTGATGTAAGATTTTAAAAGATTATTGCAAATGTTTCTCGACTTGTTGCAATACTGCTGTTGTCATAGGCAAAATCCCATCGTGAGCTCTGGACCGGTAAATGTCAGAGTAAAAATAAACTGGCGACTTCGAGAGAATAATTGCGTATATCTCCGCTATTGTAAGACCCATCAACTTAAAATTCGGCAGGAGTGTATCTCAGACATTACTTTTATGAAACATACATGCACGTTGCGAGTGTTTTAAAGATTAATTGATTTTTTAGGATTTTGAAGCGAGCTGGTAGTTTTCTATCTGGGTCAGAGTTCGACCTCTTTCTTTATTTATGGTTTCATTGAAATTAATGTTGAAATGGGCTTGGCCCCTGTGCAGCCGCATGATATTTCTGTTGCATGTATATTTCTTTTTTTCTGTTTAGTCTGAATCTACGATAGCGTGTGAACTACTTATGAATGTAAGAACTGTGGAAATTACTGCATCAAATTTTTACCGAATAAATTTACGTGTTACTGATTTCGTTATTTCTACATTTATAAAGATTTTATCAATCCTGCTGAAATAAAACAGTCAAACATAATAGTAAACGACACGAACAAAAAATCTCAACACTGAAATACATGGGTAAACTGCATCAGTCATTGTTTTAGGACTTCCCCTAATTGTTGTTACCCGAATCCGAGATCCACACCTCAAAATTCTATTTTCGATTTATTTACGACGAAAATCAAGCTCGGGTCTTTTCACCCCCCCCCCCCCCTCCAGACAAAAACACGCGTCAATATTTCAAATGACCTCGCACTGTTACCAAACCTAAATAGTCAGACATCTTACACTTTGTTTTTCATCTCATACAAAAACTCAGCTCTTCTCCCGGGCGGAAACGCCCCAAATTCAAACACAAATTCGGGAATTATTTCGCGTCAGCCATGTTTTGAGACACCTGTAAAGGCTGTGTGTTCTAATCTCGCCGGAGCCAAGATTTGTTCTTTATTTCTTTCTCTCCTTTTTATTTAATTTTCTAACTAAAATAATCAACATAAAAGGGTTGTTGGACTGTAGTACAAGTTGAAAAACTCTCTTCATTTAAGATTTAGACAAAAACAGTCTTTTATTATTAGGGTCTTCCGTCTTCAGCGGAAGACCCTTCTATTCTTATTGTTATTAGGGTCTTCCGTTTACAAAGGAAGGCTCTCTTTTTTTCTTCAGTTTCTTTTTATTACAGGTTATTAGACCTGTTATTAAGTCAAAAGACCTCTTATTTAATATGAAATAAAATGGGACTGGTCCTTAAAATTAAGGATCCTACAGGGTGGATAATCCTTCATCCATCGCTCTTTTAGATCACATCTGCATTTCCTTATATGTTTCGTTGATGAAGATAAAAGGCAAGGTCATTTCCTGTTCTAAAAATCGGACGGAAGACCTCCTCGTTGCTTGCAACGAGATCGTGTCTAGTTATTATTATTATTAATTTTTTTTTCTGTCACGTTTTCTCAAAAACGCTTCAGCCGATTTTCGTGGAACTTTCAGATCTTATTCATGACAAAATTTGTAAGAAAATTACACGAGATTTTTTTGGTCGTCACTTCCGGTACCGAGATATTAAAGATTTTATGTTTTTGCTTGTTCACAATTTTTCTCAAAAAGTATTCAAGATATGACTTTCAAATTTTCAGAGAAGGTAGAGAGTGAACGGCCGCAGTGCCCTTTGCATATCCGAACATCCGCCGTCACTTCCGGTCGTCACCGAAAGGAAATGAAAAACCTTAATTTTTCAATTTTTTGGATTTGAATTTTTTTTATTTTTTCATTCGATAGAGACGCTCTCAAAACTTCAGAGTATGAAATTCGTTTTAAAATCAATCCACGAGTTCTTGAGATTTTGGACTCCAAAGTTCTGAAGCGAGGGTCCGCGTAGCTCAGTCGTTAGAGTGGTTGACTTGTGTCCAGGCGACCCGGGTTCAGTCCCTGAGTGCCGAATCTTTTTTCTCTCTCATTTGTGTTTTGATTAATGGGTTTATCTTTAAAATGATGAATTTGAATATTTTCCGTTTTATTTTTGTCATAAATAAAAAAAGATAGCGGCTTTTTTTAGTACAAATATAGAGCTCTTTTCTGTCAGCAGCTCTCTAAATTACAACGCTCGTCGCTTCGCCGACATCAAAAACATGCCGCCGAAGTGCCCCTGCAGTTCGACCGCATTAGAGTTCGCTGGGTCGCTTTGCCGGCATCAAAGAAATGCCGCCATCTCAATGACTGTATGCGCACAACATTTAGCAATGCACCCACGTTATTCTACTCGGCTTAAAAAGGAGTGCTTAGTATTTAATCCCATATATAGATACACACATGCATGTATACATGCGTTTATTGACATAGGTTGCTTATATATTGATTTCCTGAACATTATAAAACGCTATGTAATATCTCTCTCTCTCTCTCTCTCTCTCTCTCTCTCTCTCTCTCTCTCTCTCTCTCTCTCTCTCTCTTCCTAAAGTACAAATGTTTTAGCATTTGAATAAGAACTAGTACAGGTAACGTGGAGTAAATTGGATAGGAGCTAAATGTACATTGGCATCCAAAAATTATACATATTTTATATCAAGTTAGGGGATAATGTCTATGGATTCAAATAATTTGAAATTCATTGTTAAATGATTGTCTTCTTACTGATTGGAAGTCAACGCTAAAAAGTCATTTTTATTAAAGATGGTGTACTTTTTCCTTTTTTGTGCATGTCTATATACTGATACAAATCTGTTGCCTGTCGGGATTAAGAAAAGCCTCCGAAGTTTATACACGTAACTATACAAACGAACGGGTGACTGCGACAAGGTTTAAAAACTGACCACCCGTTTATGAGTGTTTGAGCCTAAGAATAAATAGATGTAAAAAAAATCAATAGTTACATCTTTCAAACAACGCTTATATATTGTTCTAACATATGTATTTTATTTAGAAATTGTGTAATATGTGATATTTAGAATTTAATATTCTACGTTTAATATAGCAGTCAACGACCGACCCCCCCTCCCAATTCATAAATCATTTAGTTTTTCTGGCCCGATTTTACTTGATCTTTGATCTTGGGCCTTTAATTTTAACTAATTACCATTCTAGATTACTGTACTAATTACCAGACCAATTCGTTCATTAATAACAGAGTTATGTAGTTTTTGGCATTTGAGTTTCAATTGTCGTGTTTGACATGTTCTATAAAAAAAATTCTAACTCCCAAGCCCTTCACTCAATCCTAATGAAAATTTATGAAAATGAACCTCGGACCCCATTCTTATTGTCTGTGAAATATGCAGCGGATTGAACAATTAAGACATAATTCCTGAAATTAAACGGCGCTTATTGCCTATACCTGGAAATTAAATTTACACAGTACACGCACCGACCCCCCCCCCCCCCCCCGCCTCTTCCTATTCACAAAATCATTTAGTTTTCCTGGCCTGATTTTACTGGATCTGTCATCTTGAACCTCTATTTTCAACCTAGTTCAAGTCTAGATTACTGTACTAATGACCAGACCTGTTCGTTGATTTTTAAGAGAGATAAATTTTTTGGGCATTCGAGTTTCGATTGGCGTGCTTGACATATACTGTAGAAAAAAATTCTAACTCCCGAGCCCTTCACTCAATCCTAATGAAATTTTGTGTAAATGTACCTCGGACCCCATTCTTATTGTCTGCCAAATATGCAGCGGATTGAACAATTAAGAAGAAATTCCTGAGATCAAACGGCGAGTATAGCCTGTACGGAGACTTAAAATTTACACAGTACAAGGGATGTAAGCAGCCGCGTAATATTTCTGTTGCATGTATATTTCTGGTTTTCCATTTTGTCTGTATCTACGATAGCGTGTGAACTAATTATGAATGTTAGAACTGTGGAAATTACTGTCATCAATTTTTTACCGAATAAATTTACGTGTTACTGATTTCGTTATTTCTACATTTATAAAGATTCTATCAATCCTGCTGAAATAAAACAGTCAAACATAATAGTAAACGACACGAAAAAACATTCTCAACACTGAAATACATGGGTAAAATGCATCAGTCATTGTTTTAGGACTTCCCCTAATTGTTGTTAACCGAATCCGAGATCCACACCTCAAAATTCTATTTTCGATTTATTTAAGACGAAATTCAAGCTCGGGTCTTTTCACCCCCCCCCCCCCCAGACACAAACACGCATCAATATTTCAAATGACCTCGCACTGTTACCTAACCTGAATTGTCAGACATCTTACACGTTGTTTTTCATCTCATACAAAAACTCAGCTCCTCTCCCGGGCGGAAACTCCCAAAATTCAAAGACAAATTCGGGAACTATTTCGCGTCAGCCATGTTTTGAAATACCTGCAAAGGTTGTGTGTTCTAATATCGCCGGAGCCAAGATTTGCTCTTTCTCTCTATTACTTTCTCTCCTTTTTATTTCTTTTTCTAACTAAAATATTCAACATAAAAGGGTTGTTGGACTGTAGTACAAGTCGAAAAACACTCTTCAATTAAGATTTAGACAAAAACAGTTTTTTATTATTAGGGTCTTCCGTCTTCAGCTGAACACCCTTTTATTCTTATTGTTATTAGGGTCTTCCGTTTACAAAGGAAGATCCTCTTTTTTTTCTTTGGTTTATTTTTTTTACAGGTCATTAGACCTGTTATTACATGTAGGTCAATAGATCTCTTATTTAATATGATATAAAATGGGGCTGGTCCTTCAAATTAGGAATCCAACGGGGTCTATAATCCTTCATCCATCGCTCTTTTAGATCACATCTGCATTTCTTGATATGTTTCGTTGATGAAGATAAAAGGCAAGGTCATTTCCTCTTCTAAAAATCGGACGGAAGACCTCCTCGTTGCTCGCAACGAGATCGTGTCTAGTTATTAAGGTCTTCCGTTGGAAACGGAAGACCTTATTGTTTTTGCTTTGTTTCTTTTCCTCTATTATTATTATTATTATTTTTTTCTCCCACGTTTTCTCAAAAACGCTTCAGCCGATTTTTATGAAACTTTCAGATCTTATTCATGACAAAATTTGTAAGAAAAGTACGTGGGATTTTTTTGGTCGTCACTTCCGGTCCCGAGATATTAAAGATTTTATGTTTTTGCTTGTTCACGAGTTTTCTCCAAAAACATTTTAAGATAGATCTTTCAAATTTTCAGAGATCGTAGAGAGTGAACGGCTGCAGTGTACTACGCATATCCGAACGTCCGCCGTCACTTCCGGTCGTCAGCGGAAGGAAATGAAAAACCTTAATTTTTCAATTTTTTAAACTTGAATTTTTTTTATGTTACTATTCGATAGAGACACTCTAAAAACCTCTGAATATGAAATCTGTTTTAAAATCGATCCATGCATTCTCGAGATTTTGGGCTCCAAAGTTCTGAAGCGAGAGTCCGCGTAGCTCAGTCGTTAGAGTGGTGGACTTGTGTCCAGGCGACCCGGGTTCAGTCCCCGAGTGCCGATTATTTGTTCTTGCTTAACTGTGTTTTGTTTAACGATTTTATCTTTATAATGATGGATTTGAATGTTTTCCGTTTTCTTTTTGTCATAAATAAAAATAATAGCGGCTTTTTTTTCAGTACAAATATAGAGCTCTTTTCTGTCAACTGCTCGCTAAATTCGGACGATTGTCGCATTGCCGGCATCAAAGACATGCCGCCGAAGCACCCCTGCAGTTCGACCGCATTAGAGTTCACTGGATCGCTTTGCCGGCATCAAAGAAATGCCGCCATTTCAATGATTGTATACACACAACATTTAGCAATGCACCAACGTTTTTAGTATTTCACATGGCTTAAAAAGAAAGGTTGTTTTGTATTTATTCAAACATTTAGATATGTACCTGTATGCATGTATACATGCGTTTGTTGACAAATGTTGCGTTTATATTGAATTCCTGAACACTAAAATCAATCTCTCTCTCTCTCTCTCTCTCTCTCTCTCTCTCTCTCTCTCTCTCTCTCTCAAAGATCTACTACAGGTAACATGGAGTAATGAGGCTAGAGGCTAATGTACATTTGACGTCAAAAAAGTAAATACGTATTTTTTTCTAGTTACGGGATATTGTCTACGGATGTTATTTTTTGAAATTCACTGTTCAATGATTTAATAACAAATCTATTGACTGTCTGGGATTAAAAAAAACGATTTTTATTATCAACTGAATGCTTAACATTGGTCATTTAGACATAACACTTGGGTATCGTTTGGATTCGGGAAAATAAGGAATAAATAATCATACTATATTTCTAATGATGTAGGTTATTTTATTTGCTGACTTACCAGAATTTTTTATTATGCAGTTATTGCGGCAAAGAAAAACTTGAGACAAAAAGAAATATAATAGATATGAAAAAGCAGATAAAACAATTATAAATTTCTTTATCAAATCAGAGACGTAAATGTTATTTATGTCTCTGATCAAATCGATTTCTGATTAATATCTCTCTCTCTCTCTCTCTCTCTCTCTCTCTCTCTCTCTCTCTCTCTCTCTCTCTCTCTCTCATCATACATATGTAGTGTTTAGCATGTAAATGTTATGGCATTTTATATATCTTATTTCTGAAAACTTTAAAAGTAAAAAGTAAATCCATAAATTGCGTTTGATGTAAGATTTTAAAAGATTATTGCAAATGTTTCTCGACTTGTTGCAATACTGCTGTTGTCATAGGCAAAATCCCATCGTGAGCTCTGGACCGGTAAATGTCAGAGTAAAAATAAACTGGCGACTTCGAGAGAATAATGCGTATATCTCCGCTATTGTAAGACCCATCAACTTAAAATTCGGCAGGAGTGTATCTCAAACATTACTTTTATGAAAAATACATGCACGTTGCGAGTGTTTTAAAGATTAATTGATTTTTTAGGATTTTGAAGCGAGCTGTAGTTTTCTATCTGGGTCAGAGTTCGACCTCTTTCTGTATTTATTGTTTCATTGAAATTTATGTTGAAATGGGCTTGGCCCCTGTGCAGCCACGTAATATTTCTGTTGCATGTATATTTCTTTTAGCTGAATATACGATAACGTGTGAACTACTTATGAATGTTAGAACTGTGGAAATTACTGCATCAAATTTTTACCGAATAAATTTACGTGTTACTGATTTCGTTATTTCTACATTTATAAAGATTCTATCAATCCTGCTGAAATAAAACAGTCAAACATAATAGTAAACGACACGAACAAAAATTCTCAATACTGAAATACATGGGTAAACTGCATCAGTCATTGTTTTAGGACTTCCCCTAATAGTTGTTACACGAATCCGAGATCCACACCTCAAAATTCTATTTTCGATTTATTTACGACGAAAATCAAGCTCGGGTCTTTTCACCCCCCTCCAGACAAAAACACGCGTCAATATTTCAAATGACATCGCACTGTTACCAAACCTAAATAGTCAGACATCTTACACTTTGTTTTTCATCTCATACAAAAACTCAGCTCTTCTCCCGGGCGGAAACGCCCCAAATTCAAACACAAATTCGGGAATTATTTCGCGTCAGCCATGTTTTGAGACACCTGCAAAGGCTGTGTGTTCTAATCTCGCCGGAGCCAAGATTTGTTCTTTCTCTCTATTTCTTTCTCTGCTTTTTATTTAATTTTCTAACTAAAATAATCAACATAAAAGGGTTGTTGGACTGTAGTACAAGTTGAAAAACACTCTTCAATTAAGATTTAGACAAAAACAGTCTTTTATTATTAGGGTCTTCCGTCTTCAGCGGAAGACCCTCTATTCTTATTGTTATTAGGGTCTTCCGTTTACAAAGGCAGACCCTCTTTTTTTCTTCGGTTTCTTTTTATTACAGGTTATTAGACCTGTTATTAAGTCAAAAGACCTCTTATTTGATATGAAATAAAATGGGACTGGTCCTTAAAATTAAGGATCCTACAAGTGTATAATCCTTCATACATCGCTCTTTTAGATCACATCTGCATTTCCTTATATGTTTCGTTGATGAAGATAAATAAAAGGCAAGGTCATTTCCTGTTCTAAAAATCGGACGGAAGACCTCCTCGTTGCCCGCAACGAGATCGTGTCTAGTTAAGGTCTTCCGTTTCCAACGGAAGACCTTATTGTTTTCGTACTGTTGATTATTATTTTTTTTTTCCAAATTTTGTGCACGCGATTTCTCGAAAACTACTTAACCGATCTGAACAATTTTTTCACAGATGATGGGAAATTATCTGAATTTTATATGTTTTTGAATTTTTTGTCGTCGTCACTTCCGGTCCGGATTTACGGTCGATTTTGTAATTTTTTACGACCAATTTTGTGCAGAGTTGATCTCAGAAACTATAAGAGATATGACTTTGAAATCTTCAGGATAGGTAGAGCATGGTTTGAAGTTGTGCATTATTTAGTTGTTTTGCACCAGTGGCGCTATTCCTTGGAGCTCGCTTAGGCACAAAAATGGGGTACAGATTTCGAATCAAAATTTCCATATGTTTTGATCAGTATCTTTTTATCAGTTGATATTTTGACAAGACATATAGAACAAAAGTAGTAGAGAATCAAAAGTTCTATCCAATAAAATCAAGAAAAAGGGGCTGGCCCCTTTAATTAGTGACCAAGAGACTCGTAAATTCTATTACGAATAACTTGAAAACGATAAATATTTTGTTATGCATTATAAAAATCAAAGTTGTTGATCTCTACATTATCGGTTTGAAAGAGTCATCGTCAGGCCCATGTCTGACGTAATTAGGGTTTTTATTCTTTATCTTCAAATTTATTTATTTTTTTTGGGGAGGGGGGGGGGTTTAAATAGTATCGATATCTCATGGTATCATTTTATCTAAAAAAAAAAATAAAATCGGACGGAAGACCTACTCGTTACTCGTAACGAGGTCGTATCTAGTGATACCAAATCCTGCACAATCTTCTACAAAAATCGTTATGTGCATGGCGTTTAAGAGTGGTAGACAATAAGTTGAATAATGTTGTCTGAGGTGGGATTGGAACGCACCTTTGGGTTCGCGCGTACGAATTTCATTGACCATGCAGAGAGTGCAATCAAAACCACTCAATTCATGGACGTGAGAGTGTGTTAATGCCACGGTAAGGACATAAATAGAAAGGTCAGGTCTAAATAATGTTAGTAATTGATTGAACAGTGGGGAACATGTCAGTTTCAAAAGCTGCGATCGGAAAGCAAACCGAAAGTAGAAATCGCGGGTTCAGTTTACACCAACGCAAGGATGTCGATAAACAATTAGTTATGCATTCTGCACATGTATTTCTGCTTTAAAAGTTTTTTTCACGTCGTTTACAAGGATAATCTACTGTTTGAATTAAATGGGATTGATATAATTATGCTTGATAAATGAAGAAATGACGAAACACGTAACATGTAAATTTATTCAGTATAAAATCGATGACTGTAATTTTCACAGTTTCAACATTCAGAAATAATGCATATCTTTTCTGATTTAACAAAATACAAAAAATATACATGCATCTGAATAGTTATACGTTTGCTTACATCCCGTGCACTGTGTACATTTTGATTCCCCGTACAATCAATACGTGCTGTTTGATTTCAGGATTTTAATTATAAATTGTTCATTCTGCTTAAGATTTGGCCGACAATAAGAATGAGGTCCGATGTACATTTACATGAGTTTTTATTTAAAATTGAGTGAAAGGATCGGGAGTTTCAAATTTTTCCCCTACAGATCAAGCCATACACGGCAGCTGAAGATTCAATAGTCATTTTTAGTCGCCTTAAACTCCTAAAAGGTGTCAAAAAGTAACCCCCGGACCACATTTTTTAAATTGGATTCTCTCCTCTGTACAATAAACGGAAAAGATTTTAAAAATCAGATGAATAGTAAAAAAGCTACAATTTTTTTTAATTTTTTTTTTTTATTTTTTTTTTTTTTATTTTTTATTTTTTTTTTTTGGGGGGGGGGGTTAGCCCCCTCTAAAACCCTTAATTTTTGGCAGTTTTATTCCCAAGACCCTTTCTAGGTCTGCGCATAACGTTAATCATTATATAGATGAAATATGGAAAGCTTTACTTTTAAACTGTGCGAGAAAACGAAGAACGCGTGATTTCAATATTTTACCTTATTAAGGTCTTCCGTTTCCAACGGAAGACCTTATTGTTTTCGTACTGTTTATTATTATTTTTTTTTTCCAAATTTTGTGCACGCGATTTCTCGAAAACTACTCAACCGATCTGAACAATTTTTTCACAGATGATGGGAAATTATCTGAATTTTATATGTTTTTGAATTTTTTGTCGTCGTCACTTCCGGTCCGGATTTACGGTCGATTTTGTAATTTTTTACGACCAATTTTGTGCAGAGTTGATCTCAGAAACTATAAGAGATATGACTTTGAAATCTTCAGGATAGGTAGAGCATGGTTTGAAGTTGTGCATTATTTAGTTGTTTTGCACCAGTGGCGCTATTCCTTGGAGCTCGCTTAGGCACAAAAATGGGGTACAGATTTCGAATCAAAATTTCCATATGTTTTGATCAGTATCTTTTTATCAGTTGATATTTTGACAAGACATATAGAACAAAAGTAGTAGAGAATCAAAAGTTCTATCCAATAAAATCAAGAAAAAGGGGCTGGCCCCTTTAATTAGTGACCAAGAGACTCGTAAATTCTATTATGAATAACTTGAAAACGATAAATATTTTGTTATGCATTATAAAAATCAAAGTTGTTGATCTCTACATTATCGGTTTGAAAGAGTCATCGTCAGGCCCATGTCTGACGTAATTAGGGTTTTTATTCTTTATCTTCAAATTTATTTATTTTTTTTGGGGGGAGGGGGGGGATTTTTAAATAGTATCGATATCTCATGGTATCATTTTATCTAAAAAAAAATAAAATCGGACGGAAGACCTACTCGTTACTCGTAACGAGGTCGTATCTAGTTATTATTAAGGTCTTCCGTTTCCAACGGAAGACCTTATTGTTATTGCTTTGTTTCTTTTCCTCTATTATTAAGGTCTTCCGTTTCCAACGGAAGACCTTATTGTTTTTGCTTTGTTTCTTTTCCTCTATTATTATTATTATTTTTTTTTTCTCCCATGTTATCTCAAAAATGCTTCAGCCGATTTTGATAAAACTTTCAGCTCTTGTTCATGACAAAATTTGTAAGAAAAGTACGTGGGATTTTTTTGGTCGTCACTTCCGGTCCCGAGATATTAAAGATTTTATGTTTTTGCTTGTTCACGAGTTTTCTCCAAAAGTATTTATGATAGAACTTTAAAATTTTCAGGGATGGTAGAAAGTGTCCAGCCGCAATGTACTACGCATATCCGAACGTCTGCCGTCACTTCCGGTCGTCACCGGAAGGAAACAAAAAAAGGTCATTTTTTAACTTTTTTGTTTTGAAATTTTTTTTTGTTGATATGCGATAGAGACACATAAATTACTTTAGAATATGAAAACCGTTTTAAAATCGATTCACGCATTCTCGAGATTTTAGGCTTCAAAGTCTTGAAGCGAGAGTCCGCGTAGCTCAGTCGCTAAAGTTGTGGACTTGGGCCCAGGCGACCCGGGTTCAGTCCCCGAGTGTCGAACGTTTTTTTCTTTCTTAATTGAGGTTTGTTTAACGATTTTATTTTTAAAATGATGGATTTTAATGTTTTCCGTTTTATATTTATTTATTAGCAGCTTTTTTTCCATTACAAATAGATAGCTTGTTTCTGTCAGCAGTTCGTTAAATTCAAACGCTCGTCGCATCGCAGGCATCAAAGACATGCCGCCGACGTACCCCTGCAGTACGCTGGGTTATATGTCGGCCATCAAAGAAATGCCGCCATCTCAATGACACGAACAATATTTAGCAATGCACCCACGTTTAAGTAAGTATTCTACATGACCTTAAAAAGAGGACTGATTAGTATTTATTCACATATATAGATACACGCATGCATGTATATAAATTTGTTTATTGTCATACGTTGCTGATATACTGATTCCCTAAACACTATAAAAACTAGAAAATCTCTCTCTCTCTCTCTCTCTCTCTCTCTCTCTCTCTCTCTCTCTCTCTCTCTCTCTCTCAAGTACAAATGTTTTAGCATTTGAATAGGAACTAGTTCAGGTAATATGCAGTCAATTGGATAGAGGCTAAATGTACATAGGCGTCCAAAAATTACACATGTATTTATTTCAAGTTACGGGATAATGTCTATGGATTCAAATAATTTGAAATTCATTGTTTAATGATTGTCTTCATACTGATTGGAAGTCAACGCTAAAAAGTCATTTTTATTAAAGATGGTGTACTTTTTCCTTTTTTTGTGCATGTCTATATACCGATACAAATCTGTTGCCTGTCTGGGATTAAGAAAAACCTCCAAAGTTTATACACGTAACTATACAAACGAACGGGTGACTGCGACAAGGTTTGAAAACTGACCATCCGTTAATGAGTGTTTGAGCATAAGAATAAACATAAAAAATCAATAGTTACATCTTTCAAACAACGCTTATACATTGTTCTAACATATGTATTTTATTTAGAAATTGTGTAATATGTGATATTTAGAATTTAATATTCTACGTTTAACATAGAAGTCACCGACCGACCCCCCCCCCCCCAATTCATAAAATCATTTAGTTTTTCTGGCCCGATTTTACTTGATCTTTGATCTTGGGCCTTTAATTTCAACTAATTACCATTTTAGATTACTGTACTAATTACCAGACCAATTCGATCATTAATAAAAGAGTTATGAAGGTTTTGGTATTTGAGTTTCAATTGTCTTGTTTGACATGAACTATAAAAAAATTCTAACTCCCAAGCCCTTCACTCCATCCTAATGAAAATTCGTTAAAATGAACCTCGGACCCCATTCTTATTGTTTGTGAAATATGCAGCGGATTGAACAATTAAGACGAAATTCCTGAGATTAAACGGCGCTTATTGCCTATGCGTGTAAATCAAATTTACACAGTACACCCACCGACTCCCCCCCCCCCCCTTTCCTATTCACAAAATCATTAAGTTTTTCTTGCCTGATTTTACTGGATCTTTCATCTTGAACCTTTTTTTAAAACCTAGTTCAAGTCTAGATTACTGTACTAATGACCAGACCTATTCGTTCATTTTTAAGAGGGATATGAATTTTTGGGCATTCTAGTTTCGATTGGCGTGCTTGACATGTACTGTAGAAAAAAATTCTAACTCCCGAGCCCTTACTCAATCCTAATGAAATTTTGTGTAAATGTACCACGGACCCCATTCTTATTGTCTGCCAAATATGCAGCGGATTGAATAATTAAGAAGAAATTCCTGAGATCAAACGGCGAGTATAGCCTGTACGGGGACTTAAAATTTACAGAGTACAAGGGATGTAAGCAGCCGCGTAATATTTCTGTTGCATGTATATTTCTTGTTTTCCGTTTAGTCTGTATCTACGATAGCGTGTGAACTACTTATGAATGTTACAACTGTGGAAATTACTGTCATCAAATTTTTACCGAATAAATTTACGTGTTACTGATTTCGTTATTTCTACATTTATAAAGATTTTATCAATCCTGCTGAAATAAAACAGTCAAACATAATAGTAAACGACACGAAAAAACATTCTCAACACTGAAATACATGGGTAAAATGCATCAGTCATCGTTTAGGACTTCCCCTAATTGTTGTTAACCGAATCTGAGATCCACACCTCAAAATTCTATTTTCGATTTATTGAAGACGAAAATCAAGCTCGGGTCTTTTCACCCCCCACCCCCCTCCAGACACAAACACGCATCAATATTTCAAATGACCTCACACTGTTACCAAACCTGAATAGTCAGACATCTTACACGTTGTTTTTCATCTCATACAAAAAGTCAGCTCCTCTCCCGGGCGGAAACTTCCAAAATTCAAAGACAAATTCGGGAATTATTTCGCGTCAGCCATGTTTTGAGACACCTGCAAAAGCTGTGTGTTCTAATCTCGCCGGAGCCAAGATTTGTTCTTTCTCTCCTTTTTATCTAATTTTCTAACTAAAATATTCAACATAAAAGGGTGTTGGACTATAGTACAAGTTGAAAAACACTCTTTAATTAAGATTTAGACAAAAACAGTCTTTTTATAATTAGGGTCTTCCGTATTCAGCGGACGGAAGACCTCCTCGTTGCTCGCAACGAGATCGTGTCTAGTTATTATTATTTTTTTTTCTCCCACGTTTTCTCAAAAACGCTTCAGCCGATTTTGATAAAACTTTCAGATCTTGTTTATGACAAAATTTGTAAGAAAAGTACGTGGGATTTTTTTGGTCATCACTTCCGGTCCCGAGATATTAAAGATTTTATGTTTTTGCTTGTTCACGAGTTTTCTCCAAAAGTATTTAAGATAGAACTTTTAAATTTTCAGGGATGATAGAAAGTGTCCAGCCGCAGTGTACTACGCATATCCGAACGTCCGCCGTCACTTCCGGTCGTCACCGGAAGGAAATGAAAAACCTTAATTTTTCAATTTTTTGGATTTGAATTTTTTTTATTTTTTCATTCGATAGAGACGCTCTCAAAACTTCTGAATATGAAATTCGTTTGAAAATCGATCCACGCATTCTTGAGATTTTGGACTTCAAAGTTCTGAAGCGAAGGTCCGCGTAGCTCAGTCGTTAGAGTGGTGGACTTGTGCCCAGGCGACCCGGGTTCAGTCCCTGAGTGCCGAATCTTTTTTCTCTCTTATTTGTGTTTTGAGTAATGGTTTTATCTTTAAAACGATGGATTTGAATGTTTTCCGTTTTATTTTTGTCATAAATAAAAAAAAATAGCGGCTTTTTTTCAGTACAAATATAGAGCTCTTTTCTGTCAGCACGCCGACATCAAAGACATGCCGCCGAAGTGCCCCTGCAGTTCGACCGCATTAGAGTTCGCTGGGTCGCTTTGCCGGCATCAAAGAAATGCCGCCATCTCAATGACTGTATGCACACAACATTTAGCAATGCACCCACGTTATTCTACTTGGCTTAAAAAGGAGGACTGCGTAGTAGTCAATCCCATATATATATATATATATATATATATATATATAGATACACACATGGATGTATACATGCGTTTATTGACATAGGTTGCTTATATATTGATTTCCTGAACATTATAAAACACTATGTAATCTCTCTCTCTCACTCTCTCTCTCTCTCTCTCTCTCTCTCTCTCTCTCTCTCTCTCTCTCTCTCTCTCTTCAATAAGAACTAGTACAGGTAACATGGAGTAAAGGTTTAAAAACTTATACATTTTTCTAACATAATTATGTATTTTATCTAGAAATTGAGTAATATGTGATATTTAGAATTTAATATCCAACGTTTAATATAGAAGTCACCGACCGACCCCCCCCCCCTCCCAATTCATAAAATCATTTAGTTTTTCTGGCCCGATTTTACTTGATCTTTGATCTTAAGCCTTTAATTTCAACTGATTACCATTCTAGATTTCTGTACTAATTACCAGACCAGTTAATTCGTTCATTAATAACAGAGTTATGAAGTTTTTGGCATTTGAGTTTCAATTGTCGTGTTTGACATGTACTATAAAAAAATTCTAACTCCCAAGCCCTTCACTCCATCCTAATGAAAATTCGTTAAAATGAACCTCGGACCCCATTCTTATTGTCTGTGAAATATGCAGCAGATTGAACAATTAAGACGAAATTCCTGAGATTAAACGGCGCTTATTGCCTATACGTGGAAATCAAATTTACACAGTACACCCACCGACCCCCCCCCCCCCCCTTCCTATTCACAAATTCATTTAGTTTTTCTGACCTGATTTTACTTGATCTTTGATCTTAAGCCTTTAATTTCAACTGATTACCATTCTAGATTTCTGTACTAATTACCAGACCAGTTAATTCGTTCATTAATAACAGAGTTATGAAGTTTTTGGCATTTGAGTTTCAATTGTCGTGTTTGACATGTACTATAAAAAAATTCTAACTCCCAAGCCCTTCACTCCATCCTAATGAAAATTCGTTAAAATGAACCTCGGACCCCATTCTTATTGTCTGTGAAATATGCAGCAGATTGAACAATTAAGACGAAATTCCTGAGATTAAACGGCGCTTATTGCCTATACGTGGAAATCAAATTTACACAGTACACCCACCGACCCCCCCCCCCCTTCCTATTCACAAATTCATTTAGTTTTTCTGACCTGATTTTACTGGATCTTTCATCTTGAACCTTATTTTCAACCTAGTTCAAGTTTAGATTACTGTTCTAATGACCAGACCTATTCGTTCATTTTTAAGAGAGATATGAATTTTTGGGCATTCGAGTTTCGATTGGCGTGCTTGACATGTACTGTTGAAAAAAAACTCTAACTCCCAGCCCCTTACTCAATCCTAATGAAATTTTGTGTAAATGTACCACGGACCCCATTCTTATCGTCTGCCAAATATGCAGCGGATTGAACAATTAAGAAGAAATTCCTGAGATCAAACGGCGAGTATAGGCTGTACGTGGACTTAAAATTTACAGAGTACAAGGGATGTAAGCAGCCGCGTAATATTTCTGTTGCATATATATTTCTTGTTTTCCGTTTAGCCTGTATCTACGATAGCGTGTGAACTACTTATGAATGTTAGAACTTTGGAAATTACTGTCATCAAATTTTTACCGAATAAATTTACGTGTTACTGATTTCGTTATTTCTACATTTATAAAGATTAATTTATCAATTCTGCTGAAATAAAACAGTCAATAGTAACATAATAGTAAACGACACGAAAAAATATTCTCAACACTGAAATACTGTAGATTCCTTATTTTACGCGAGTACTTAATTCCGCGATTCAATGATTTACCATTAAATCGTGAGAACATAAAATCGCAAATGCCAAAATTTTATCATAGTTTCATGTAGTTTACATGTGTTCCATTAAAAGTTTAAAATTTATGAATTTAAACTTAACTATAACAGTTTATTAGCTTGACACTTCGAAATTCCACGTAGATAAACTTATTTATTTTGTTTCGGCTTCAAGTCAATCCTGTCTCTGTTACAGGTCTTCTTTGCGGAAATGCGAGTAATTGTTGTAACACCTTAAGGTTTTTGGCTTAGCTAACAGAGTCAAGCATCAAAAAAATTTTGCCGAAATTGGGCGTTAACCTTTTTAAAAGGAGTTACCTGATTGGTTAATTTCAAGTCCGTAGAGTGACCACGTTGGTGAGTGATTTTTACGAAATCACTTTCCAACTTGCGGCTCATCGAAATAAACATCTTTTAATTAATTTCTACGGATTTTGATTTTGATTCCTCAGGTAAGCTCAAAACTATTTATAAGTACTTTTAATAATATTTATTATTTAAAAAATCTTATTTTAAGATTATTTTGAAAAGTTTTTTTTTATTATTATTTACTTTTAAAGGAATTTGATTAATAAATCATAACAATTCTTAAATTATCAAATCTAACTATAAAGATTCTGTTCAACTTATATTAATTTTGTTATTGAACTAAATAACGTAAGTAATTCGTTATCCTTAATATATTAATTAGTTTCACGAATTTTTCATATTTCAACTTCAAATTTTACCGCGCTAAATTTAAAGAACTCTTCTGTGCTTAGAGATAACCAAGTTAACGTATACAAAACGAAAATAGAAATTTTATCCGCTAAATTCTAAAACATGTCAAAATCTTAAGTAATTATTTCATTCTTTCGATAATTCATTTTCGATCCATCATGTTATTACTAAGGAAACATTTTATAGGTAAGACGGTATCACGATGGTGAAAACCAGAGTGTGACACATGTGTCTCAAAATTAAAAGCGAGATTTTAGAATTCGCGATACGGGCTTCTCGCGATTTTACGCAGATACTAATTTCTCGCGTTTTATTAGGAATTTACAGTACATGGGTAAAATGCATCAGTCATTGTTTTAAGACTTCCCCTAATTGTTGTTAACCGAATCTGAGATCCACACCTCAAAATTCTATTTTCGAATTTATTTAAGACGAAAATCAAGCTCGGGTCTTTTCACCCCCCCCCCCTCCGGACACAAACACGCATCAATATTTCAAATGACCTCGCACTGTTACGAAACCTGAATAGTCAGACATCTTACACGTTGTTTTTCATCTCATACACAAATTCAGTCCCTCTCCCGGGCGGAAACGCCCCAAATTCAAAGACAAATTCGGGAATTCTTTTGCGTCAGCCATGTTTTGAGACACATGCAAAGGTTGTCTGTTCTAATCTCGCCGGAGCCAAGATTTGTTCTTTCTCTCTATTTCTTTCTCTCCTTTTTGTTTAATTTTCTAACTAAAATATTCAACTTAAAAGGGTTGTTGGACTGTAGTACAAGTTGAAAAACACTCTTCAATTAAGATTTAGACACAAACAGTCTTTTATTATTAGGGTCTTCCGTCTTCAGCGGAAGACCCTTCTATTCTTATTGTTATTAGGGTCTTCCGTTTACAAAGGCAGACCCTCTTTTTTTTCTTCGGTTTCTTTTTATTACAGGTAATTAGACCTGTTTTAGGTCAAAAGACCTCTTATTTGATATGAAATAAAATGGGGCTGGTCCTTTAAAGTAGGGATCCAACGGGGTGTATAATCCTTCATCCATCGCTCTTTTAGATCACATCTGCATTTCCTGATATGTTTCGTTGATGAAGATAAAAGGCAAGGTCATTTCCTTTTCTAAAAATCGGACGGAAGACCTCCTCGTTGCTCGCAACGAGATCGTGTCTAGTTAAGGTCTTCCGTTTCCAACGGAAGACCTTACAGTTTTCGTACGATTTCTTATTAAGGTCTTCCGTTTCCAACGGAAGACCTTATAGTTTTCGTACGATTTCTTATTATTATTAGGGTCTTCCGTCTTCAGCGGAAGACCCTTCTATTATTCTTCGGTTTCTTTTTCAATTCTATTATTATTATTATTCTTTTTTTCCTTACACATTTTGTGCAGGCGATTTATCGGAAATGGCTGATTCGATTTCCGTCCAATTTTCACTGATGATGCCTCGCCATCTGAAGTTTGTACCCCCATGATATTTTTTCAAAATTTACTTCCGGTCGGAAGTTATCGTCAATAAACGGTTTTTTAAAGTCAATTTTGTCTGTCAGGTTTCTCAAAAACGAGTAAAGATATAGGGCTGAAACTTTCAGAGATGATAGACCTATCGTTTTTCTGGTGCACCTCGGTCAAGAGAATGTTAGCCGTCGTTCCCGGTCGTCACCGGAAGGAAATTTGAAAAATTGAATTTTTCGATTTTTTTATTTTTGAATATTTTTTTTTTTTAATTTTTACACCTGATAGTGACCCTCTGACTGATTCAGAATATGTATTTTGTTTTAAAATCGATCGAGGCATTCTCGAGAAATTAAGCGTCAAAGTTCTGAAGCGAGAGTCCGAGTAGCCCAGTCGTTATAGTCGTTGACATGGCCTAGGCGACCCGGGTTCAAACCTCGAGTGCCGCAAATTTTTTTTTTACTTTTTTCGCTTAGATCTATGGTTTTATCTTTGAATTGATAAGTATGATCTAATCTTTTCAAAAATCGTACGGAAGACCCACTCGTTGCTCGCAACGAGATCGTATCTAGTTATTATTAAGGTCTTCCGTCTTCAGCGGAAGACCTTACTGTTTTTCTACGGGTTCTCATTCTTCTATATTATTATTATTTTTCTCCTTGGTAGACACCCTTAATATCTCAGCCATTTCTCAATCGATTTTAATGATTTTTACAAGGATAATGTCTTTGGTGAATATCTCTTTGCATCCCACTTCCTGTCTTAAAATTCACTTCCGCTTCTGAATTATCTCCCTTTTTCCTGTATTTTGGAGCATGATGTTGTCCACGCATCTCCTCAGGAACCGTTATAGTTAGAGACTTGAAATTTATATGCAAGACAGAGTGGTTATTGTAGATATGCTTGCTTGTTTTAGATTTGTCAAGAAGCCATTTTCCTTGAAGCTCGCCTGGACCCGAAAATTGGGATTAAAAAACGTTGTAATTTTTTGTGGTTTTCTTTAATTATCTAATTTCTGAAAAATATTTTGTTAAGACATGTAACGTAAAAATAGTTTCTATTTACAAGACCTTTCTTTTAAAATCAAGAAAAAGGGGCTAGCCCCTCACATAAGGGGACTAAACGGCTCTAAAGTCTTTAATATGTAGCCCTTTACTAAACGATATTTTGTGAAATGTTATATAAGCAAATATGTTCATCTCACAGTTATGTATCCAGGCAATGTAATGATTTTTCCATGTGTTAGGTAATTAAGGGTTTTTAGGGGCCAAAAGTCCAAAATTTTGATCACCCATATCTCAGAAAGGAAAACTATTTTGAAATGCAGTACAGAAGAAAATTTGTTCAAATGAAGTTTTTAACAATATGCAATTTTCAAAATTTCGTTAAACGGCCCCTATAAGGAGATAAGGGACCAGCCCCTAAAATCTTTTTTCTCATATATCTCCAGAACGGTAACGAATTTGTAAACACTTGTTAAACAAAATGTGTTTAGAATTAAGTGACCTTTTATTTGATATCAAGAAAAAGGGGCTGGCCCCTTAAATTAGGGAACCAAAGGGCTCTAAAGTCTTTTATCTATAGCCCTTTACTGAGGGATATTTTGTAAAATGTTATAGTAGCAAATATGTTTATCTCACAGTTATGTATCTAAGCGATGTAATGATTTTATCATGTGTTACGTAATTTGGGGTTTTTAGGGGCCAAAAGTCCAAAACTCTGATCACCCATATCTAAGAAAGGAAAAATATTTTGAAATGCAGTACAGAAGAAAAGTTGTTCAAAATGATGTTCTTAACAAAATGCAACCTTCAAAATTTTGTTAAACGGCCCCTATAAGGAGATAAGGGATCGGCCCCTAAAACCTTCTTTCTCATATATCTCAAAAACGGTAACAAATTTCTAAAAACTTGTTGGACAAAATTGGTTTAGAATTAAGTGACCTTTTATTTGATATCAAGAAAAAGGGGCTGGTCCCGTAAATTATGGATCAAAGGGCTCTAAAGTCTTTTATCTATAGCCCTTTACTGAGGGATATTTTGTAAAATGTTATAGAAGCAAATATGGTTATCTCACAGTTATGTATCTAAGCGATGTAATGATTTTATCATGTGTTATGTAATTAGGGGTTTTTAGGGGCCAAAAGTCCGAAATTCTGATTACCCATATCTCAGAAAGGAAAAATATTTTGAAATGCAGTACAGAAGAAAATTTGTTCAAAATGATGTTCTTAACAAAATGCAACCTTCAAAATTTCGTTAAAAGACCCCTACATGGATATAAGGGATCGGCCCCTAAAACCTTCTTTCCTATATATCTCAAGAACGGTAACGAATTTCTAAACATTTGTTGACAAAATGTGTTCAGAATGAAATGGCCTTGCATTTGATTTTAAGAAAAAGGGGCTGGTCCCTTAAATTAGGGGATCAAAGGGCTCTAAAGTCTTTAATCTATAGCGTTTTACTAAGAGCTATTTTGTGAAAGGTTATTTAAGCTGAATTAGGTATAATACGTTCTAATATCCTAACAATATAATGATTTTCTCTTGCGTTACCTATTAAGGGTTTTTTAGGAGCCAGAGGTAAATAAGTTTAATCTTTTCTATCTTAATTTGAAGAAATGCAAGTATTTAAAAAAACAATATAAGAGAAGTTATAAAATGTGATACAAAAAAGCATTAGTTCTCCACTCTTTTTTCCATATCATGTTTTTTTGTCGAAAATCAAAGTCGATGATGTTAAATTTCCTTCTAAAAATCGGACGGAAGACCTCCTCGTTGCTCGCAACGAGATCGTGTCTAGTTCTTCTTGTTTTTCCTTCTGACTTCTTTTTTGCTTTATATCTCAAAAACTATTCAACCGATTTGCAAGAAATTTTCAGGAATTATGTTAAATAGTTGTCCCTTGAAGATTTTAAACTTTCAATCATTAAGTCACTTCCGTTTTCTAGTTACGTCATTTTTAAAAATTTCAAAAAGTGATTTTGTCCAGGACTTTTCTCGTAAACGGTTGTTTATAAGGACTTGAAATTCTCTGTGATTGTAAATCTGTGGATTTACTTATGGCAAATTTACAAAAAAAATTATTTTGTCACTTCCGGTCGAAACCGGAAGTGATTCTAATTTTTCCGAATTTTCATTTTTTTAAGCGAATAATAAAATTATATGCATGTTGTAGAGTTTGCAAAGCTAAATGCAAAACTGAAATTCGTTTTCAAATCGGATGATGCATTAAAGAGATATCTGGGTTTAAAAATTGATCTTTCCGGAAATTTTGATTCCGTGTTTTTGGTTTTAAAAATAGTGCACATTTCACACTGAAAGTAATTTCTACTGAAAACAATTCGTACTGATAATTAAACTATATATAAAACACAAAATTATATGCATATTGTAGAGTTTACAAAGCTTAATACAAAACTGAAATTTGTTTTCAAATCGGATGATGCATTGCAGAGATATCGGGGTTTAAATATTGATTTTTCCGGAAATTTTGATTCCGTGTTTTTGGTTTAAAAAATAGTGTAAAATTCACACTGAAAGTAACTCCTGCTGAAAACAATTCGTGCAGGTCATAAAACCGGACTCTGTTTTTTAATAGTTAAATAAAGTGTTTTTCGATACAATTTCGTTATTTCGATCGATAATTACGCTGTAAATTTTTATTAGTCTTATTAGTTATAATCGAAATAATTATATCGTACGATTCCCCATTTCAACTCGCCATGTTTTGACTGCGAACAAACAGCTGATAGCGGTGTGTCTACATTTTTAAAAGAAGCAAGGCCTGCAAGACGTCGATAGTGGAAATTTCAGCTCAATTAACGTATGACAGATTATAAAGGTATTTTTCAATACAGGATATGTCGTATTGACTTTTTCTTTTCAGAGTATTTGCACTTTTCAATCTAATCCGAGATTCCTCTGACTCTAACCTCTGCTTTTGAAGTACGTCACAATATAAAAGCGGGCGTTAGAGTCAGCGGAATCTCAGAATATTATCTGTCCAGTGTATTTTCACGGTAGCTGCAGAACTGTAGCTCTCCGGGAAAAAAATAATGACAGACCGGAGAGCTACAGGGCCACCCATTGAAAAAATTGTACATGTATATTTATTGCGCAGAAAAACGTTCGCTAGTTTTGGACTGATTTACCTTATTTATACGCAAATTCTGTGAAAACAATTAGTACCATTAAATTCCTCATGCAATTTACTACTGATATCGCCTCTTTATTTGCCTCAGACTTTCTCCGAAACACGCTACCGACTTTGGAAAATCAAGTATGTTGAATTTACATCGAGATCGAGAGTCGCCATTTTTACATGTAAACAAAGTGGACCACATGAATTTACGGGACTGGTGATGGTGTTTAAAAGACTATCCGAGGCAAGTGAAGAGACGATATCAGTAGTAAATTGCATGAAGAATTTAAAATTAAAAGCGGTGGGAGTCCTCAGGTACACAAGAATAGAATGTTGTATTTAGAGTGCATGTTTGCATGATGATAACTTTACCCTAAATATTTATAGCAGATCTTTACCATATCGCCTTCACTTAATTTATAAATTAAAAAACTCAGGCTTGTGTTTAATTAAATAAATATATTTGACAAAGTAATTATTCAATCTAATTAAAATTAGACCTTTTGTCTCGCTCTCTGTTATATATGGTTATTGCTTGTGTAACAGGCATGTAAAGTCTCAAATTTCATATTATATCAAGCTCAGAATTTAGGTCAATGTTCCATGATATCTATTAAACAGTCTTCTCAAGATATAAGTATTTCACAGAATCATTGTAATTTGAGAGATTAGATTATCTTTTATACATATTGATTCATTTTAGGTAAGCTTTACATGCATATCACATCAACATAGTATGTAAATAATTTTTACTGCATGTGCCTCAGATCTCTCTCTCTCTCTCTCTCTCTCTCTCTCTCTCTCTCTCTCTCTCTCTCTCTCTTTTAATCTTGGCAAAGACTCATGAAACTGTCAGAGGGCAACTTAATTTTGTGACAAAAATATCTCGATCTTGTAAAAGAAATCCAAAGTGCATTGAATTTTAAAATGAGCATGTATTATTAATCCCTCATTTTTATGCGCATTATACATAGTATTGTTTTTAAAACATGTAATTTGTAAGAAAAAACCCTCGCTAAATTTATTCGCAATAAACCACGGTAGAATTGACAAAACATGGTATACACGTAGCAGAAGCTTATACTTTGACACTGTTTGGATTGGTAATATTCCTAAAGTTTGTAGTTTATGAATTGAAATATTGCTGTCGCACTTCAAGTAAAACAAACTCTCTCGCTCACTCCTGCTCTCGCTCAATCTGATATGTCTATACCCAAGAAATTATTTTAATGTTATGATATTATGACTTGATATGCACATTTTTGTTTTTGTACTGGCTAAATGTTAATGTCATATATTTGGATATGTCATACTTATAACACTGCATGGTCAGTGTATTTTTTCCAAAAATATTATGTATATGTTAATGTAAACACAGCTATTACAAGTACATGTATGTTAACACAGCTACCGTAATTTATTTTTTTTAATTTCAGCTTAAAGCAGACTCTTGTTACCACATGGCTTTTACCTGTTGATTCTTGTGGTTTCAGCTCTTGAGGTTAACCTGTCACCTCTACCCACATGCATATTCCTTGTGTTCTACAGACTATCTACCGGTAATTCAAATTAAATCTAATAATGCATGAACAATAATGGAACTTTAAGAAAGCATCATGTCCTATTGTGGTTTGTTCATGTTTGATAAGAAATTATGAAAAACAAAATTAAGGCTGTTTAAAGAAATATAATTGTTGTGAAAATTTGTTTTTCAATAAAAGTATGCAATTATGTTTCCTTCATTTTTTATTTTATAAAGATATTTAGATGTGTTTACATAGTTGAAAAATCACCCAACTCTTTCCAATTTTCTCCATAAGATTACATGTAGGATATGTAAATGTACATTTGACTTTTGAATAACACCAGCAATGATAATTACTTTTGAAATGAGCAAGAAACAATCTATTTTCACCCGCTTAAGGTATATATGCATAAAAAAGTAGGAAAAAACATGTCAAATTTGAACATTTTTAATGGATTTCTTCTCCACCAGCTACCCGGGTGTGTTTGAATTTAATTTTATTTAAGGCAGATGTTGAACTTGTTGATCTTACTGTTTTAGCATGGTTAAAAAGAGACAATAAACCAGAATAGATTAGATATTCACTAAATATGATTGTTAGCTTACTTTTTTCATGGAAAAAAGAAATCACATGCAGGAATACTTGTCTATTTAATTATTAAAATGCTACAAATCATTCAAGAAACATAAAAAGATCAAATTCTAGTATCATTGATGATTGTTTTCAAATATGTGTGAGAAATGACTCATAGAAATTGCCACAAGTTTCAGAAAATTAGGTAAAAGATTTCAAACCATGACTTTTTTATGAAAATCAAAAGATAGGGGGTGGGTATACATGTAAGGGCATTTCTAAGTTATGTGATGCTTTTATCAAGATAATATCATGTAGATGTATGTTGTATTGAATAAGGTTTCTTATTAAAGGTGGTTGAACAACAATTGACCTCTAAAAGGTCAGGTAAAGATGTTTTACTATGGAGAACCCTGTAAATCTGTGTTGAGTAAAAGAAATTGGAAATGGTGGGTTCACTTAAATGGCCATATGTTTATTAAACCTCAATGGAATTGTCAATATGTGGTATACTTTTTTCTCAGAATTGCATTAGCTTTCTTATTCTAAGACAAAGACATCTGTTCATAAAATGTACTAAGTTAAAGGTAGCAAGGGACGATTCGGATAAAGTATCCGTTAATATTTTTGTAAAATTAAGGTACATCACTACACCTAGAATTATACTTTTTAAGACACTTCTTCACAAGATGGCGATTTAAATATTTTGTTGAACTCATAATATCGTTCGATTGGGTTGTATACCGTCATAGCTTAATGGTTAAAGTATTGGGTTTCTAAAGCGTTTGAGTTTTAGTCCGCCTGGAGCTTTTGTTACTGTTTATTGAATTAAAGTTTTGAAAATGTAATTGTTCATCCAAATTTGCACATTTTTTGCCTATTTGACTTAAACACTTCTTATCAATTATGATATCTATCATAATCAAGTAATTTTCTGCTGATTTGACAAAATATTTCAAGGTGTTTTGAGCCACCTTAAGAGATGCTGCACTTGAAGGCTTATGAGTGTTGCTAAGATTCATAAAATGAATTTTAAAGATCATCATTAGAGGGATCTCCCTTGTTGGAATTGGTATGCAATATGAAAACCCCTAATGTTTAATACGTACATGAGAATTGAATAGTGAAACTTGCGGCTAAGACTGTTGTGTTGACTTTACACTGTTTGTCAATTGCAGGTTACAAATGGGAGGTTATATAACTCGAAATTTATGTTGGATGGGACATTATATACCTATTCACTTGGTATGAGGATAATAGCAAGTTTATTGTCCTCCAAGACAGCCACTATTTCATGGGCGAAGCCAAGTGAAATAGTTGCTGTTGAGGGGGACAATAAACTGTCTGTCATCCTCACACAACACAACAGTCTCAGTCTGTCTTTCTGTCAGTAAATAGCTATAGGTATCTTAATTATTATCCTGAAAAAAACTTTATTAGTTGGCGATGCAGAATTTCTTGATGATAAACAAATTAGAATTATCGGACTTTGAATTTAATGCTGTGATCGGATTATACCAGAGGTGTTCCGAGTTTAAAAAAGGGAAATCGTATGCTGCTGGTGAATAGCATAGAAACTATTTCACAGTTAGATGGAATAGCATGTTTATTCATTATAATTTTACATAGGAAATATTCACAGAAATATAATAAACTTTACATTTCTAAGTTTCTGACATTTGATGGTGCAACAAGCACAGTTTGGAAAGTCAAAGGTGACATCTTTTGTATCTGACTCCTTTTCGGCTCTATAACTCAAAAAGTTTATAACCGATTGAGATGAAACTTTGAGAGATTATGTGCAACTATTATGCCTCTAAGATCCTAAAGTTTCTTTGAAAACGCCCTTTCCGTTTTTACGTTACGTCATTTAAACAAAAAATTTTAAAAAGTCATTTTGTCCAGGGCGTTTCTAAAAACGCTTTAAGATAGAGGCTTGAAATTTTCAATGGTTATGATTTAGTCGTTTTACCTCTGTAATAAGGCTCGAAATGAAAATCTGTCACTTCCAATCAAAACCAGAAGTGAATCAAATTTTTCGAAAAATTGAATTTTTTGATCAAGTCAAAAATGAATATCTGTTTTGTAGAGCTTATTCAGCTTAATCTAACACTGAAAGCCGTTTTAAAATCGGACGATGCATTAGAGATATCGGGTTTAAAAATTGATATTTCCAGAAATTTTGATTCCGCGTCCTTGGTTTAAAAAATAGCGTAATGTTCAAAGTAAAATTAACTTGTACCAAAAATAATTGTTTAGTCGTACTTGAAATAAGTAAGGTTTTTGTTAAGTCGTACTTAAACTCATTCGGATTTTGTTAAGTCGTACCAGGAATAATTCGATTTTTTTCATCTTTTTATTTTAGTTACTCCTGTTATTGGTTTAAGAGCTCTGCTTCTTACATGAATATCTGTTTTGTAGAGCTTATTCAGCTGAATCTAACACTGAAAGCCGTTTTAAAATCGGACGATGCATAACAGAGATATCGGGGTTTAAAAATTGATTTTTCCGGAAATTTTGATTCCACTTCCTTGGTTTGAAAAATAGCGTAATGTTCAAATTAAAATTAACTCGTACCAAAAATAATTGTTAAGTCGTACTTGAACACATTCGGATTTTTTTGTTAAGTCGTTCTTGAAATCGGAATGGTTTTTGCTAAGTCGTACTAAAAATCATTCGGATTTTGTTAAGTCGTACCAGGAATAATTCGATTTTTTTATCTTTTTATTTTAGTTACTCTTGTTGTTGGTTTAAGAGCTCTGCTTCTTACAGGAACTTCCAGCTTTACTTTCGACATTAACGGAAGACCCACTCGTTGCTTTGCAACGAGCTTTGCTCTAGTTATTATTATTATTTTTTTCCACAAATTTTGTGCACGCGTTTTCTCGAACACTATTCGACCGATTTCAATCATTTTTTCACAGAAGATGGGACGTGATGTAAACTTCATACGTTTTTGAGATTTTTCCTGTCGGCACTTCCGGTACCGATTTATCGGCCATTTTGCACATTTTCACGACCTATTTTGTGCAGAGCTGATCTCAGAAACTATCAGAGATATGACTATGAAATTTTCAGGATAGGTAGTCTATAGTTTGAAGTTGTGCACTATTATGTTGTTTTATGCCAGTGGCGCCATTTCTTGGAGCTAGCCTGGGCTCGAAAATTGAGTACGAATTTTCATTCAAAATTTTCATACGTTTTCATCTGTATCTTTTTATCAGTTGATATTTTGTTAAGACATATATTACAAAAGTAGTAGATAATTAAACGTTCTTTCCAACAAAATCAAGAAAAAGGGGCTGGCCCCTTAAATTAGGGGCCAAGACACTCGTAAACTCTATTACAAATAACTTAAAAACGATCAAAATTTTGTAATGCAATATAGAAGCAAAGTTGTTGATTGTAGCAATATTTATCAGGTAAAATCATTTTCACACCCATTTATGACGTAATTAAGGATTTTAAGGGGTCAAAGTACTTAAACTTTGATGCAAGGAGGCATATTTTGTTAGGCAATGTAGAAAAGAAAATGTTTGCATTGATGATTCTAATCGATTCCACTAATCAAAACTCTAAAGTCTGTCCCCATTAAGGATCTAGAGGGCTGGCCCCTAAAATATTCAATCATTTGTATCTCAAAAATGAACAACAATTTTAGATGGGTGTAAGAACAAAAAATGTTAGTATTCGTGAGACCTTTCGATTGAACTAAAGAAAAAGGGGTTGGCCCCTTAAATGAGGGGCCAAGACACTCGTAAACTATATCACAGATAACTTGAAAATCAAGATTTCAAATATCTTTGGTACCTAGCCTTTTTACAAAATTGATACCAGCGAGATTTTAGTCACTGTAAGTGATTGAGACACAACATTTTATAAATGATAGACAATCGATTGGAGATATATTTAACGGGTTTTCTTTTGTCAACCGTCATTTCCGGTACTCACCAGAAGAGTTCAAACAATTCTTTTTTTTTCACAAGTTTAACTGATTATCTTTGGTGTTTCATCTTCCATGATTAACAGTGGTGTACACTAAACAAATGTATAAAAAAAACCTAGCTTTTATTTTCATAAACCTCTTTTGTTCGTCCGTTTTCGGTCTCGAGACAAAAAACCTAGATTCACCAAGATCGCAGATTTGGCAGAGAATATCGATATTTCATCGTATCATATGAAAACAAAATCGGACGGAAGACCTACTCGTTACTCGTAACGAGATCTAGTTATTATTATTTTTTTCCACAAATTTTGTGCACGAGATTTCTCAAAAACTATTTGACCGATTTAGACCATTTTTTCACAGAAGATGAGACTTGATGTAAACTTCATACGTTTTTTGAGATTTTTTCTGTCGGCACTTCCGGTACCGATTTATCGGCCATTTTGTACATTTTTACAAGATATTTTGTGCAGAGCTGATCTCAAAAACTATCAGAGATATGACTATAAAATTTTCAGGATAGGTAGTCTATAGTTTGAAGTTGTGCACTATTATGTTGTTTTACGCCAGTGGCGCCATTTCTTGGAGCTCGCCTGGGCTCGAAATTTGAGTACGAATTTTCATTCAAAATTTTCATACGTTTTCATCTGTATCTTTTTATCAGTTGATATTTTGTTAAGACATATATTACAAAAGTAGTAGGTAATTAAACGTTCTTTCCAACGAAATCAAGAAAAAGGGGCTGGCCCCTTAAATTAGGGGCCAAGACACTCGTAAACTCTATTACAAATAACTTAAAAATGATCAAAATTTTGTAATGCAATATAGAAGCAAAGTTGTTGATTGTAGCAATATTTATCAGGTAAAATCATTTTACACCCATTTATGACGTAATTAGGGATTTTTAGGGGCCAAAGTACTTAAACTTTGATGCAATATATCTAGAGAAGGAGACATATTTTGTTAGGCAATGTAGAAAAGAAAATGTTTGCATTGATGATTCTAATCTATTCCACTAATCAAAACTCTAAAGTCTGTCCCCATTAAGGATCTAGAGGGCTGGCCCCTAAAATATTCAATCATTTGTATCTCAAAAATGAACAACAATTTTAGATGGGTGTAAGAACAAAAAATGTTAGTATTCGTGAGACCTTCCGATTGAACTCAAGAAAAAGGGGCTGGCCCCTTTAATGAGGGGCCAAGACACTCGTAAACTCTATTACAGATAACATGAAAACAATCAAGATTTCAAATATCTTTGGTACCTAGCCTTTTTACAAAATTGATACCAGCGAGATTTTAGTCACTGTAAGTGATTGTGACACAAACTTTTATAAATGATAGACAATCGATTGAAGATATATTTAACTGGTTTTCTTTTGTCAACCGTCACTTCCGGTACTCACCAGAAGAGTTCAAACAATTCATTTTTTTCACAAGTTTAACTGATTATCTTTGGTCTTTCATCTTCCATGATTAACAGTGGTGTACACTAAACAAATGTATAAAAAAAATCCTACCTTTTATTTTCATAAACCTCTTTTGTTCGTCCGTTTTCGGTCTCGTTATTAAGGTCTTCCGTTTCCAACGGAAGACCTTATAGTTTTCGTACTGTTTCTTATTATTATTATTTTTTTTTCCAAATTTTGTGCACGCGATTTCTCGAAAACTATTCAGCCGATTTCAGCAATTTTTTCACATATTATGAGTCATCATCTGAATTTTATATGTTTTTGAAATTTTCGTTGTCGTCACTTCCGGTATCGATTTATCGGCCATTTTGTAGTTTTTTAGGACCTATTTTGTGCAGAGCTGATCTCAGAAAGTATCAGAGATATGACTATGAAATTTTCAGGATAGATAGTCTAAAGTCTGAAGTTGTGCACTATTATTTTGTTTTACGCCAGTGGCGCCATTTCTTGGAGCTCGCCTAGGCACGAAAATTGGGTACGAATTTTTATCCAAAATTTTCATACGTTTTGAACTATATCTTTTTATCAGTTGATATTTTGTAAACACATATATAACAAAAGTGGTAGATAATCATAAGTTCTTTCCAACAAAATCAAGAAAAAGGGGCTGGCCCCAAAAATTAGGGGCCAAGGCACTCTTAAACTCAATCACAAATAACTTAAAAACGATACAAATTTTGTAATGCATTATAGAAGCAAAGTTGTTGATCGTACCAATATCTATTAGAAAAAATTATTGCCACGCCCATTTATTACGTAATTAGGGATTTTTAGGGGCCAGAGTACTTAGATTTTGACGCAATATAAGTAAAAAAGTAGAAATATTTTGTAAGACATCATAGAAGAGAAAATGTTTGAATTTATGATTTAAATCGATTCCACTTATCAAAACACGAATTTCCGTCCCCATTAAGGATCTAGAGGGCTGGCCCCTAAAATATTCAAACATTTGTATCTCAAAAATGATCAACAATTTTGAATGGGTGTAAGAACAAAAAATGTTAGTATTCTTAAGACCTTTTCAAAGAAATCAAGAAAAAGGGGCTGGCCCCTTAAATTAGGGGCCAAGGCAGTCATTAACTCTATTACAAATAACTTAAAAACGATAAAAATTTTGTAATGCATTATAGAAGCAAAGTTGTTGATCGTACCAATATCTATTAGAAAAAATTATTGCCACGCCCATTTTTTACGTAATTAGGGATTTTTAAGGGCCAAAGTACTTAAACTTTGACGCAATATAACTAGAGAAGTAGACATATTTTGTTAGACATCATAGAAGAGAAAGTGTTTGAATTTATGATTTAAATCGATTTCTATTATCAAAACACGAATATCTGTCCCCATTAAGGATCTAGAGGGCTGACCCCTAAAATATTCAAACATTTGTATCTCAAAAATGATCAACAATTTTGGATGGGTGTAAGAACAAACATTGTTAGTATTCTTATGACCTTTTCAAAGATATCGAGAAAAAGGGACTTGCCCCTTTTTTTTGGGGGGGGGGGGGAAGAGACTCGTAAAGTCTATTACAAATTACATAAAAACGATTAAGATTTTGTAATGCATTATAGTAGCAAAGTTGTTGATTGTAGCAATATTCATCTGGAAAACTCATTGCCACAGCCATTTATTACGTAATAAGGGATTTGTATACATTATCTGAAAGTGTGGGGGGGGGGATAATTCTGAAATAATATCGATTATTCATGGTATGGTTTACAACAAAAATCGCAAGGAAGACCTACTCGTTACTCGTAACGAGATCGTATCTAGTTATTATTATTTTTTTCCACAAATTTTGTGCACGAGATTTCTCAAAAACTATTCGACCGATTTCGACCATTTTTTCAGAGAAGATGAGTCTTGATGTAAACTTCATACGTTTTTGAGATTTTTCCTGTCGGCACTTCCGGTACCGATTTATCGGCCATTTTGTACATTTTTACGACCTATTTTGTGCAGAGCTGATCTCAGAAACTATCAGAGATATGACTATGAAATTTTCAGGATAGGTAGTCTATAGTCTGAAGTTGTGCACTATTATTTTGTTTTACGCCAGTGGCGCCATTTCTTGGAGCTCGCGTAGGCACGAAAATTGGGTACGAATTTTCATTCAAATTCTTCATACGTTTTCATCTGTATCTTTTTATCAGTTGATATTTTGTTAAGACATATATAACAAATATAGTAGATAATCATAAGTTCTTTCCAACGAAATCAAGAAAAAGGGGCTGGCCCCTTAAATTAGGGGCCAAGACACTCGTAAACTCTATTGCAAATAACTTAAAAACGATCAAAATTTGGTAATGCAATATAGAAGCAAAGTTGTTGATTGTAGCAATATTTATCAGGTAAAATCATTTTCACACCCATTTATGACGTAATAAGGGATTTTAAGGGGCCAAAGTACTTAAACTTTGATGCAATATATCTAGAGAAGGAGACATATTTTGTTAGGTAATGTAGAAAAGAAAATGTTTGCATTGATGATTCTAATCAATTCCACTAATCAAAACTCCAAAGTCTGTCCCCATTAAGGATCTATAGGGCTGGCCCCTAAAATATTCAATCATTTGTATCTCAAAAATGAACAACAATTTTAGATGGGTGTAAGAACAAAAAATGTTAGTATTCGTGAGAACTGTCGATTGAACTCAAGAAAAAGGGGCTGGCCCCTTAAATGAGAAGCCAAGACACTCGTAAACTATATTACAGATAACTTGAAAACAAGCAAGATTTCAAATATCTTTGGTACTTAGCCTTTTTTACAAAATTGATACCAGCGATATTTTAGTCACTGTAAGTGATTGAGACACAAACTTTTATAAATGATAGACAATCGATTGAAGATATATTTAACGGGTTTTCTTTTGTCAACCGTCACTTCCGGTACTCACCAGAAGAGTTCAAACAATTCATTTTTTTCACAAGTTTAACTGATTATCTTAGGTGTTTCATCTGCTATGATTAACAGTAGTGTACACTAAACATATGTATAAAAAAAACCTAGCTTTTATTTTCATAAACCTCTTTTGTTCGTCCTTTTTCGGTCTCGAGACAAATAACCTAGATTCACCAAGATCGCAGATTTGGCAGAGAATATCGATATTTCATCGTATCATATGAAAACAAAATCGGACGGAAGACCTACTCGTTACTCGTAACGAGATCTAGTTAAGGTCTTCCGTTTCCAACGGAAGACCTTATTGTTATTCTTCGGTTTCTTTTTCCCTATTATTATTATTATTATTATTTTTTTTCTTACAAATTTTGTGCACGCGATTTCTCTGAAACGGCTTGACCGATTTTCATGAAACTTTCAGATGTGATAGATAGCGATCGAAACCTTATAGGTTTTTAATTATATTGATGACGTCACTTCCGTTTTTGAGATATTGACGTTTTAGCGATTTTTAGAGGGGTGGCTTGTTACTCTAACTTCTCCTAAACTATAACAGATATTGAGTTCAAACTTTCATGGAATGGTAGACAAAAGATTGTAGATTTGCAAATTTATTTTCATTTTGATCTGGATTGAAAGGCGCCGAAGCTCGCCTGGACCCGAAAATTTAGTTTAAAAAAATGTCGTATTTTTTTCTTGTTTTCTTTGTTTATCTCTTTTCTGAAAAATATTTTGTTAAGACATGTAATGTAAGAAAGGTTAATATTTACAGGATCTTTCATTTGAAATCAAGAAAAAGGGGCTGGCCCCTCAAATTAGGGAATAAAAGGGCTTTAAAGTCTTTTATCTGTAGCCATTTACTGAGAAATATTTTGTGAAATGTTATAGAAGCAAATATGTTTATCTTACAGTAATGTATCCAAGTAATGTAATGATTTTATCGTATGTTACGTAATTAAGGGTTTTGAAGGGCCAAAAGTCAAAAATTTTGATCACCCATATCTCAGAAAGGAAAAATATTTTGTAATGCAATACAGAAGAGAAGTTGTTTCAAATGATGTTCTTAACAAAATACAACCTTCAAAATTTCGTTAAACGGCCCTTAAAAGGAGTTAAGGGACCGGCCCCTTATACCTTCTTTCTCATATATCTCCAAAACGGTAACGATATTTAAAACACTTGTTGAACAAAATTTGTGTAGAATTAAATGACCTTTTATTTGATACCAAGAAAAAGGGGCTGGCCCCTTAAATTAGGGGACCAAAGGCCTCTAAAATCTTTAATCTGTAGCCCTTTACTGAGAGATATTTTGTGAAATGATGTAGAAGCAAATGTGTTTGTTTTATAGTTATGTACTAAGGCAATGTAATGATGTTATCATGTGTTACGTAATTAAGGGGTTTTAGGGGCCAAAAGTCAAAAAAGTTGATCACCCATATCTCAGAACGGAAAAATATTTTGTAATGCAGTACAGAAGAAGAGTTGTTCAAAATGATGTTCTCAACAAAGTGCAACCGTCAAAATTTCGTTAAACGGCCCCTAAAAGGAGTTAAGGGACCGGCCCCTAAAACCTTCTTTCTCATATATCTCCAAAACGGTAACGATATTTTAAACACTTGTTGAACAAAATTTGTGTAGAATAAAATGACCTTTTATTTGATACCAAGAAAAAGGGGCTGGCTCCTTAAATTAGGGGACCAAAGGCCTCTAAAGTCTTTAATCTGTAGCCCTTTACTGAGGGATATTTTGTGAACGGTTATAGAAGCAAATATGTTTATCTTACAGTTATGTATCCAAGCAATGCAATGATTTTATCATGTGTTACATAATAAGGGTTTTTTAGGGGCCAAAATTATAGAATGTTGATCACAAATATCTCAGAAAGGAAATATATTTTGAAATGCAGTAAAGAAGAAAAGATACTCAGAAAGATGTACTTAATAAGATGCAATTTTCAAAATTTCGTTAAATGGCCCCTATAAGGAGTTAAGGGATCAGCCCCTTAAACGTTCTTTCCCATATATCTCAAGAACGGTAACGAATTTCTAAACAGTTGTTTAACAAAATGTGTTGAGATTCAATTGACCTTTTATTTGATATCAAAAAAGGGGCTGGCCCCTAAAATTAGGAAACTAAAGGGCTCTAAAATGTTTCATCTGTAGCTCTTTACTGAGGGAAATTTAATGAAAGGCTATAGAAGCAAATATGTTTATCTTACAGTTCTGTATCCAAGTAATGTGATGATTTTTTCATGTGTTATGGAATAAGGATTTTTTAGGGGTCAAGGGTCCACAAACTTTGACCAGCTATATCTCACCAAGAAAATGTTTTGAAATGCAGTGTAGAAGAAAAGATACTCAAAATGATGTACTTTACAAAATGCAACCTTCAAAATTTGGTTCAGCGGCTCCAATAAGGAGGTAAGGGACTGGCCCCTAAATTTTTTTTTTCTCAGATATCTCAAGAACGGTGACGAATTTCTAAACCCTTGTTGAACAAAGCTCTTATCCCTGAAACAAAATAGTATCTGGCCCTTAGAATGTAGACCCCGTTTTTCTATTCTAAATCATGTTTAGCAAAATCAAGATCTAACATATATCTCAAATTCTAAAATCAGACGGAAGACCTCCTCGTTGCTCGCAACGAGATCGTGTCTAGTTATTTAAGGTCTTCCGTTTCCAACGGAAGACCTTATAGTTTTCGTACGATTTCTTATTATTATTATTATTATTATTATTTTCCACAAATTTTGTGCAGGAGATTTCTCGAAAACTATTCGACCGATTTCGACCATTTTTTCAGAGAAGATGAGACTTGATGTAAACTTCATACGTTTTTGAGATTTTCCCTGTCGGCACTTCCGGTACCGATTTATCGGCCATTTTGTCCATTTTCACGACCTATTTTGTGCAGAGCTGATCTCAGAAACTATCAGAGATATGACTATGAAATTTTCAGGATAGGTAGTCTATAGTTTGAAGTTGTGCACTATTATATTTTTTTACGCCAGTGGCGCCATTTCTTGGAGCTCGCCTGGGCTCGAAAATTGAGTACGAATTTTCATTCAAAATTTTCATACGTTTTCATCTGTATCTTTTTATCGGTCAATATTTTGTTAAGACATATATTACAAAAGTAGTAGATAATTAAACGTTCTTTCCAACAAAATAAAAAAAAAGGGGCTGACCCCTTAAATTAGGGACCAAGACACTCGTAAACTCTATTACAAATAACTTAAAAACGATCAAAATTTTGTAATACAATATAGAAGCAAAGTTGTTGATTGTAGCAATATTTATCAGGTAAAATCATTTTCACACCCATTTATGACGTAATTAGGGATTTTAAGGGGCTAAAGTACTTAAACTTTGATGCAATATATCTAGAGAAGGAGACATATTTTGTTAGGCAATGTAGAAAAGAAAATGTTTGCATTGATGATTCTAATCAATTCCACTAATCAAAACTCTAGAGTCTGTCCCCATTAAGGATCTAGAGGGCTGGCCCCTAAAATATTCAATCATTTGTATCTAAAAAATGAACAACAATTTTAGATGGGTGTAAGAACAAAAAATGTTAGTATTCGTGAGACATTTCGATTGAGAAAAAGGGGCTGGCCCCTTAAATGAGGGGCCAAGACACTCGTAAACTATATTAAAGATAACTTGAAAACAATCAAGATTTCAAATATCTTTGGTACCTAGCCTTTTTACAAAATTGATACCAGCGAGATTTTAGTCACTGTAAGTGAATTGAGACACAAACTTTTATAAATGATAGACAATCGATTGAAGATATATTAAACGGGTTTTCTTTTGTCAACCGTCACTTCCGGTACTCACCAGAAGAGTTCAAACAATTCATTTTTTTCACAAGTTTAACTGATTATCTTTGGTGTTTCATCTCCCATGATTAACAGTAGTGTACAATAAACAAATGTATAAAAAAAAACCTAGCTTTTATTTTCATAAACCTCTTTTGTTCGTCCGTTTTCGGTCTCGAGACAAAAAACCTAGATTCACCAAGATCGCAAATTTGGCAGAGAATATCGATATTTCATCGTATCATATGAAAACAAAATCGGACGGAAGACCTACTCGTTACTCGTAACGAGATCTAGTTATTATTATTATTATTATTTTTTTCCACAAATTTTGTGCACGCGTTTTCTCGAACACTATTCGACCGATTTCAATCATTTTTTCACAGAAGATGGGACGTGATGTAAACTTCATACGTTTTTGAGATTTTTCCTGTCGGCACTTCCGGTACCGATTTATCGGCCATTTTGCACATTTTCACGACCTATTTTGTTCAGAGCTGATCTCAGAAACTATCAGAGATATGACTATGAAATTTTCAGGATAGGTAGTCTATAGTTTGAAGTTGTGCACTATTATGTTGTTTTATGCCAGTGGCGCCATTTCTTGGAGCTAGCCTGGGCTCGAAAATTGAGTACGAATTTTCATTCAAAATTTTCATACGTTTTCATCTGTATCTTTTTATCAGTTGATATTTTGTTAAGACATATATTACAAAAGTAGTAGATAATTAAACGTTCTTTCCAACAAAATCAAGAAAAAGGGGCTGGCCCCTTAAATTAGGGGCCAAGACACTCGTAAACTCTATTACAAATAACTTAAAAACGATCAAAATTTTGTAATGCAATATAGAAGCAAAGTTGTTGATTGTAGCAATATTTATCAGGTAAAATCATTTTCACACCCATTTATGACGTAATTAAGGATTTTAAGGGGTCAAAGTACTTAAACTTTGATGCAAGGAGGCATATTTTGTTAGGCAATGTAGAAAAGAAAATGTTTGCATTGATGATTCTAATCGATTCCACTAATCAAAACTCTAAAGTCTGTCCCCATTAAGGATCTAGAGGGCTGGCCCCTAAAATATTCAATCATTTGTATCTCAAAAATGAACAACAATTTTAGATGGGTGTAAGAACAAAAAATGTTAGTATTCGTGAGACCTTTCGATTGAACTCAAGAAAAAGGGGTTGGCCCCTTAAATGAGGGGCCAAGACACTCGTAAACTATATCACAGATAACTTGAAAACAATCAAGATTTCAAATATCTTTGGTACCTAGCCTTTTTACAAAATTGATACCAGCGAGATTTTAGTCACTGTAAGTGATTGAGACACAACATTTTATAAATGATAGACAATCGATTGGAGATATATTTAACGGGTTTTCTTTTGTCAACCGTCATTTCCGGTACTCACCAGAAGAGTTCAAACAATTCTTTTTTTTTCACAAGTTTAACTGATTATCTTTGGTGTTTCATCTTCCATGATTAACAGTGGTGTACACTAAACAAATGTATAAAAAAAACCTAGCTTTTATTTTCATAAACCTCTTTTGTTCGTCCGTTTTCGGTCTCGAGACAAAAAACCTAGATTCACCAAGATCGCAGATTTGGCAGAGAATATCGATATTTCATCGTATCATATGAAAACAAAATCGGACGGAAGACCTACTCGTTACTCGTAACGAGATCTAGTTAAGGTCTTCCGTTTCCAACGGAAGACCTTATAGTTTTCGTACTGTTTCTTATTATTATTATTTTTTTTTCCAAATTTTGTGCACGCGATTTCTCGAAAACTATTCAGCCGATTTCAGCAATTTTTTCACAGATTATGAGTCATCATCTGAATTTTATATGTTTTTGAAATTTTCGTTGTCGTCACTTCCGGTATCGATTTATCGGCCATTTTGTAGTTTTTTAGGACCTATTTTGTGCAGAGCTGATCTCAGAAAGTATCAGAGATATGACTATGAAATTTTCAGGATAGATAGTCTAAAGTCTGAAGTTGTGCACTATTATTTTGTTTTACGCCAGTGGCGCCATTTCTTGGAGCTCGCCTAGGCACGAAAATTGGGTACGAATTTTTATCCAAAATTTTCATACGTTTTGAACTATATCTTTTTATCAGTTGATATTTTGTAAACACATATATAACAAAAGTGGTAGATAATCATAAGTTCTTTCCAACAAAATCAAGAAAAAGGGGCTGGCCCCAAAAATTAGGGGCCAAGGCACTCTTAAACTCTATTACAAATAACTTAAAAACGATACAAATTTTGTAATGCATTATAGAAGCAAAGTTGTTGATCGTACCAATATCTATTAGAAAAAATTATTGCCACGCCCATTTATTACGTAATTAGGGATTTTTAGGGGCCAGAGTACTTAGATTTTGACGCAATATAAGTAAAAAAGTAGAAATATTTTGTAAGACATCATAGAAGAGAAAATGTTTGAATTTATGATTTAAATCGATTCCACTTATCAAAACACGAATTTCCGTCCCCATTAAGGATCTAGAGGGCTGGCCCCTAAAATATTCAAACATTTGTATCTCAAAAATGATCAACAATTTTGAATGGGTGTAAGAACAAAAAATGTTAGTATTCTTAAGACCTTTTCAAAGAAATCAAGAAAAAGGGGCTGGCCCCTTAAATTAGGGGCCAAGGCAGTCATTAACTCTATTACAAATAACTTAAAAACGATAAAAATTTTGTAATGCATTATAGAAGCAAAGTTGTTGATCGTACCAATATCTATTAGAAAAAATTATTGCCACGCCCATTTTTTACGTAATTAGGGATTTTTAAGGGCCAAAGTACTTAAACTTTGACGCAATATAACTAGAGAAGTAGACATATTTTGTTAGACATCATAGAAGAGAAAGTGTTTGAATTTATGATTTAAATCGATTTCTATTATCAAAACACGAATATCTGTCCCAATTAAGGATCTAGAGGGCTGACCCCTAAAATATTCAAACATTTGTATCTCAAAAATGATCAACAATTTTGGATGGGTGTAAGAACAAACATTGTTAGTATTCTTATGACCTTTTCAAAGATATCGAGAAAAAGGGACTTGCCCCTTTTTTTTGGGGGGGGGGGAGAGACTCGTAAAGTCTATTACAAATTACATAAAAACGATTAAGATTTTGTAATGCATTATAGTAGCAAAGTTGTTGATTGTAGCAATATTCATCTGGAAAACTCATTGCCACAGCCATTTATTACGTAATAAGGGATTTGTATACATTATCTGAAAGTGTGGGGGGGGGATAATTCTGAAATAATATCGATTATTCATGGTATGGTTTACAACAAAAATCGCAAGGAAGACCTACTCGTTACTCGTAACGAGATCGTATCTAGTTATCATTATTTTTTTCCACAAATTTTGTGCACGAGATTTCTCGAAAACTATTCGACTGATTTCAATCATTTTTTCACAGAAGATGGGACTTGATGTAAACTTCATACATAAATTTTGAGATTTTTTCTGTCGTCATTTCCGGTACCGATTTATCGGCCATTTTGCACATTTTCACGACCTATTTTGTGCAGAGCTGATCTCAGAAACTATCAGAGATATGACTATAAAATTTTCAGGATAGGCAGTCTATAGTTTGAAGTTGTGCACTATTATGTTGTTTTACGCCAGTGGCGCCATTTCTTGGAGCTCGCCTGGGCTCGAAAATTGAGTACGAATTTTCATTCAAAATGTTCATACGTTTTGAGCTGTATCTTTTTATCAGTTGATATTTTGTTAAGACATATATAACAAAAGTAGTAGATAATTAAACGTTATTTCCAACAAAATCAAGAAAAGGGGCTGGCCTTTAAATTAGGGGCCAAGACACTCGTAAACTATATTAAAATAACTTAAAAACGATCAAAATTTTGTAATGCAATATAGAAGCAAAGTTGTTGATTGTAGCAATATTTATCAGGTAAAATCATGTTCACACCCATTTATGACGCAATAAGAGATTTTAAGGGGCCAAAGTACTTAAACTTTGACGCAATATATCTAGAGAAGGAGACATATTTTGTTAAGCAATGTAGAAAAGAAAATGTTTGCATTGATGATTCTAATCGATTCCACTAATCAAAACTCTAAAGTCTGTCCCCATTAAGGATCTAGAGGACTGGCCCCTAAAATATTCAATCATTTGTATCTCAAAAATGAACAACAATTTTAGATGGGTGTAAGAACAAAAAATGTAAGTATTTGTGAGACCTTTCGATTGAACTCATGAAAAACTGGCTGGCCCCTTAAATTAGGGGCCAAGACACTCGTAAACTATATTACAGATAACTTAAAAACAATCAGGATTTTGTTATGCATTTTAGAAGCAAAGTTGTTGACCGTAACAATATTTATGAGGTAAAATCATTTCCACACCCATTTATAACGGAATAAGGGATTTTTAGGGGCCAAAGTACTTAAACTTTGATGCAATATATATAAGAAGGAGACATATTTTGTGAAGCATTGTAGAACAGCAAATGTCTTTATTGATAATTCTAATTTCCACTGACCAAAACACCAATGTCAGTCCCCATTAAGGATCTAGAGGGCTGGCCCCTAAATTCTTCAATCACTTGTATCTAAAACATGAACAACAATTTTAGATGGGTGTAAGAACAAAAACGATTGTATTCGTAAGACCTTGTGAATGAACTCAAGAAAAAGGGGCTGGCCCCTTAAATTAGGGGCCAAGACACTCGTAAAGTCTTTTACACATACCTTAAAAACGATCAAAGTTTTGTAATGTATTATAGAAACAAAGTTATTGATCGTAACAATAGCAGTTTGTAAAACACATTGCCACACCGATTGATGACGCAATTAGGGATTTTAGGGGACATAAATCTTAAATCTTCAATGTGATGTATGTGAAAATGTTAATCATTTTAAAGGATATTGAAAATCGTATACATTATCTGAAAGGGAGTAGCTGAGAGGAAATTCTGAAATTTCAATGATATCTTAATCGTATCGTTAAAAATTGAACGGAAGACCTACTCGTTACTCGTAACGAGATCGTATCTAGTTATTATTATTTTTTTCCACAAATTTTGTGCACGAGATTTCTCAAAAACTATTTGACCGATTTAGACCATTTTTTCACAGAAGATGAGACTTGATGTAAACTTCATATGTTTTTGAGATTTTTTCTGTCGGCACTTCCGGTACCGATTTATCGGCCATTTTGTACATTTTTACAAGATATTTTGTGCAGAGCTGATCTCAAAAACTATCAGAGATATGACTATAAAATTTTCAGGATAGGTAGTCTATAGTTTGAAGTTGTGCACTATTATGTTGTTTTACGCCAGTGGCGCCATTTCTTGGAGCTCGCCTGGGCTCGAAATTTGAGTACGAATTTTCATTCAAAATTTTCATACGTTTTCATCTGTATCTTTTTATCAGTTGATATTTTGTTAAGACATATATTACAAAAGTAGTAGGTAATTAAACGTTCTTTCCAACGAAATCAAGAAAAAGGGGCTGGCCCCTTAAATTAGGGGCCAAGACACTCGTAAACTCTATTACAAATAACTTAAAAATGATCAAAATTTTGTAATGCAATATAGAAGCAAAGTTGTTGATTGTAGCAATATTTATCAGGTAAAATCATTTTACACCCATTTATGACGTAATTAGGGATTTTTAGGGGCCAAAGTACTTAAACTTTGATGCAATATATCTAGAGAAGGAGACATATTTTGTTAGGCAATGTAGAAAAGAAAATGTTTGCATTGATGATTCTAATCTATTCCACTAATCAAAACTCTAAAGTCTGTCCCCATTAAGGATCTAGAGGGCTGGCCCCTAAAATATTCAATCAATTGTATCTCAAAAATGAACAACAATTTTAGATGGGTGTAAGAACAAAAAATGTTAGTATTCGTGAGACCTTCCGATTGAACTCAAGAAAAAGGGGCTGGCCCCTTTAATGAGGGGCCAAGACACTCGTAAACTCTATTACAGATAACATGAAAACAATCAAGATTTCAAATATCTTTGGTACCTAGCCTTTTTACAAAATTGATACCAGCGAGATTTTAGTCACTGTAAGTGATTGTGACACAAACTCTTATAAATGATAGACAATCGATTGAAGATATATTTAACTGGTTTTCTTTTGTCAACCGTCACTTCCGGTACTCACCAGAAGAGTTCAAACAATTCATTTTTTTCACAAGTTTAACTGATTATCTTTGGTCTTTCATCTTCCATGATTAACAGTGGTGTACACTAAACAAATGTATAAAAAAAATCCTACCTTTTATTTTCATAAACCTCTTTTGTTCGTCCGTTTTCGGTCTCGTTATTATTATTATTTTTTTCCACAAATTTTGTGCACGAGATTTCTCAAAAACTATTCGACCGATTTCGACCATTTTTTCAGAGAAGATGAGTCTTGATGTAAACTTCATACGTTTTTGAGATTTTTCCTGTCGGCACTTCCGGTACCGATTTATCGGCCATTTTGTACATTTTTACGACCTATTTTGTGCAGAGCTGATCTCAGAAACTATCAGAGATATGACTATGAAATTTTCAGGATAGGTAGTCTATAGTCTGAAGTTGTGCACTATTATTTTGTTTTACGCCAGTGGCGCCATTTTTTGGAGCTCGCGTAGGCACGAAAATTGGGTACGAATTTTCATTCAAATTCTTCATACGTTTTCATCTGTATCTTTTTATCAGTTGATATTTTGTTAAGACATATATAACAAATATAGTAGATAATTAAACGTTCTTTCCAACGAAATCAAGAAAAAGGGGCTGGCCCCTTAAATTAGGGGCCAAGACACTCGTAAACTCTATTACAAATAACTTAAAAATGATCAAAATTTTGTAATGCAATATAGAAGCAAAGTTGTTGATTGTAGCAATATTTATCAGGTAAAATCATTTTACACCCATTTATGACGTAATTAGGGATTTTTAGGGGCCAAAGTACTTAAACTTTGATGCAATATATCTAGAGAAGGAGACATATTTTGTTAGGCAATGTAGAAAAGAAAATGTTTGCATTGATGATTCTAATCTATTCCACTAATCAAAACTCTAAAGTCTGTCCCCATTAAGGATCTAGAGGGCTGGCCCCTAAAATATTCAATCATTTGTATCTCAAAAATGAACAACAATTTTAGATGGGTGTAAGAACAAAAAATGTTAGTATTCGTGAGACCTTCCGATTGAACTCAAGAAAAAGGGGCTGGCCCCTTTAATGAGGGGCCAAGACACTCGTAAACTCTATTACAGATAACATGAAAACAATCAAGATTTCAAATATCTTTGGTACCTAGCCTTTTTACAAAATTGATACCAGCGAGATTTTAGTCACTGTAAGTGATTGTGACACAAACTCTTATAAATGATAGACAATCGATTGAAGATATATTTAACTGGTTTTCTTTTGTCAACCGTCACTTCCGGTACTCACCAGAAGAGTTCAAACAATTCATTTTTTTCACAAGTTTAACTGATTATCTTTGGTCTTTCATCTTCCATGATTAACAGTGGTGTACACTAAACAAATGTATAAAAAAAATCCTACCTTTTATTTTCATAAACCTCTTTTGTTCGTCCGTTTTCGGTCTCGTTATTATTATTATTTTTTTCCACAAATTTTGTGCACGAGATTTCTCAAAAACTATTCGACCGATTTCGACCATTTTTTCAGAGAAGATGAGTCTTGATGTAAACTTCATACGTTTTTGAGATTTTTCCTGTCGGCACTTCCGGTACCGATTTATCGGCCATTTTGTACATTTTTACGACCTATTTTGTGCAGAGCTGATCTCAGAAACTATCAGAGATATGACTATGAAATTTTCAGGATAGGTAGTCTATAGTCTGAAGTTGTGCACTATTATTTTGTTTTACGCCAGTGGCGCCATTTTTTGGAGCTCGCGTAGGCACGAAAATTGGGTACGAATTTTCATTCAAATTCTTCATACGTTTTCATCTGTATCTTTTTATCAGTTGATATTTTGTTAAGACATATATAACAAATATAGTAGATAATTAAACGTTCTTTCCAACGAAATCAAGAAAAAGGGGCTGGCCCCTTAAATTAGGGGCCAAGACACTCGTAAACTCTATTGCAAATAACTTAAAAACGATCAAAATTTGGTAATGCAATATAGAAGCAAAGTTGTTGATTGTAGCAATATTTATCAGGTAAAATCATTTTCACACCCATTTATGACGTAATTAGGGATTTTAAGGGGCCAAAGTACTTAAACTTTGATGCAATATATCTAGAGAAGGAGACATATTTTGTTAGGTAATGTAGAAAAGAAAATGTTTGCATTGATGATTCTAATCAATTCCACTAATCAAAACTCCAAAGTCTGTCCCCATTAAGGATCTATAGGGCTGGCCCCTAAAATATTCAATCATTTGTATCTCAAAAATGAACAACAATTTTAGATGGGTGTAAGAACAAAAAAATGTTAGTATTCGTGAGAACTGTCGATTGAACTCAAGAAAAAGGGGCTGGCCCCTTAAATGAGAAGCCAAGACACTCGTAAACTATATTACAGATAACTTGAAAACAAGCAAGATTTCAAATATCTTTGGTACTTAGCCTTTTTTACAAAATTGATACCAGCGAGATTTTAGTCACTGTAAGTGATTGAGACACAAACTTTTATAAATGATAGACAATCGATTGAAGATATATTTAACGGGTTTTCTTTTGTCAACCGTCACTTCCGGTACTCACCAGAAGAGTTCAAACAATTCATTTTTTTCACAAGTTTAACTGATTATCTTAGGTGTTTCATCTGCTATGATTAACAGTAGTGTACACTAAACATATGTATAAAAAAAACCTAGCTTTTATTTTCATAAACCTCTTTTGTTCGTCCTTTTTCGGTCTCGAGACAAATAACCTAGATTCACCAAGATCGCAGATTTGGCAGAGAATATCGATATTTCATCGTATCATATGAAAACAAAATCGGACGGAAGACCTACTCGTTACTCGTAACGAGATCTAGTTATTATTATTATTTTTTTCCAAATTTTGTGCACGCGATTTCTCGAAAACTATTCGACCGATTTTCAACATTTTTTCACAGATGATGAGTCATCATCTGAATTTTATATGTTTTTGAAATTTTTGTTGTCGTCACTTCCGGTACCGATTTATCGACCATTTTGTAGTTTTTTACGACCTATTTTGTGCAGAGCTGATCTCAGAAACTATCAGAGATATGACTATGAAACTTTCAGGATAGGTAGTCTATAGTCTGAAGTTGTGCACTATTATTTTGTTTTACGCCAGTGGCGCCATTTCTTAGAGCTCGCCTGGGCACGAAAATTGAGTACGAATTTTCATTCAAAAATTTCAAACGTTTTGATCTGTATCTTTTTATCAGTTGATATTTTGTTAAGATATATATAACAAAAGTGGTAGATAATCAAAAGTTCTTCCCAACGAAATCAAGAAAAAGGGGCTGGCCCCTTTTTTTAGGCACTCGTAAACTCTATTACATATAACTTAAAAACGATAAAGATTTTGTAATGCATTATATAAGCAAAGTTGTTGATCGTACCAATATCTATAAGAAAAAATTATTGACACGCCCATTTATTACGTAATTAGGGAATTTTAGGGGCCAAAGAACTTAAACTTTGACGAAAAATAACTAGAGAAGTATACATATTTTGTTAGACATCATAGAAGAGAAAATGTTTGAATAAATGATTTAAATTAATTCCACTGATCAAAACACGAATTTCTGTCCCCATAAAGGATCTAGAGGGCTGGCCCCTAAAATATTCAATCATTTGTATCTCAAAAATGATCAACAATTTTACATGGGTGTAAGAACAAAAAATGTTTGTATTCTTAAGACCTTTTCAAAGAAATCAAGAAAAAGGGGCTGGCCCCTTTTTTTAGGGGCCAAGGCACTCGTTAACTCTATTACAAATAACTTAAAAACGATAAAGATTTTGTAATGCATTATAGAAGCAAAGTTGTTGATCGTACCAATATCTATTCGAAAAAATCATTGCCACGCCCATTTATTACGTAATTAGGGATTTTTAGGGGCCAAAGTACTAAAACTTTGACGAAAAATAACTAGAGAAGTATACATATTTTGTTAGACATCAAAGAAGAGAAAATGTTTGATTAAATGATTTAAATTGATTCTACTTATCAAAATACGAATTTCTGTCCCCATTAAGGATCTAGAGGGCTGGCCCCTAATATATTCAATCATTTGTATCTCAAAAGTAAACATCAATTTTAGATGGATGTAAGAACCAAAAATGTTAGTATTCATGAGACCTTTCGTATAAAATCAAGAAAAAGGGGCTGGCCCCTAAAATTAGGGGCCAATAGACTCCTAAACTCTATTACTCATACGTTAAAAATGATCAAGATTTTGTAATGCATTATAAAAACAAAGTTGTTGATCGCAGCAATATCAGTTTGTAAAACTCATTTCCAAACCCATTGATGACGTATTTAGAGATTTTAGGAGACTAAAATCTTAAATCTTTAATGTGCTGTATGTTAAAAAGCAAAACTCTTTGTTAAGCATTTTAAAGGATATTGACAATCGTATACATTATCTAAAAGGAAGTGGTTGAGGGAGAATTTTGAAATTTCATTGATGTTTTAATCGAATCGTTTAAAAAATTGAACGGAAGACCTACTCGTTACTCGTAACGAGATCGTATCTAGTTATTATTTTTTTTCTTACAAAATTTGTGCAGGCGATTTCTCGGAAATGGCTGAACCGATTTTCGTGACACTTTTAGATCTAATAGATATTAGACCGAACTAAATATACATTTTTTTTATTTTGATGACGTCATTTCCGTTCTTGAGAAAATGACGTTTTAGCGATTTTTAGAGGGTCGGCTTGTCCGGGGATCTCCTCCTAAACGGTAAAAGATATTGAGTTCAAACTTTCAGGGATTGTAGACAAGAGATTGTAGATGTACAATTTGGCATTCATATTTGTCATGCTCAAAAGGTATTAAAGCTCGCCCGGTCCCAAAAATTGAGACTAAAAAAACGTCGTGATTTTTCATGGTTTTCTTAGTTTATCTCTTTTCTGAAAAATATTTTGTAAATACATGTAATGCAAAAAAAGTGTATATTTACAAGGCTTTTCATTTGATATCAAGAAAAAGGGGCTGGCCCCTAAAATTAGGGAACCAAACGGCTCTAAAGTCTTTAATATGTAGCCCTTTACTGAGAGATATTTTGTGAAATGTTATGAAGCAAATATGTTTATCTCACAGTTATGTATCCAAGCAGTGTAATGATTTTGTCGTGTATTACGTAATTAAGGGTTTTTAGGGGCCAAAAGTCCAAAATTTTGATCACCCATATCTCAGAAAGGAAAAATACTTTGTAATGCAATACAGAAAAAAAGTTGTTCATATTAATGTTCTTAACAATATGCAACCTTCAAAATTTTGTTAAAGGAAGTGAACATCAAAAAATTAATTGTTGCTTAATTTATTTTAAAAGCCGTTTGAAACTTAAAAATGAGGTCTGTTACCTTTTTGTTTATTTCTATCAAGAGATTTTATCAATTTAACACTCTCAGTGAAAGGTTTATGGAGGTAATCCATTATTTCCCAGCATGCATCTGTTCTCTGACGTAGATAAGCCACATTGCTGCTGGTGACTGGGTCAATGTTGGAACTAGGCCAGTGTTTATGTTCAAAGTTGATAAAAGTTACAAGAAAAAATATGCCTTGATGTGAAGAAAAATGTTGTGTACTGTCATGAGAAGACAAGGATTTAGTACATTTCTATAAATGAACCTCAGATAACTATATATGATTTGTGCAAAAAATGAACAAATAAATTAATTTGTGAAATATGAGACCATCGCATTCCAGACGTTTGTACGGAGATGTGGCAGTCAGTGTTTACATATTTAAATTCCTGTTTGTAGATTTCAATTTAAATTAATATAAAAATGTAATTTCATTTTCTTTGTGGGTTTCTTACCGTTACTTTTATTTAAATGCCCTGGAAAATTTTCTGATTTGTTTTTATCTTAGTTCTTGATGATATATGTACGCCAGTTCTGATTATGCTGTCAGAAGAATAACCGGACTAAGACACTTTTTAAAAGTCAGGATGCTGAGCAATGCACCTTGTGAGCTCATTTATGTAGCACACATAATGTTTAAACTCATATACAAGAAATTCCCGAGTGCAAGAAAAAATAGGTCACAATAACACTGATCCAAGGACATTCCATTCTAGTTACATGTCACATTAACTGCTGGTGGGAATGCATCATTCTGAGATCCAAAATCTTCCTCCATAAACACTGTTTAAAAATCACAACTCTTTACATCCATTGCAAGTTTCAATTCACATTTTGATGATGGTGTTAGCATAGGATAAGGGGGGTACCATTTTTTATGTACAAGCAAAGAGAGGTAACTCCAATTTATGGTAACGCTTTGACTGGTCCTCTGTTATTGGAACTCTTTTACATTAGAAGTCAGTATCTGGTACCCAACCAAATAAACGAATTTATTTCTATCTTCACTCTTCTTTCCAGGTAATTATTACATATTTTGAGACTTGTAATGTATTTGTAATGTTGCAGAAGTATACCTAAGATCCAGCGTATAATGTTTATATTCATCTTTTGTGGTATCACACAATAATATTGTTTAATTGGGGTGTTACTGGGTTTGGCCAAGCACATGTGCGGTGCATGTTCCCGCCATTGGTATTTTTGGTGTTTTTTATCATTTTCAACTGGAATTTAGACTTATTACTTATCTGTCAAATAGAGAATAACATTCTTTATATATTCATTCATGTTCATGAGATTGTTACATACCTAAAATGCTGTAGAAATGATTTTTGGGAGATTACCGTATTTACCCTTATAAGCCACAGGATACTTAAATGTTGATTTGTGAATTACCGTAGTTACTCTTATGTAAGTACTGTTTACATTAGAATTCAGTATCTGGTACCCAACCAAATAAACGAATTTATTTCTATCTTCACTCTCTTCTTTCCAAGTAAAGTGGCAATTGTTACAATGGCATTTTATCTCTGTTACTACACGTGTGTAAAAATGCAATGTGTCTCACTGGCGTCAGCATCAGTGCTGCCCTCTCTTAGATGCTTAGAGATAACCCAGCAGGGAGGTAATGAATCAAACAATATGGCAGCGCTCATGGATTGCAAGAATTAGTTATTCTAAGTGGCATATCTTCTTACTGAGGAACGTTCTGTCTAAACGATTTTCAGATATCATTATACACATCAAACAGACAAATTTAAGCCCTTGATAATTTTTTCATGTTCTCTTCCTTTAAGCGGCCCCAATAAGGAGATAAGGGATCGGCCCCTAAAAGAAAAGTTATTCAAAAAGATGTTCTTAACCATATGCAATCTTCAAAATTCGCCAAACGGACCCTATAAGGAGATAAGGGATCGGCCCTTTAAACCTTATTTCTCATATATCTCCAGAACACTAACGAATTTTTAAACACTTGTTGACAAAATGTTTTCAGAATTAAATGTCCTTTCATTTGATTCCAAGAAAAAGGGACTGGCCCCTTAAATTAGGGGATCAAAGGGCTCTGCATTTTTTATCCATAGCCCTTTAATGAGAGCCATTTTGTGAAAGGTTATTAATGCTAGATTAGGTATAATACGTTTCTATATCCTAACAATATAATGATTTTCTCTTGCGTTACTCAATTAGGGTCTTTAGGGACCAGATGTAAACAAAATTTTTCTTTTCAATCTTGATTGAAGGAAATGCAAGCATTGAAAAGAGCAATGTAATAGAACTTATAAAAAGCGATGCAATGAAGCATATGTACTTCACTCCTTTTTCCATATCATGTTTTGTTGTCGAAAATCAAAGTCGATGATGTCATATTTTCTTCTTAAAATCGGACGGAAGACCTCCTCGTTGCTCGCAACGAGATCGTGTCTAGTTATTATTCTTTTTTTTTTTCTCCCACGTTTTCTCAAAAACGCTTCGGCCGATTTTAATAAAACTTTCAGATCTTGTTCATGACAAAATTTGTAAGAAAAGTACGTGGGATTTTTTTGGTCGTCACTTCCGGTCCCGAGATATTAAAGATTTTATGTTTTTGCTTGTTCACCAGTTTTCTCCAAAAGTTTTTAAGATAGAACTTTTAAATTTTGAGGGATGGTAGAAAGTGTCCAGCCGCAGTGTACTACGCATATCCGAACGTCCGTTGTCACTTCCGGTTGTCACCGGAAGGAAACAAAAAAAGGTCATTTTTTAACTTTTTTGTTTTGAAATTTTTTTTTGTTAATATTTGATAGAGACACATAAATAACTTCAGAATATGAAATCCGTTGTAAAATCGATCAACGCATTATCGAGATTTTAGGCTTCAAAGTCTTGAAGCGAGCGTCCGCGTAGCTCAGTCGATAAGGTGGTGGACTTGTGTCAAGGCGACCCGGGTTCAGTTCCCAAGTGTCGAACTTTTTTTCTTTCTTAATTGAGGTTTGTTTAACGATTTTATCTTTAAAATGATAGATTTTAATGTTTTCCGTTTTATATTTATTGTAAAAAAGAATAATAGCAGCTATTTTTTATTACAAATAGATAGCTTGTTTCTGTCAGCAGTTCGCTAAATTTAAACGCTCGTCGCATCGCAGGCATCAAAGACGTGCGGCCGAAGTACCCCTGCAGTACGCTGGGTTGCTTTGTCGGCATCAAAGAAATGCCGCCATCTCAATGACACACACAATATTTAGCAATGCACCCATGTTTAAGTATGTATTCTACATGACCTTAAAAGGCGGACTTATTAGTATTTATTCACATACATAGATATACGCATGCATGTATTTAAATGTGTTAATTGACATACGTTGCTGATATACTGATTCCCTAAACACTATAAAAAACTAGAAAGTACCCTCTCTCTCTCTCTCTCTCTCTCTCTCTCTCTCTCTCTCTCTCTCTCTCTCTCTCTCTCTCTCTCTCTCTCTCTCTAAAGTACAAATGTTTTAGCATTTAAATTAGAACTAGTTCAGGTAACATGCAGTCAATTGGATAGAGGCTAAATGTACATTGGCGTCCAAAAATTATACATGTATTTATTTCAAGTTACGGGATAATGTCTATGGATTCAAATAATTTGAAATTCATTGTTTAATGATTGTCTTCATACTGATTGGAAGTCAACGCTAAAAAGTCATTTTTATTAAAGATGGTGGACTTTTTCCTTTTTTGTGCATGTCTATATACTGAAACAAATCTGTTGCCTGTCTGGGATTAAGAAAAACCTCCGAAGTTTATACACGTAACTATACAAACGAACGGGTGACTGCGACAAGGTTTGAAAACTGACCACCCGTTTATGAGAATAAACAGATGTAAAAAAAAAATCAAGTTACATCTTTCAATCAACGCTTATACATTGTTCTAACATATGTATTTTATTTAGAAATTGTGTAATATGTGATGTTTAGAATTTAATATTCTACGTTTAATATAGAAGTCACCGACTGACCCCCCCCCCTCCCAATTCATAAAATCATTTAGTTTTTCTGGCCCGATTTTCCTTGATCTTTGATCTTGGGCCTTTAATTTCAACTAAGTACCATTCTAGATTACTGTACTAATTACCAGACCAATTCGTTCATTATTAACAGAGGTATGAAGTTTTTGGCATTTGAATTTCAATTGTCGTGTTTGATATGTACTGTAAAAAAAATTCTAACTCCCAAGCCCTTAACTCAATCCTAATGAAAATTCGTGAAAATGAACCATTCTTATTGTCTGTTATTTAAATATGCAGCGGATTGAACAATTAAGACAAATTCCTGAGATTAAACGGCGCTTATTGCCTATGCGTGGAAATTGAATTTACACAGTACACGCACCGACCCCCCCCCCCCTGGTTTTTCTGGCCTGATTTTACTGGATCTTTCATCTTGAACCCTTATTTTCAACCTAGTTCAATTCTAGATTACTGTACTAATGACCATACCTATTCTTTCATTTTTAAGAGAGTTATGAATTTTTGGGCATTTGAGTTTCGATTTGCGTGCTTGACATGTACTGTAGAAAAAATTCTAACTCCCGAGCTCCTTACTCAATCCTAATGACATTTTGTGTAAATGTACCTCGGACCCCATTCTTATTGTCTGCCAAATATGCAGCGGATTGAATAATTAAGACGAAATTCCTGAGATCAAACGGCGGGTATAGCCTGTACGGGGACTTAAAATTTACACAGTACAAGGGATGTAAGCAGCCGCGTGATATTTCTGTTGCATGTATATTTCTTGTTTTCCGTTTAGTCTGTATCTACGATAGCGTCTGGACTACTTATGAATGTTAGAACTGTGGAAATTACTGTCATCAAATTTTTACCGAATAAATTTACGTGTTACTGATTTCGTTATCTCTACATTTATAAAGATTTTATCAATCCTGCTGAAATAGAACAGCCAAACATAATAGTAATCGACACGAAAAAAAATTCTCAACACTGAAATACATGGGTAAAATGCATCAGTCATTGTTTTAGGACCTCCCCTAATTGTTGTTAACCGAATCCGAGATCCACACCTCAAAATTCTATATTCGATTTATTTAAGACGCAAATCAAGCTCGGGTCTTTTCACCCCCCCCCCCCCTCCCCTCCAGACACAAAATGACATCGCACTGTTACCAAACCTGAATAGTCAGACATCTTACACGTAGTTTTTTTATCTCATACAAAAACTCAGCTTCTCTCCCGGGCGGAAACGCTCCAAATTCAAAGACAAATTCGGGAATTATTTCCAGTCAGCCATGTTTTGAGACACCTGCAAAGGCTGTGTGTTCTAATCTCGCCGGAGCCAAGATTTGTTCTTTCTCTCTCATGCGCGGATCTAGAGGGGGGTCGGGGGGGGGGTCCCGACCCCCCCTGGAAAATGAAAATTTATTAAATTTACATAGTAAAATTATCGCGAAAATATGCCTCGGACACCCCCATGGCAAACACAATTATCCTTCGGACCCCCCCTGGAAAAATTTTCTGGATCCGCGCATGTCTCTATTTCTTTCTCTCCTTTATATTTACTTTTCTAACTAAAATATCCAACATTAAAGGGTTGTTGGACTGAAATTCAAGTTGAAAAACACTCTTCAATTAAGATTTAGACAAAAAACAGTCTTTCATTTTTAGGGTCTTCCGTCTTCAGCGGAATACCCTTATATTCTTATTGTTATTAGGGTCTTCCGTTTACAAAGTTTTTTTTTCTTCCGTTTCTTTTTATTACAGGTTATTAGACCTGTTATTAGGTCAAAAGACCTCTTATTTAATATGAAATAAAAGTGGGCTGGTCCTTCAAATTAGGGATCCAACGGGGTGTATAATCCTTCATCAATCGCTCTTTTAGATCACATCTGCATTTCCTTGATGAAGATAAAAGGCAAGGTCATTTCCTCTTCTAAAAATCAGACGGAAGACCTCCTCGTTGCTCGCAACGAGATCGTGTCTAGTTAAGGTCTTCCGTTTCCAACGGAAGACCTTATAGTGATTGTTAGGTTTTTTTCTTTCTTTCTTATTATTATTATTTTTTTCCCCTTTTTCTCTCGTGAATTTCTCAGAGATGTCTTGATGGATTTTTATAAAATTTTCAGGAATGACAGAAAATAAAAAGATCTAGAGGATTTTAATTAAAAATGTTCTAAATTCACTTCCGGTCGTCCGTTTCCTGTCCCGCGACAAAAAGCTTGTCACCTCGAGATCTAAAAAATGGTAAAGACTTAAACATTCAAACTTTGTGGGATGATAGACCTATAGCTGTAGATGTGTTTAAACACTTTTGTTTTGTTCGTCATAACTTCCGGTCGTCACCGGAAGCACTTAAAAAATAATTTGTTTACGCATCAAATTTTTTGTCAATAAAATAAATATATAAGAATAAATCTATACATAGGAAATCTCTGCGATGTAATATCAACTAAAAAATTCTACTTCCGGTGAGATATCTCAATTATCTCAGGTAGCTTTTTTAAAACACATTTTGTACCCGCGAGATCTGAGAAACTATAGGCGATCAAGACACGAAACTTTCATGGATGATAGACATTTGATTGAAGATGTGTTTAACCGGTTTCATTTCGTCTTCCGTCACTTCCGGTCCATACCGGAAGAGTTAAAAAATCGAGCTGTTTATCAGTTTAACTGTTTTCCTTTGATATATTTTAGTTAGATAAATGAAAAATAATGTACAAAAGGCAAGTATACAAGAAATATTGAATACAATTTACATTGAACACTTCCGTTTGCCCGTTTCCTGTCCCGAGACCAAAAACCTGATTTCGACGAGATCTCAAAAACAGTAACGACTTGAACAACCAAACTTTGTGGGATGATAGACCTATGTATGTACATGTGTTAACACTATTTTGTTTTATCCGGCGTAACTTCCGGTCGTCACAGAAGTACACCCAATTTTGATATTTTTAAAAATATTTTGGTTATTTAGCATTGAAGTAACATTTTAGCTATAGGAATACAAAAAGTCATCTACACATGGTAAAAAAAAAGATCTACTTCCGTTGAGACATCTCAAATATCTCAGGTAGCCTTCTTTTTTAAAAACAAAGTACCCACAAGAAACTGTGATAGATCAAGACTTATATAGATAATGGACATTGATTGAACATGTGTTTAACGGGTTTCAATGGGTCCTACGTCACTTCCGGTTAATAATTGAAATGTTCAAAAGCAATAAAACTTTTTTTAAAACTTTTAACTTTTTTAATTATTATTATTATTTTTTTCCCCTTTTTGTCTTGTGAATTTCCCAGAGACGTCTCAATGGATTTTCATATAATTTTCAGGGATGATTGGAAATAAAAACATCTAGAGGTTTTCGATTAAAGTTTTTCAAAATTCACTTCTGTTCGTCCGTTTCCTGTCCCGCGACGAATAGCTTGTCACCTCGAGATCACAAAAACGGTAAAGACCTGAACATCAAAACTTTGTAGGATGATAGACCTATAGCTGTAGATGTGTTAAAACTATTTTGTTTTGTTCGGCGTAACTTCCGGTCGTCACCGGAAGCACTTCAAAAATAATTATTTTTTTGCATTAAATTCTTTTTCCATAGAATAAATATATACGTATAAATTTATACAAAGGTTATCCATGCAATGTTATATCAACAAAAAAATTTTACTTCCGGTGAGATATCTCAATTATCTCAGGTTGCTTTTTTAAAACACATTTTGTACCCGTGAGACCTCAAAAACTATAAGTGATCAAAGCACGAAACTTTCATGGATGCTAGACAATTGATTGAAGAGGTGTTAAACCGGTTTCATTTTGTCAGCCGTCACTTCCGGTCCACACAGGAAGAGATAAAAAAAATCAAGCTGTTTATCAGTTGAACTGTTTTTCTTTGACATTTTGAGTAAGTTAAATGAACAATAATAAACAAAAGGTAAGTATACAACAAATATTTAAAATAATTTACATTGAGCACTTCCGTTTGTCCGTTTCCTGTCCCGAGATAAAAAACCTTATTTCGACGAAATCTCAAAAACGTTTACGACTTGAACAATCAAACTTTGTGAGATGATAGACCTCTGTATGTACATGTGTTAAAACTATTTTGTTTAATCTGGCGTAACTTCCGGTCGTCACAGGAAGTACGCCCAAATTTGATTTTATAAAAATGTTCTTATGTAGCATGGAAGTATCAATTTAGCAATAGAAATACAAAATGTCATCTACTCATGGTAAAAATAAAATACCAAAAAAAATCTACTTCCGGTGAGACATCTCAAATATATCTGGTAATTTCTTTTTTAAATTGTCCCGAGACAAAAACCTTTTCTCCAAGAAATATTATAATAAACAAAAACCTAAACATCCGAACTTTATGGAAAGAAAAAACAATGCATGAAGTTATGTTTACTATGCTCTGTATGTATAATACGGCTTAATTTCCGGTCGTCACAGAAAGAACTCAAAAATTGACATTTTGTCTTTTTGTTTTGTTTAACTTAGAAATAATTTATTGGGAATTCCTTTTTAGTATATATTATATTCCTTTTCTTTTCACAAGAGAAATGGATTTTTATGTGCAGATTTTTGCATGAGGAACGGAAGACCTTTTTGTTGCTATAGCAACAAGAGTCTAGTTAAGGTCTTCCGTTTCCAACGGAAGACCTTATAGTGATTGTAATGTTTCTTATTATTATTATTTTTTTTTTTTCCTTTTTTTGTCCACAAGATTTCTCAGAGTTGGTTGGATAGATTTTCTTGAAATTTTGAGGACTAATAGAAAATGATAATATCTCTAGGCGTTTTTTTCATTTTGTCAAAATTCATATCCGGTTGTCCGTTTCCTGTCCCGCGTCGAAAAAGCTTGTACATTCGAGATCTCAAAAACGGTAAGGACTTGAACATTCCAACTTTGTGGGATGATAGACCTATAGCTGTAGATGTGTTTAAACTATTTTGTTTTGTTCGTTGTAACTTCCGGTCGTCACCGGAAGTACTTAGAAAATAACAACTTTTCAGCATTTATTTCATTTTAAATAGAATAATATATAAGTATAAATTTTATGCATAAGGTATCTATGCGATGTTATATAAACAATAAAATTCTACTTCCGGTGAGATATCTCGAATATCTCAGATAGCTTTTTTGAAAAACATTTTGTACAAACGAGATCTCAGAAAGTATAAGTGATCAAAGCACAAGACTTTCATGGATGATAGACATTTGATTGAGGATGTGTTTAACCTGTTTCATTTGGTCTTCCGTCACTTCCGGTCCACACAGAAAGAGTTTAAACAAATCAATCTGTTTATCAGTTTAACTTTTTGTCTTTGATATTTGTACAGTGGTAAGAACGTTATTGTTGACAAGCCAATCGTGTTTAATAGTTCGTGTAACGTGGGTGATCGTTCGTATAACGTGCGGGATCGTGCGTGTATCAGGAAAAATAGTTTGCGTTTTTTACCGTGCGTGTTCGTGCGTGATCGTGCGTTTTTTTCGTTTTGTAACTTTTTTTACGGAATGTCAGGATTTATTCTTAAAACAACGACACGTAGTTTTTGTAAAACAATGTGAATTTTAAACTTTTTTTCCTATAGAAGAACATTGACAGTTGTTAACAGCAATCTCTCTTTTGTGGTTAAATACATTTATCAAGTATTTCCACAGCTCATTCAATCCTTTGTTCGGTCGAGTTATTGTTGCATAATGTTATAGTCAGCCTATATCAAGCATCCATTGTGTCTTGACACATAACTTTAATCATATTAGCAAGAGCGGCACGTTGAATGAAAGCGGTCAAGCTTACCCACTCCCCGTTTTAAACTAAACGATTATCCCCAACGTCTTTCTTTCAAATGAGAATTCGATACGCATTCCTATCTGGTACATGTACATGTTCATTGTGTAAACATTTGTTTGAAATAAAAAAAATTATAGACGCTTTAAAATCTAAAAAAAAGAAATTAATTATATATGTACTGTAAATAATGAAAATATTTAATGTGTATTTTAAAAATCGAAATTCTATGGAACAAGGTAACAAATTTACCTCTATCCCGCATAATCAAATCGTACGTAAGGGAACTGGATTACAAAAAAAGTCAACTTGTATGTAAATAATTTCGTATAGTTAATGCATTATCTTCATTTTATTTACACGTGAGTTACTATTCGTTATGGAGACAACAAAAAATATTTGTATATAAATCATTTATTTTTGTTGGCATGGATGTGTATATTGTTTAATCGTAAAATATAAAACAGTGCATTGCTACTGTACATGCCGCTTTTCAATATAACACAAACATAAAGCAATACAGATGAAAGCAATACGTTTTCTTAATGCTAATCTTAAAAATTAATTTTGATTTTGCGTGTTTAATGGTGTAGAATCGTTCGGTTGCGTGTTTTATCGTTTTTGTTCGTGTATCGTGAAAATTCAGTAAGTTAGTGATCGTCCGTATAACGTGCGTGATCGTTCGTGTATCGTGCGTGATCGTTCGTGTATCAGAAACGTGCGTGTCGTTTGTCAACAATAACGTTGTTACCACTGTAGTGTGCTCCATGAACAATAAAATACAAAGGGCAAGTATACAAAAAATATTTCATAAAATTTAAATTAAGCACTTCCGTTTGTCCGTTTCCTGTCCCGAGACAAAAAACCTTATTTCGATGAGATCTCAAAAACAGTGACGACTTGAAGAATAAAACTTTGTGGGATGATAGACCTATGTTCGTACATGTGTTTACACTATTCTGTTTTGTTCGGCGTAACTTCCGGTCGTCACCGGAAGCACTTCAAAAATAACTACTTTTACGCATTAAATTCTTTAGACATAGAATAGATATATAAGTATAAGTCTATACACATGTTATCAATGCAATGTTATCTCAACAACAAAATTCTACTTCCGGTGAGATATCTCGAATATCTCAGATAGCTTTTTTGAAAAACATTTTGTACAAACGAGATCTCAGAAAGAATAAGTGATCAAAGCACAAGACTTTCATGGATGATAGACATTTGATTGAGGATGTGTTTAACCTGTTTCATTTGGTCTTCCGTCACTTCCGGTCCACACAGAAAGAGTTTAAACAAATCAATCTGTTTATCAGTTTAACTTTTTGTCTTTGATATTTGTAGTGTGCTCCATGAACAATAAAATACAAAGGGCAAGTATACAAAAAATATTTCATAAAATTTAAATTAAGCACTTCCGTTTGTCCGTTTCCTGTCCCGAGACAAAAAACCTTATTTCGATGAGATCTAAAAAACGGTGACGACTTGAAGAATAAAACTTTGTGGGATGATAGACCTATGTTTGTACATGTGTTTACACTATTCTGTTTTGTTCGGCGTAACTTCCGGTCGTCATCGGAAGCACTTCAAAAATAACTTCTTTTACGCATTAAATTCTTTAGCCATAGAATAGATATATAAGAATAAGTCTATACACACGTTATCAATGCAATGTTATCTCAACAACAAAATTTTACTTCCGGTGAGATATCTCAAATATCTCAGGTAGCTTTTTTGAAACACATTTTGTACAAACGAGATATCAGAGACTATAAGAGATCAAAGCACAAGACTTTCATGGATGATAGACATTTGATTGAGGATGTGTTGAACTGGTTTTATTTTGTCTTCCGTCACATCCGGTCCACACAGGAAGAGTTTAAACAAATCGAGCTGTTTATCAGTTTAATTTTTTGTCTTTGATATTTGTAGTGTGCTCCATGAACAATAATGTACAAAAGGGAAGTATACAAAAAATATTTCATAAAATTTAAATTAAGCACTTCCGTTTGTCCGTTTCCTGTCCCGAGACAAAAAACCTTATTTCGATGAGATCTCAAAAACGGTGACGACTTGAAGAATAAAACTTTGTGGGATGATAGACCTATGTTTGTACATGTGTTTACACTATTCTGTTTTGTTCGGCGTAACTTCCGGTCGTCACCGGCAGCACTACATTTAATATGTTTTTTTCTTTATTTATTTCTTTTACATGGAATGAATATCAGTATACAATCTTAGATGTGTCCTCTTTAAAATGTTAAATTTTCAAATAACTGTTACTTCCGGTGAGATATCTCCAATATCTCTATGTAGCTTTCCTTTTTACAAATGTGATGCCCGCGAGATTTTTGTCACTAAAGGTGATTGAGACTCGAAGCTTTCATGAATGATAGACATTTGATTGATGATATGTTTAGCGGGTTTTATTTTGTCAACTGCCACTTCCGGTTTTCACCGGATTCAAATAAATCATATTTTTAACCAGTTTAACTGAATTTCTTGGGTGTTTCATCTAGCCTGATAAACAGTAATGTACGCTAAGCAAATGTACGAAAAATACCAGCTTTTTTATTAATCACTTCCGTTTGTCCGTTTCCTGTCTCCAGACGAAATCTTTTGTTTCAAAGAGATTTCAGACTTGGCAGAAACGTTAACAACCAAACTTTGAGGAAAGATTGACTTATGATTGTACAAATTTTTAACCTGTTTTGTTTAGTTCAGCATTACTTCCGGTCGTCACAGAGAGTACTTCAAAAACTTATTTCTTTTTCAATCTCGTTGTTTTACATGGAAGTAACGTCTGAATATATCTTTTACAATAATTATCATATCAACTATTTACTCTATGTAAGTGAAGCAATGTCTTCGGTTAAATTGATTCATGTATATCAAAACGGAAGACCTTTTTGTTGCTTTTGCAACAAGAGTCTAGTTAAGGTCTTCCGTTTCCAACGGAAGACCTTATAGTGATTGTAAGGTTTTTTAGGGTCTTCCGTTTCCAACGGAAGACCCTCTTGTTATTCTATTGTTTCTTTTTATTATTATTATTATTATTCTTTTTCTTTTCTTCTGACTCCTTTTTTGCTTCATAACTCAAAAAGTTTTTAACCGATTTTGATGAAATTTTCAGAGATGTTTGCAAGTTGGCGTCCCTTAAAAATGTTAAAGTTTTATAAAGAACGTCACCTCCGTTTTGACGTGACGTCATTTTTAAAAAATTCAAAAAGTCATTTTGTCCCGGACTTTTCTCAAAAATGCTTTAAGAAAGAGGCTTGAAAACTTCAATGGTGATGATTTGGTCGATTTACCTCTGTAATAAGGCTGGAAATGAAGATCTGTCACTTCCGGTCGAAACCGGAAGTGAAACAAATTTTTCGAAAAAATGAATTTTCTGATCAAATGAAAAATGAATATGTGTTTTGTAGAGCTTAATTAGCTGAATCAAACACTGAAAGCTGTTTTAAAATCGGACGATGCATTACAGAGATATCGGGGTTTAAAAATTGATTTTTCCGGAAATTTTGATTCCGCGTCCTTGGTTTAAAAAATAGCGTAATTTTCAAAGTAATATAAACTCGTACCAAAAATAATTGTTAAGTCGTACTTGAACAATTCGGATTTTTTTTGTTAAGTTGTTCTTGAAATCGGAACGGTGTTTGTTAAGTCGTACTTAAAATCATTCGTATTTTGTTAAGTCGTACCAGGAATAATTCGATTTTTTTATCTTTTCATTTTAGTTACTCTTGTTATTGGTTTAAGAGCTCTGCTTCTTACAGGAACTTCCAGCTTTACTTCCGACATTAACGGAAGACCCACTCGTTGCTTTGCAACGAGCTTTGCTCTAGTTATTATTATTTTTTTTTTTTCCTTTTTTTGTCCACAAGATTTCTCGGAGATGGCTGGATAGATTTTTTTTGAAATTTTCTGGAATGAAAGACAATGATAATATCTCTAGGCGTTTTTTTTATTTTTTTTAAATTTATTTCCGGTCGTCCGTTTCCTGTCCCGCGTTGAAAAAGCTTGTCACCTCGAGATCTCAAAAACGGTAAAGTTTTGAACACCAAAACTTTGTGGGATGATAGACCTATAGCTGTAGATGTGTTTAAACTATTTTGTTTTGTTCGGCGTAACTTCCGGTCGTCACCGGAAGCACTTCAAAAATAATTATTTTTTCGCATTGAATTTTTTTTTCTATAGAATAAACATAAAACAATAATTCTATACATAAGTTATCTATGCGATGTTATATCAACAAAAAAATTCTACTTCCGGTGAGATATCTCAATTATCTCAGGTAGCTTTTTTTAAACACATTTTGTACCCGCAAGATCTCAGAAACTATAAATGATCAAATCATGAAACTTTCATGAATGATAGACATTTGATTGAAGATATGTTTAACCGGTTTCATTTTGTCTTCCGTCACTTCCGGTCCACACAGGAAGAGTTAAAAAAAATCAAGCTGTTTATAAGTTTAACTGTTTTCTTTTGATATTTTAAGCTTTTTTAATTAAAAATTATGTACAAAAGGCAAGTATACAAGAATAATTAATACAATTTACACTGCGCACTTCCGTTTGTCCGTTTCCTGTCCCGAGACAAAAAACCTAATTTCGACGAGATCATAAAAACGGTAACAATTTGAACAACCAAACATTGTGGGATGATAGATCTATGTATGTACATGGGTTCACATTAGTTTGTTTTATCCGGCGTAACTTCCGGTCGTCACAGGAAGTACACCCAATTTTGATTTTTTTTAAATATTTGGTTGATTAGCATGGAAGTAACATTTCAGCTGTAGAAATACAAAAGGTCATATACACATTATAAATAAACAACAAAAAGTTCTACTTCCGGTGAGACATCTCAAATATCTCAGGTAGCCTTCTTTTTAAAAAACAAAGTACCCACAAGATCTCAGAAACTGTTAGAGATCAAAAAACAAATTTATATGTATAATTAACATTTGATTGAACATGTGTTTAACGGGTTTCATTTGGTCGTACGTCATTTCCGGTTCTCACTTGAAGCGTTCAAGGAATAGAAGGGTTTTTTAAACTTTAGATTTGTTTTAATATTTCACTTAATTTGATGAACAGAAACGTACCGTAGGTAAATGTACTAAAATATCTACTTTTAATTTCTTAAATCACTTCCGTTTGTTCGTTTCCGGTACCGAGACTAAAAACCTTTTTTTAAAGAGATATTATAACTTACAAAAACTTGAACATCAAAACTTCGAGGAAAGACAAAACAATGTATGAAGATATGTTTACTATATTCTGTATGATCCGGCGTATCTTCCGGTCGTCACAGAAAGTACTCAAAAATTGACATTTTGACTTTTTGTTTTTTTTTTATTTCTTTGGAATTCCTTTACAGTATATGTTATATCCATTTTCTGTGTACAAGAGAAACTGACTTTTTGTACAGATTAATACATGAGGAACGGAAGACCTTTTTGTTGCTATAGCAACAAGAGTCTAGTTATTATTATTATTTTTTTCCCCTTTTTTTCTCGTGAATTTCTCAGAGATGTCTTGATGAATTTTTATAAAATTTTCAGGAATGACAGAAAATAAAAAGATCTAGAGGATTTTAATAAAAAATGTTCTAAATTCACTTCCGGTCGTCCGTTTCCTGTCCCGCGACAAAAAGCTTGTCACCTCGAGATCTAAGAAACGGTAAAGACTTAAACATTCAAACTTTGTGGGATGATAGACATATAGCTGTAGATGTGTTTAAACACTTTTGTTTTGTTCGTCATAACTTCCGGTCGTCACCGGAAGCACTTAAAAAATATTTTTTTTTACGCATCAATTTTTTTGTCAATAGAATAAATATATAAGAATAAATCTATCATTAGGAAATCTCTGCGATGTAATATCAACAAAAAATTTCTACTTCCGGTGAGATATCTCAATTATCTCAGGTAGCTTTTTTAAAACACATTTTGTACCCGCGAGATATCAGAAACTATAAGCGATCAACACACGAAACTTTCATAGATGATAGACATTTGATTGAAGATGTGTTTAACCGGTTTCATTTTGTCTTCCGTCACTTCCGGTCCATACCGGAAGAGTTAAAAAAAAAGAGCTGTCTATCAGTTTAACTGTTTTCCTTTGATATATTTTAGTTAGATAAATGATAAATAATGTACAAAAGGCAAGTATACAAGAAATATTGAATACAATTTACATTGAACACTTCCGTTTGCCCGTTTCCTGTCCAGAGACCAAAAACCTGATTTCGACGAGATCTCAAAAACAGTAACGGCTTGGACAACCAAACTTTGTGGGATGACAGACCTATGTATGTACATGTGTTAACACTATTTTGTTTTATCCGGCGTAACTTCCGGTCGTCACAGGAAGTACACCCAATTTTGATATTTTTATCATTCACAATAATTTTCGTATCCATTTTTTATTTATGTGAGAGAAGCAATGTCTTACAGTTAAATTGATACTTCTATATCAAAACGGAAGACCTTTTTGTTGCTTTTGCAACAAGAGTCTAGTTAAGGTCTTCCGTTTCCAACGGAAGACCTTATAGTGATTGTAATGTTTCTTATTATTATTATTCTTATTTTTTTCCACGTTTTTCTCAGAGATGACTGGATAGATTTTCTTGAAATTTTCAGGAATAATAGGAAATGATAAAGTCTAGGAAGGATTTTTTTATTTTTTCAAAATTTATTTCTGGTCGTCCGTTTCCTGTCCCGCGACGAAAAAAGCTTGTCACCTCGATATCTCAAAAACGGTAAAGACTTGAACAACCACACTTTGTGGGATGATAGACCTGTGTATGTAGATGTGTTTAAACTATTTTGTTTTGTTCGTCGTAACTTCCGGTCGTCACCGGAAGCACTTCAAAAATAGTAATTTTACGCATTTAATTCATTTTTCATAAATTAGTTATATAAGTATAAATCTATACATAGGTTATCTATGCGATGTTAAATCAACAAAAAAATTCTACTTCCGGTGAGATATCTCAATCATCTCAGGTAGCTCTTTTAATACAGATTTTGTACCCGCCAGATCTCAGAAACTATAAGTGATAAAGACACCAAACTTTAACAGATGATAGACATTTGATTGAAGATGTGTTTATTTGGTTTCATTTGCCTTCCGTCACTTCCGGTCCACACCGGAAGAGTTCAAACAAATCGAGCCGTTTATTAGTTTTACTGTTTCCCTTTGGCATTTTTAGTTTGATAAATGAAAAATAATGTACAAAAGGCAAGTATACAAGAAATATTTCATACAATTTACATTGAGCACTTCCGCATGTCCGTTTCCTGTCCCGAGACCAAAAACCTTATTTCGACGAGATCTAAAAAATGGTGACGACTTGAACAACCAAACGTTGTGGGATATTAGACCTCAGTATGAACATGTGTTAACACTATTTTGTTTTGTTCGGCGTAACTTCCGGTCGTCACCGGAAGTACTTCAAAATTTTTGGTTTTTTTTCATATATTATTCATTTTATATAAAATGAAAATATCAGTATACAATCTTACATATGTCATCTATATGATGTTAAATTAGCAAATAAATTTTACTTCCGGTGAGATATCTCAAATATCTCTATGTAGCTTTCTTTTTTTACAAATTTGATGTCCGCGAGATTTTTGTCATTGTAAGTGATTGAGACACGAATCTCTCATGATTGATCGAAATTTGATTGGGGATGTGTTTAACGGATTAAATTTGGTCAACTGTCACTTCCGGTTCTTACTGGAAGGGTTCAGACAAATCCTGTTTTTAACAAGTTTAACTGAGTTTCTTGGGTGTTTCATCTAGCCTGATAAACAGTGATGTTCGTTAAGCAAATGTACGAGAAAAACCATCTTTTGTTTTCATTTATCACTTCCGTTCGTCCGTGTCCGGTCCCGAGACAAAAAATATTGTTTCAAAGAGATCAGGGATGTGAACAACCAAACTTTAAGTAAGATTGACTTATGAATGTACAAATGGTTAACATTTTTGTTTAGCTCGGCGTTACTTCCGGTCGTCACAAAAATTACTTCAAAAATTGATTTTCTTTTTCATTCCGTTGTTTTTATTAGAAGTAACGTCTGGATATATCATTCACAATAATTATCATATCCACTTTTTTTCTATGTGAGAGAAGCAATGTCTTACAGTTGAATTGATACATGTATATTTAAACGGAAGACCTTTTTGTTGCTTTTGCAACAAGTGTCTAGTTATTATTATTTTTTTTTTTCCTTTTTTTGTCCACAAGATTTCTCAGAGATGGCGGGATGGATTTTCTTGAAATTTTCAGGACTGATAGAAAATGATAATATCTCTAGGCTTTTTTTTCATTTTTTCAAAATTCACTTCCTGTCGTCCGTTTCCTGTCCCGCGACAAAAAGCTATGGACAATGAGATCTCAGAAACGATAAAGACTTGAACCTCCAAACTTTGAGGGATGATAGACCTATAGTTGTAGATGTGTTTAAACTATTTTGTTTTGTTCGTCGTAACTTCCGGTCGTCACCGGAAGCACTTCAAAAATAACTATTTTTTCGCATAAAATTCATTTTCGATAAAATAATATATAAGTATAAATCTATGCATAAGTTATCTTTGCGATGTTAACTCAACAAAAAATTTCGACTTCCGGTGAGATATCTCAAATATCTCAGGTTACTTTTTTTGAAACACATTTTGTACAAACGAGATCTCAGAAACTATAAGTTATCAAAGCACAAAACTTTAATGGATGATAGACATTAGATTGAAGATGTGTTTAACCGGTTTCGTTTTGTCTTCCGTCACTTCCGGTCCACACAGGAAGAGTTCAAACAAATCGAGCTGTTTATCAGTTTAACTGTTTTCCTTTGATATTTGTAGTGTGCTGGATGAGAAATGAAGTACAAAGGGCAAGTTTACAAGATATATTAAATACAATTTAGATTGAGCACTTCCGTTTGTCCATTTCCTGTCCCGCGTTGAAAAAGCTTGTATCAACGAGATCTCAAAAACGGTAAATACTTGAACATCCAAAGTTTGTGGGATGATAGACCCATAGCTGTAGATGTGTTCACACTATTTTGTTTTGTTCATCGTAACTTCCGGTCGTCACCGGAAGCACTTCAAAAATAACTACTTTTTCGCATGAAATTTGTTTTTCCATAAAATAAATATATAAGTATAAAGCTATGCATAGATTGTCTATGCGATGTCAACTCAACAAAAAAATTCTACTTCCGGTGAGATATCTAAAATCTTTCAGGTAGCTTTTTTGAAACACATTTTGTACAAACGAGATCTCAGAAACTATAAGCGATCAAAGCACAAAACTTTCATGGATGATAGACATTTGATTGAAGATGTGTTTAACCGGCTTCGTTTTGTCTTCCGTCACTTCTGGTCCACACAGGAACAGTTCAAACAAATCGAGCTGTTTATCAGTTTAACTGTTTTCCTTTGATATTTGTAGTGAAGTCGATGAACAATTAAGTAGAAGGGGCAAATACAAAATTTTTTTTTAATTACAATTTACATTGAGCACTTCCGTTTGTCCGTTTCCTGTCCCGAGACAAAAAACCTTGATTCCTGGAGATCTCAAAAACGGTAACGACTTGAACAATCAAACTTTGTGGGATGATAGACCTATGTATGTACATGTGTTGACAGTATTTTGTTTTGTTCGGCGAAGCTTCCGGTCGTCACCGGAAGCACTTCAAAAATTTGTTTTATTCATTCTACATCAAATGAAAATATCAGTATACAATCTTACATATGTCATCTATATAATTTTAAATTGGCAAATAAATTTTACTTCCGGTGAGATATCTCAAATATCTCTATGTAGCTTTTCTTTTTACAAATTTGATGTCCGCAATATTTTCGTCATTGTAAGTGATTGAGACACGAATCTTTCATAGATTGTTTGATAGAATTTTGATTGGGGATGTGTTTAACGGGTTTAATTTTGTCAACTGTCACTTCCGGTTCTTACCGGAAGGGTTCAAACAAATCCTGTTTTTAAACAAGTTTAGCTGACTTTCTTGGAATTTCATCTAGCCTGATAAACAGTGATGTACATTAAGCAAATGTACGAGAAATACCAGCTTTTGTTTTTATTAATCACTTTCGTTCGTCCGTTTCGGTCCCGAGACAAAAAATATTGTTTCAAAGAGATCTTAGATTTGGCAGAGTCGTGAACAACCAAACTTTGAGGAAAGATTGACTTATGATTGTACAAATGGTTGTACAAACATTTTTGTTTAGATCGGCGTTACTTCCGGTCGTCACAGAAAGTACTTAAAAATTGATTTCTTTTTCATTCTCGTTGTTTTACATGTAAGTAACGTCTGGATATATTATTCACAATAATAATCATATCAACTTTTTTTTTGCATGTAAGAGAAGCAATGTCTTACAGTTAAATTGATACATGTATATCAAAACGGAAGACCTTTTTGTTGCTTTTGCAACAAGTGTCTAGTTTATTTACTCATTTTAGCCGGTATAGTCCTATTTTTAGATTATCTATAATGGATTGATAGAGAAGAATTCAAAGTGAATTTGAAGCGTGAATCACTGATTGTGGTGACAAAAACATACACAGATAATCTATGCATTGCCCCAACACATGTTCTCATTCTAAAAACTTAAAGTTTTGAAATTTCATATACATAAAAGGTATGTAATATTTTCATTCCTAAGGGAGACAATTTGAAGACATAAATATTAATGAGAACAGTGTCACGTGGCATTTAGCTCATGAATAAAGTGTACGTGATTTCTCCATATGTAATAACTGGATTTTTTTAGCCTGATAGTTTTGGGTGTTTGAAACTATATCTTCAATAAGACTTGTATTGTAAAATAGTCGATAAAAATTCGCTGTGCGTTATGCCCCATTAAACCTTTAGTGTCAAATGGACCTCTTCTATATGATCACAACACTGGGGATTTTAAATTGTGATTAGTTCTATAAGGTCAAACGCATATACATGCATGAGAGAGAGAGAGAGAGAGAGAGAGAGAGAGAGAGAGAGAGAGAGAGAGAGAGAGAGTAAATCATTTGGTGTTTTTGTTGACTTTATGACATACCGGTACACAGCAAACTTAATTATGGAGGGTAATCGTGTTCAAAAATCCAGACATGTAAACTTGTAAGTCCGAATATGTAATCGTGTTGGTGTGTGAGTCTGAGTATGAATGTGTGTAATTCTGATCGTGTAACCTATAAAACTCGAGCATAAACACGTGTAAGATTTGACTTAGTTCCTTCGCATGATGCACAATTTGCAGCTTTATTGCTTTCATCAGCTAATTAAACTTCAACTTTGCACACTTTCAATCCGTAGATTCTGCATTTGTATCTTCAGGCTCGGCAATAGCACATCTGACACATTACAAATTGACAAATGTAAAGTCTACAAGTTTGTCGAATTTTGACATGACCTTATATGGCAACTGCCTTACTGCGGGGAAACGGCATGCCGTAATCGCCGGAATGGATGAAAAATAAACATAATATCGAGCATAACTGTTGCAATAAGCTTTTAATAAACGACTTTTTTTTTTATCGAAAAAACCGGTATTATTTTTAGAAAAATTGTTGAGGTATGATTGAAACTGGGCCAGACAGGAAGAGGGTCATGCATATAAAAATCGTCGCCGATGTGACGAATGCGCTAATTTCTGTAATATAATTCTCATGGTATTATACGATAAGGGTTAAAAAGAAATGCCTAATATCTTATTTTTCTAAAATAATTTGACATGTAACTTAAACTGGAATATAAGTTAATGCGTACTCTTTTCTAGAAATGAGACGGATCAAGAAATTTCCTTAGGGGGTAAATATATTTCAGGTTTTGAAAGTGGGGGGATGGGGGGGGGGGCAGACTCATCCCAAAATCTTGACAAGCAAAAAAAAAAAAAGTTACTTTCTAAAATTCTGAAAATCCTAGTACCTTTAACTTCAATTTCACTGATTATTTCCTTATTTTCAATTCAGATTTTTCCATGGTCCCATAAACGTGTTGGGGGGGGGGGGGGAACTCCATCTTAATTCTATTTTTTGTATGCAAATATCTTTGCTGTGCAAAAAAGTGGGGGGGGGGGGGGGAGCCTTCGTGCCTGTATTTTAGCAGCATGAGGTTCGGAGACCGCCGTGAGGTCCCATGTAGCTCTATTGCCTCTGAATTCTAAGAATTTTTATAGAGAATTTTTAACCGTTTTTTTTAATTATTGAAATAGTTAAAATGGCGGGCGGGCGAGTGGCTGTAAAAAGGTACCCGTATTGTTCCAATAACTCCTCGTACAGTTTTCGAGATAGGAAATTAATTGTTCTTCTGCATATCAATTATATATACATGTATATCAGGGTATGCAAATTGCTAGCATTTTTATTTCTGTTAATTTATAAACAAAAAAAATATCAGCTGTTGAACTTAGTCATTTTTGGCAAAAACATTGCATATAGAGTACCCATTTCTTTAGATAGGTAGTTTTTATCAATTCAGGATTGACAAATGGATTATAGATACTGTTCACACAAAAGAAAACCCGGTTTGCTGTCACATTGACAGCTTTTCTCTTGTTATTTTGTTATTTTTCTGAATTAGTTAGAATAAACGACCTGCAAAGATTTGGTAATTTTTTGCGGAAAAATGTATGTAACTATACATGTTTTTACACTTTTTTAAAAATATCAAAATGATTTTGTTGTGCAAGTGAAAGATAAATAATAAAACAAACTAAAACTGTTTTAAATAAAAAGAAGTTTCATAATTATTAATTAAAGCACCAATTTTTCTTAAAAATTAAACGGGTTTGAAGAAATAGAAATGGTATACTAGTATGTACGTTTATGTCTTTGTAATTATGATTTTTCTTCAGAAATTGAATTTCTGAAAGTAAGGAATGGGGTGGGTCAGATGAATTTGATCGTATATGAACTGAATTTTAATTATAAAATGTTTTAAAATAAATACTGTATTAACGATAATTTTACAAAATTAAGTAGTTGCTTTATGGTAAACAGTACATGTTCAGAGGTTGCTCTAGAGCTGTGTTATAATAGCTCTCCGAAAATTTGTTTATCAACCAATATCACTAAGTGAGTCTGTATTGAAGCTTCATTCAGGACGTCATGCTCGTATCCCGTAATAATTGCTTGAAATTAAAAAAAAAATGCCAATTTTCACCTGCATGATAGGCTTTTTTCCCTACACATTGCCGACAATGCAAAATAAAACATTTTTAACAATAATTTATACACATTTTAGTTTCATGACAGTTGACATTATCTTTGGAATTTTTATTTATTTATTTTCAAAGGGGGTGTCGCTTCTTATGTCTCATATTAATCAAAATCTCAAAACCAATGTCTTTAAATTCATTGTTTTTCTTATCGATAACTTTCCGAAAAATAATACTTTCTAAGAAAAGTTGTTATCCAGAGATAATATGATTATAGACCCACCTTGTATTTTTTAATATTTATCCAGTCCCTATTCCGGCGATTACGACATGCCTTTACCTGCAGCTAGCCTTTTTCTATCGGTGACGTCACTATTTCCATATAAGGTCATGTCAAAATTCGACAAACTTGTAGACTTTACATTTGTTGATTTGCAATATGTCAGTCGTGGTATTTCAGAAAACGGAAATACAAATGCAGAGACTACAGATCGAAAGTGTGTATTATAGTGGCAGGTTACATGTAAATAACAAACAGCATTTTACAGCTGCAATTTGCATCTTTAGGAAAAATTAGATTGAAGGCCCGCGGGGTCAAATCTGAAGTGTTTATCCCTGAGTTTTATAGGTTACACGATCAGAATTACACATATTCATACTCAGACTCACACACAAACACGATTACATATTCGGATCTACAAGTTTACATGTCTGGATTTTTGAACACGATTACCCTCCATACTTAATCACCAGAGGGTCCCTCAAATTGTGAAAAACGGAACCAAAAATCTTCAGTGGATGGGCGGGGTTATCAAAAGTTAACTCGAAAGAGATCTGACTTAACAGCAGTTCTAAGATTTTTTTTTCTAAGAATTTTTTTACATACAACATTTTCCTTCGCTCTCGCACAGTTTGGAATTTACTGACCACGTCTAAACCATCTTAGTTCAACAGTAAACTGTGTAAGCACGCAGCTCATAGAACAGAACCTATTTTTTATAATCAACTTGCATTGTCTCAGAGTCTGTATGCATCATTGATACGATATGTCTGTAACAATCATTGCTAATGATAGCCTAAAATTTCCAGAAACTAATTGATTAGTAAATACGCAAATATGTTGGTGGTCAAGAGGCGGGCATTGCAGGTTGCAGCTGTAATATTTTATCTTGGTGCAGTTAGATATTGTAAAAAGTCGCACAAAAAAAGGAATTGAAATTTATGGTGTTAGATGGGCAGACAGGCGGACAAAGAATGACTGTGCTAGAATGATATTCAAATCCGTGTTCGTTTTACCAATCATTTCTCTAAAATTGCGCTTTTTCTAAAACGTAAACGACTTTCCCATTTTATGCACATATTTCGAATCAACCCACGTTTAGTGTTTTCGAAAGTTTGAAGTATCGCTCTACAATGTAAAAAAAAAAACATGAACAACTAAATTTTTCCAAGTCATCACCAGAAGTACATTATAGGTTTTTATAAACAGAATTTAAAGAAGAAATATCATACATTAATATAATAATTCATGAATTTATCCATGCACTCGCTATCCTCAATGAAGGGAATTTGTGTGATAGAAATGCCGTTCAATATTCAGTTTTATGTTATTGTGTTATTAAGCGAGGAAAACTGAAAGAACGTATTTTGGAAACTACATGCATGCGCAGACCAAGAAAAAAGTTCCAGGGAGGGGGTGGGGGGTGTCCGAGGGATAATTTGTTTACCAGAGTGGGTGGATGGGGGGGAGGGGGGGTTCCGGGGCTTATTATTAAAATATTAAAAATCTTTTGTCTAATTTTTATATTTTCTGGAGGCGAGAGCGGGTGTCCAGTTGAAAAAGCGGATTTCAGAATACCCCCAAATGACTTCGTAAAAGAATTATAAGCTTAGCATGAACGTTTTAAAGCTGCTTGGTCCGATTTCAGCTTAATTTTGTGTTCGCTTTTAAACGATCGTTATGCAAAGTATGTGTATAATAATATACATTGTAATATTTTCCCCGGTCAATTAAGCCATATTCCAATGAAAAACAGGTACAATTTGTTTCAAAACAAACGACATACACTTTAACAGGTTATTACATTATTTGGCTCATATTAAAATTCGCTGCTGACGTCGAGGCGTGTGTGATTGTATTACGACTTCGAAATCGCAAGGTCAAAATGATTTTGCAAATAAAAAATAAACTTGTGTACATTTTGTTCACTAATATTTCTGAAAAGTATATTGTAAAATCAACCGATGAATAACCATGCGGGTTGAATATATATATATATATATATATATATATATATATATATATATATATATATATATATATATATATATATATATATATATATATATAGATATAAAGTAAAATAATAAGAAATGAAAATAAAATTTGTTTAAATTAAATATACTTTTATATTATAACAACATCTGTTGAGAGATGGCGGTCACAGTTTCTGAACTTGTGTCTAGTCCCTGTGTAATGTTGTACAATAAAAATGTGTTCAAACCAAAATTAACAATTCTACATATTTGGATGAAAGTGACTGTGGTCATAGGTTTAAATTAATTTTTCTTCCTTTACTAATATATCATGTTTTAACAATACATTTATATTTGTATTAGATTTGTACCTGATTATTTTGTTTTGCATTTGTCATTTTAAATATATTGGGTACGGTCTTCGTGCAGTCTATAAGTACTTTAAATCCAATCAGGTGCCTGGGTTATTTTTTTTTTCATCTCTGCTCAAGGTCAGACGACACGTTCCTTAATTTCATATAGCTCTTTCCAGGAATTTGTGAATAGTTTACAACTACTTTTACAAGCTTTCTTGCAAAAAATTAGGATACCTTACCAGGCATTTCTGCAAAATACTAGAGTATGCAATTTCCTATATAATCTTACTTGGAAATGCACTTGAATTGCTGATATAAAAATAAATAAATAGCACATCGCCATATTTGAACTCTACCTCGGCCGGGGCAGGGCTTTGAACTCACGACCTATAGAATCTACGCTCTTGGCAGTAAGCGGCCACCGCTCTAACCACTCGGCCATCTAAGCACATATCCTTTTACAAATAAATTTTTATCATTTTAAAAATAATTATAAAAGTAGCAATTTTTATTGGAACTCTTTATTACGAGGAGATACTAAAAAGATGCTCGAGGAACGTGTCGTCTGACCTTAATCAGTGCACTATAGATATTTAGTTTCGTTTAATAATGTATTCAAAAATGGGTTTAAACATAACAGATGTTAATGTATTTGACTTGAATTTTTAATCTGTCAATAACTTTTTCAAATGTTGTCAGGAAATTTTATTATGTTCGTAAGGCATATAATTGTTTGTTGTTTGTTTGATTTTTTCGTTGTTTGAATGAATCAAGACTTACAATAATTCTCAAAATCAGTAGTGCAATTATATGAGAATATGTTTGCTTCGGTTGTATAGGTGTCGTTGGAATCACGATATAAAAATATGCTGCTATAGCATAATACGTAAGTATTAACAAGATTTGTGAAACATATAAGTTGCATTTTACATTAATTACAAGATAAATTAACTGATACAATATGTTATTTAAATAAAAATTATGAAATGTCATTGATCCTTTATAAGAATTTAACATTAAAATGACATATTTACAACCATGATAATGCCCAGAAAGTCTGATCAAATCCAATATTCTACTATCCACCGAATTATCACTTTTCCACTGAATTATCCAATTTTCTTTTTTTCAATATTGAATATAAACGCAAATACACCAATTCAAAACATCGTATTGGTGATTAGGTAGGTTATGTTGATTGATTTTAGTTAAAAATACTTGTTTCATGGTTTGTTTCGTCTGGACTGTAATATTTAGTGCCTACACAAGCTGACTAAGAAAGGAAGGCCTTTTATCTGGGATAATGATTGCCAGGTTGCCTTTGATTTGTTCGAAAAGATAAAGTCCAAACGTTACAAAAAGAGCTCCGATGAAGTTGTAGAATCTGGAATCCCCACTGAAAGAGTGGCAACCGTATTTTAGGGGAATTTCCAAAGACGGATAGGGGTAACCGGTATTTATTGGTGGTGTCTGATTATTTTACCAAATGGACAGTGAGCTTCGCCATGCCCAACATGGAAGCTCAAACTGTTGCAAACATATTAGTTGAAGAAGTCTTTGCGAAACTTGGAGTGCCTAGGATACTTCATTCCGATCAGGGTATGCAATATGAAAGCAATTTGTTCCAAGAACTTTGTGCCTTACTACATAACAAGAAAACAAGGACGTCACCTTACCATCCTCAAAGTGATGGGATGGTAGAGCGGTTTGATAAAACCTTAGCCATCATGCTTAGTGCTAATGTGAACGACCATCAGACAAATTGAGATGAATCTCTTCCATATGTTATGCAGGCCTATCAGCTTTTCATGAAACCACTGGTTATACCCCGAACTTGATAATGCTAGGCTGAGAGGGCTGAGAGACAACTACACTCTAGATGTCATGTACGAATTGCCAGGAGATTTGAAAATTATCTAGAAACCAATGGGTCTGGGAGTTTCAAGAACGCCTAGAAGAAGCCCTCAGTGTAGTTAGAGAGAATTCAAAGAAAGCAATGTGTCGACAAAAGACAAATCATGATCGGAAGCTTAGCTTTGAAAAGTTTTCCCCTGGTGATATAGTTTTTATATACTTTTCAGTTAAGAAAGTTGGTAGATCCGCAAAATTGACATCCTTCTGGCGGGGACCTTACAAAATTGTGGGCAAGTGCTCAGAACTTAATTAGAGGGTAGATTATGGACAAAAGGGTAAAGAACAAGTTGTCCACGTAGATGGGATCAGACTTAGACATCCCCTATTATTAAGGGGAGAATCCAATCAGCTGGATGAGTTAGTTGAGCGGGAAAGTCCGAATGACATCGTGGAACTGAAAGAACCTGATGTTGTAGATGACTTTGATAGTGAGAATAATCAGATTGGCGACCAAATATCAGAGTCAACTTTGTGACAACAGTGTAAAAATGATGAGCGTTCGCTTGGTCCTTCGAAAAGGGAAGGACGTCCTCTTAAGTGGATGTCAGATTATATTAGAGATTAATTAGTTTAGAAATAGAATTAGATAAACATGTGGGAATCTGTATTCTTGATAGCTGTTGTTATTAGAAAAACATTCTTATGTACCTATTTGTTTGTAGCTTAATGAATTGAATTTAAAAAAAATACGGGACGGTGGGTGATGTGACGAATCAAGTCGTACCAATTAAAGAACATATGGTAGTACAGGGTATTTCCATGGTAATATCCTGTTTACTCTTTAAAGTAAAAATCGAATGTGCCGAGGCTATGTAAACAGCGGTAGTCGGCAGAATCAGAGAGTGTGATCACTGCAGCCAGACAGGGAACATCTCTAGGAGCGTAGAGTAATTGAAGGCTATATAGTAGGGCTGAATGGGCCTTATTAGATTAAAGGCTACGTAGGGCTGAAGAAGCCTTATAGTACAGGTTGCGCAAGTTGATCAACCATCGTAACTTTGACACTTGGCAATAAAGGCTGAATAAGCCAGTGTCAAAGGGAGCAGGGGAAATCAACTGGTTAGAGACCTCGGGTCAGTAGCCAGAACCCTTGGTAAGGCCAACTGTCTGGGGGCATTGGTCAGGGGGTAGTTTGATAGCCTGGGCAAGTGGTTAGGGACATTGGTCTAGATAAACAATGGGAGACTTGTGGTTGATTTGATTTGGGCTTAGGTAAATCCCTGTGAAATTAATATTCAATTTAAGTGCCAATAGTCGTTAATAACTTGATTAAGTAAATTATTAAAATAATCAGCGTAAATATATTGATTCAGTTTGTTATAAGCCGGAAAGACAACATGTACATTTAAAATAAAGTGTTCTGCAGAATCCAGAGTGTAACTGGGTACGTGTCCAAATAAATAATTACAACTGCTCGGCTGGACACACGTTACACATTCAATATTCTAATAAGTTATTAATTTATGATTGTGTGATCTGAGTTTCATTTATAAGCGTACAATTTACCTGTAATTTTTACCAAATGTCTCATTAAGAATGTTGAGGACAAGTGATATCTTGTGTAGGGGATCATATCCCTCTTCGCCGGGTTCTTGAAATCTAAATTGTCACTGCAAAGCAGAAACTGCAGGATGGACTGGAAACGATTTCTTGACCTAAATTTCTTAAAGTTTGGCGTTTCAAAAGACCATGCACGGGAAACGATTTCTTGACATAATTTCCCCAAAGTTTGGCGTTTCAAAAGACCATGCACGGGAGTTCGATTCCTAGTAAGACTCAAATGTCGGGTTTTTTTATCGCCATGTTCAACACTGTTCCAATAAATGCAAGCATTTCGTTACATATGTAGGTGTCACCGGAACCAAGTTGCAAAAATGAGAATGTGAGCCCAATATTCTTGGAGGTCTGCTTTTTTGGGCGATTGTCTGGTCCGCTTAACGATTTTTTTTTTCTCTAACTAAAATATATATTTTATCATTATCATCATCGCCATGCAAGAATTTTACAAAAATGTCCAGAATTGCAATACCATGACCAAAGTTGACGGGCCCAGTATTTTCTGTAAAACAAAACATCCGCAGCTGAAATGTCTGAGGGTCAACTAAGCTAAATCATTGACCCAGGGCAGTTTCTGCTTCACTTTTGAAGTCAGAAACGTCTTCGTCGGATGCGTCAACGTCAGACCTGGAGTCAGGATTGTTCGCCATTGAAAATTGTTAACACAATTTTAAAAATGACGTCATATTTTGATGTCAATTAAGGGTAAAATGACGACAATTTTAGCTATATCATACATACAATTTATATTATAACACAAACTTTTTATTAACCATTTGTTTATCTGGAACTTTTCAACATCTTTATATACTTTTTCAGATAAATTCTAAATAAGTAAAAAAGCGATATTTACAGGTAACAATATTTTTGTCGCTTTGGTGTTGAAAGGGTTAAATAATGTTAGCAGGAAGACCATGCAACGCTTTTTACATAAAAAATAGATTATCAGCATGATCCAAGTTCTGCAGCAATTTATTTTATCTTCTTGATAATAAAATTATATTTCATTAGAAAAAAAATATCAATAAAAATATGAATGTTCATATTTATCAAAACATATATCAACATAAAAGAATGGGTAAAAAATTGCAGACTAATGGTTTCTATTAGAAATGCATGGGAACCCTTACCAAAATGAATTTTTTGCGGCAAATTTGCAGCAAACTTGCCGCAAATTTTCGGCAAACTGATTAGTTTACCAGAAAACTTTAGAACTTGTTTGCCGTTCTTTGCCGATAGTAGCAAACTTCTGGTAAACCTCTTTTATTTTGCCAGAAGTTTACCGGACACCCAATTATGTTTGCAGCTTCTTCGCCAGTACTGGCAAACTTTTGGCAAACTCCTAAAAATTTGCCAGAGTTTTACCACAAACATTTCTTCTTTTTTCTGTATTTTTTTTTACTTCCGGAGCTTGCCAAAGCTTTACCAGAAATAAGACTTATACAATTTCATACACATTCAGCATAACTTTAAGAATGTCAATTATGATGAATTGCTTTTATAATTTGTTATATTTGAATAGAGAAAAAATAAATCTAATTAATATTTTCGGATTTAAGTTTTATTCTAAGATAGTCTCGATAAACATGTTTATTATTACGAAAATAAGATCAACTTTAATCGCATGATGCTTCATAATGAACCCCCCCCCCCTCCCCGACCCCACGTATTACGTGAACACCAACCTGCCTGTTCTTTTGTAATGCTATATTCTTTTTTCCTACGTTCAAATATCAGTCAACTTGGATTTAAGTATCTAAACCGCTTGATGTTGAATCATGTAGATTGAAGAATTTTCCGTAAAGTTATGCTGTTCAGTGGTTGTTTCTACTTTTACTTTTGTTTCAATGTTAAGCTACGCGCGCGCTGATTGGTCGATCAATAGCTAGCCGCCAATTTTCACATTCGATGCTGCCATGTTGTCTGCCATCACCGAGATGCTAAATGAATGAAAATAAAGGAATAAGGCTGTGCACAAGGTAAAAGAAACATTGTCAATGGAGTGTTTACTTTTGGAAAATCCACGGCTATACAGAGGACGAATATAAGTGTATGAATCGAGTTTAAACACCCAAGGCCACTGCATGCACCATCTGCATGATCATGAGCACGTTTTTTAAAAAGTAAGTGAAGTAATGAAAATATATTCGTTGAATGGCAGTTTAAACAGTTATTGGAATATAAAACGAAAGACTGTGATCTTTTATAATGAGTTAAACAGTATAAGGCCATCCCTATGACTATGCGGGGTGTCGAATCAAGCAAAACGCTCGTTATTGACATCGTTGTGATGCATGAAGTTGAACAAATAATTCAAATTTGAAATTTATTTAAACAACGCCTTTAGGAAATTATCATTACATAGTGTATAAGTACATTTTATATCATAATTTACATTTTTTATTACTTAAATAAAAGAATTCATGTTCTACTCACATAGTCAGAGTTAGAGTAGGCCAAGTGCAAATTTGTAGCTTTATATAGATTAATAGATTGAGTAAGTATATGATAGGCTAACTTGTTTTTCTCAAACTGCTTTAAATTTGAAAACAATTGTACTTATATGAAATCCATTTATCTTCCCAATAGTTGTCTGCCCTGGTGACTGGGTTACACAGACCTAAAGAAAACCATGCATGAACAACTAACTCACTGATTTTATGATCAAATGGTGCAACCAAAAAAGAGTGAAGACAGAATTTGAGTAAGACTTACGTGGAAAAGCATATAAACAACAGTGCTGAAGTCTGACCATTCCATTGTGGGCATTATTGCGATATTCGGCTATTTGTGTGATATTGTTTATGTGTGAAATTAAATCGGAGAGCATGAAATTAAATCTGAGAGCACGTACAGGAGACTGTCATAAAAAAGACATCGAGAATGCCTTAAAGAATCCGTGATTAATTATAACATGACCAGTGACCGTGCAGGGCTTAATTGTGAACTATATGGTTTGACCCTCGCTCATTGTGAACTTTTGTACAAGTCCATCTGTGCATGCATGTTGTGATCAAACTGCATTCAAGTTTATCGATCTGCTGCAACAATCATCACTTATCGGTTGAGTACTATTTGTCAAATTTTATTATGGTTTGTTCATCATTTTTGTGTTTATTTTTGAAATTTATAAAATGTGTAAAATTTAAAGTTAATTACTTGTACATGTATAAGTAACTCATTATTAAATAATTATTAGTGTTTATAAATTGTTTTCCTTATGTTGTAATATCTAAAAGTTGGTATGTTTATATATAAGCTTGCAACAAATTTGCTGCAAACAGTTTGCCGGAAGCTAATTTGCATACGAATTCTGAACTTGCTGCAAATTTGCCGCAACAGTTTACCAGAAGCTAATTTGCATACGAATTCTGAACTTGCGACAAATTTGCCGCAAACAGTTTCCCAGAAGCTAATTTGCATACAAATTCTGAACTTGCCACAACTTTGCTGCAAACAGTTTGCCAGAACTTAATTTGCATACGAATTCTGAACTTGTCGCAAATCTGCGGCAACTGTTTGTCGCAAATTTGCAGCAAACTCTCTGCAAATTTGCGGCAACTGTTTGCCAGAGGCCTTATATTTTGGTAAGGGAATCTTAATTTGTTATCCTTTTTAGACCCAATAGTTGAACAATATTAAACCATTAACTCTACATGTAAAACTCTCTCTCTCTCTCTCTCTCTCTCTCTCTCTCTCTCTCTCTCAAAACAATGAATGATTTTTTTCTGCTAAATCACGCATCCGAGTATTTAACACCTACGTGTATTGTATGACCATAGAATTCGCATACTCATCAGATCAACCCCAAACGAAAATAACCACTGTTACAGTAATTAGCCAACAGAAATCCACATCTAGGTCATTGCACTTTTATAAACTGATTCCATCACTTTGTTATGATTTATTGATTTCATAATGATGATAACAAAATTATTATACATTTTACATGTTTTCCCAAATTTATATTGTAGCATGAAAAGGAACATCCATATTGTTTCTTATTATGTATATAAAACCTATCGTTGTTTTTGTCTGTTTTCTCTTAAAATCAGCAAGTCAGATTAAACTTGTTTTGATCATATTCTGAAGGGAAACTAATTTCTCAAAACACATGTCTTAATATTCTGTTGATAAGAATTGATTAGTATTTAGTTGTCGTTAGTTGATTACAAAATATTGTACTGATCGTGTAGCAGCATATTGTTAATGAATTCTTTTTGAAACAATTTTACACGAATTAAAAATCAATGTAAAATATATACTAAATATTAATGACTAAAAACAATGATAATAAACATAAACTTGCAAAGGGAATGTGACATATGTATCAATCACTTTTGAAATGTCCTGGAAAATACTCAAGGAAGTTCGAAAATCATGACGAAAACTCTTCGCAAAAACTTTTAAAGAGGAAGAGATACATGTTAAATGATACAATGCAAACTATCCATCTCTGCTAGGTTTTGCGATGATCTTCCATGATCGTAAATACCCATGAAATCATGTATTCATAAGCTTAATAAAATTTAAATACACATTTGATTATAATTTTGTAGAGTTTGTAGAATTTTGTTCCTTACTTACGAACATTGTTTAAAAACAGTGTTTCATTATTCTTTCGGGAAGTTAAAAATTCATTGAAAAGGGGTATCAACAAAATACGAATCCATGGCATGTTACTTTAAAAGCTGGGCTCTGTACCGAGATACGATGCAGCACATGCGTGATCATAATTGTCGTCATAATCATTGACATGTTTTTCCTGCTCATGAAGATGATTGTAAACACCCTCTGTCGTCGGTTGTTCAATTCTTGGTTTTCTGGTTTCGAAGCCGTACACTGCACCTTTTGGCAATACGTTTACGACTTTTCGCTATTTGAAAAAAATATTATATATATATATATATATATATATATATATATATATATATATATATATATATATATATATATATATACGTCATATTTAAACATTGCATAGGTTTAGGCAGTTAATTATAGTAGAATGAAAAAGTAAATAATTATAATTAATTCAGTTGAGGGGTGTCGAGATGTAAATTTAAAACATTTAATGTTGTTTCAATTATTTGTCATGAACTCAAAAAAAATGTTCAAAAATGAAATGTCTGTTTGGTAAACGTCAAAGAACTTTTTTCCATGCTCGAAGTTGCTGACGTCTTGCAGATAATGTGTTTTGCGGCTCACAATTACAATATTTACAGAATAGGTAAGGATAAACAAAATACTTGGTAAAACATGTGATAAAAAGAATCTCTCATGATTTGCGATGATTTGTGATTTTTATCCAACTCGTGTGTTTTCTATCCCCTCACCAAGGCTCGGGGATAGAAAAAACACAACTCGTTGGATAAAAATCATATACCATCGCAAATCATGAGAGATCATATATATATATATATATATATATATATATATATATATATATATATATATATATATATGCTTACATGCAATTTTTAAAAACTGAATCTCCCCATTTTTTGTAAGTTGGTCAGTAAAAAAATTCGTCATGTGCACCTACTCAGAAATATTAATCTCTTATATCATGTCAAAATGTAGAAAAGAAATTATTAAAATTTGTTGATGTAATGTACTACCTTTTTATCGTTTGCCTGGGAACCTGTGATATCCTCACGCTCAACAACGATTGCAGAACTGTATAGTGCATCATTTGCAAACAACACAATGGGATCTTCTCTTTAAAAAGAAAGGTTTGTTCAAATTCATTTTACTTCCTACAATAAACAAATACTATATATATATATATATATATATATATATATATATATATATATATATATATATATATATATATATATATATCTCAAATCGACGTAACTACTTACCTCTTTTTTATTTTGGTTCGGAGCTTTTTAAATATCAAGAACGCAATGACCGCTGTAAGGATAACACCGATAATTATCCCACCAAACAGGATCCCCAATATCCTTCCAATACTGTTATCTGTTATGTAATATTGAACATATGGAAACTGTAATATTATATAGAATGTGTAGCCGCGTCTCTATGCACGGCAAGATTGATCAACAAATAAATAACAATTGTAACTTTTATTACTGAGGTTTTTAAGAGACCATGATTTTCGACATACATGTAAAACACTTTTCTCCAAAAGTAAGATATTTTGATTTAAATTTGAACACTGTGTTTAAACCAACAACCAATCAAAAAATCAATTAAATGATTTGATTTGCATTTTCATTCGCTTACAAACCAGTTATTTTAAAAGCTAAAAATGATATAAATCAAAGTAAGCAAAAAATGATTTCCTGAATTTTGTCGATATATTTCTCTTAAGACACCTATTGGACAGTTATTATAAATCAACTACAACAAAACGTATGACTAAATGTATTTTTTATTACGCAGATCATTCTTTCAGCTGAAAGCATAATATATTTTTTTTTGTATTGTTGAGAACCTTGTGAGGAATAAATTGTATAATAGCTCCACATTCGTATTCTGATAAATATAAAATAAGGGGTAACATAGGACTGTTTGCCTCCTTGTGCGTGTGATTAGAAAAATGCCCATGAATATTAATCAAATTATGTATAACATTTAAACTCTTACTTATGTTTCTTTACGTACGTAAAATACTATAAAAGGTTCTAAACTCAGAAAGAAAACTATTGGAACTAAATACCCTATCATTTTACAAGCTTGTTTGACAAAGAACTGTAAGAATTGTAGGTTGTGAGCGGCTCCTTTAAAACCTGAAAGAGTATCAAATGCTTTAATATAGGGTTTCACATTCCAACAAAGCGTCTAGTGCAATAATAGTTCACTTTTCATAAAGTGTAAAGGATTTCTTTTACAAAGAATCTGGCCGCAACTTAAAATGAAAAATGTCGAATCAACTAATTGCTCTGACACATATGGATGACGCCAAAATGCATGTCATTAAGTAAAACAGGTATTTAGATATGGCAAACAGAGTTGATATTATTTTTGGGGAAAAACTCATTCAATTACTATTTTTTGAAAGTTTATATTGATCATATATAGCATTAAAATATCACATCCGTATAGGAAACAAACTTTGTGTTAGATGATTCAAAATACTAACATCATGATTTTCTCGTATACTCATAAAGTATCGCAAAAGTGACATTAGGAGTTCTTACTTCTTTTCTTCTATTTATTTTTAAAATGTGTTCATTACATGCACGAGAAACACAAATACCATTTGCTTTAATTAATATACGTTATCATTATTTTTAAAATAAATTGTTCACCATAATTATCATTCACCATAGTTTTTTTCGCGTTAAGCTTCGAATCATTTACTAGACAAAAAATAGACTTTTTCTTCAGATAATCCACCGGCCTCTGACGGCCGGTATTGAATACTTATCAACAGGATTTTTTTACTAATGTAAGTGAGTGTTAGCTAAATTGATTTTTAAGTTGCTCTGTATAATAAGAAAAGTGTCTTTAATGATACAAATAATTCAGATTTGATAATATCGTTTATCTCGATTTATGTTTATCCGGTAAAACCATCTACATGTATATTATACATTGGCTTATTTGTCGTTCAATGCAATAAATCGAATTACGAAAATACTATTATAATAACTACTATTTTTCTTTTAATCTTTTTATTCAAAATCCATGTATTTGCAACTTATCTTTGTTTAAGATATTCAAATGTTTTTGGGTATTCCTTAAATGATATTTGGACATTATCAAAATATTGAGGGTAATATGAAAGGTTTTTTTTCAAATCTTAGTTTATATTTTCAACTACAGTTTGTATCATGATATAATACGATTCTAAAACTGTCTCAATGCGACACAGCGTTTGTCTATAAAAGTGGTAATATCTTCTTAAATTTAAAAAGTTGCTTAAAGTCAAGATCTAGTAAATGAAAGGTGCCTACAGGTTTACGAAATTCAAGACATAATTTTTTTAATGACGCATTATAACAATAGCTTTGTATGATTGGGTGTACCAGGGCGAAATGTTTTGGTAAACACTAAAAAATCATGTTTTTAACTCTCAATATCTGTGTATTATAAAGGAAATAAGTAACACACTTCGGCGTTTTGTCCATTTTTGACTAATGAAATAGATCTAGAATGCCTACAGTATATCCATAAACGGCATTAAACAAGCCGTTAAACCACCCTCTTTAAAATGACTTTATATTGAATATATATACTGGGATTACTTTTCCTATGATTTAATTTAGAATATCGAGAAAATGATTCATTTTCTATAGAATTCTTTTAAGGATGAAGTTTACTCAGAATGAAAAACAAATCCACTGATGATAATCAAAAAACATCTGTTATATGTTATACCTTAGATTGTAGTGTTATTTCTCATTTTCAAAAAAATGACCAACTTTTTGAGTTAATGGCCATTGAATAATTTTGAAAAAGCAAAACAAATCCCGTAAAAGGACTATGTGCGGTTTTAGGCATTTTTTGCCCCCAAAATTAAAGTTTTATAACGAACTTTAAAAATAAGGTGGAAGGTAGTTAAAATCATATTGAAACTAAGGGTGTAAAAGGTTATCACCACAGTGACGTCATAATGTAGAAATGACGTCATGAAGATTGCCTTATTTGGATAAATTGATGTTTTGTAGCAAAATGTGTGGGCTTTCCGATGGAATTTCGACTGGGAAACATCGAGCGCAGGCTTGCTCAAGTACCATTTTTTAGTATAATGTGTATAGTTATCTGAGGAACCACATATGTTTAAATTGCACTTGAGCAGACCTGCGATCTATATTTTCGAGTGCAAAATATAAAGCAAAACTGAGAATATTTCCATTTGTTTGCAAATACAGAAATTAGGTCATCTGGGTGACGTCATAGATAAACAGCGAATGAGCAATGATGACTAAAATCAAAATTAAAGCGTCCACTGTACTATAGTTTATGAACATTTGATTTTTATATGATACAATTTAAAAATTGGTTTAAATTGGGGGCAAATATTTGAACAAACCGCACATAGTCCTTTAAACTACGATTGAGATTCTCTTAATCATAAAAATATTACAAATAATAAAACACTTAACTAAATGAAATACGGTTCATGAATGGTATTGGTACTAAAAACATACTATGCATAAAGATTTTAGCAGCAATTTTTTAAATATTCCAGTCCGAATTTCCTCTATCCTCTTACATATCCCAACCCATCTTTGATTCAAGTTTACAAAAAAATTGAACGATGATAATAAAAAAAACATTTATAGCATTAAACTACTTATATTGACCTTATTCTGCTGGTATAAAATGTATATGAGGTCAATGATCAAAATGGATTTAATGAATAAGTGAGGAAAAACCAAGAGAAAATATGCAACATTATATAGAATTAAATAAAAAATCTTAACTTTTAATATTTGAGTACTGACAAAAATGTTTTAGCTTTGAATTTGAGAACTCAAACCATGAGTAAGTAACATCCTTAAAGGGGAAGGAAACTGAAAATATGAAAATCGGTGGCTTAATTTAAACATCCAGCCGCTATGGGGGCTGCCATTGAACTGCAATCTATGACGTCACACCATCTATTCCAATTTGTTATATCAACAAAGATGATTGCACCAGTGTATTCGCCCTAATTGACAAATTTTGAAAATTTTAAAACAAAAGCGATTTGAGTCCGTTCTTTCACCTTTGACTTTTCTCTAATTAAAACTATTGTCAAACGGAGCATGTTCGTTGAAATCTCAAAGCAGAGGATAGTGTCAGTCTGTCGGAGAAATCCCTGCGTAGTTGTGGACATTTTCAACAGATGCCAAGTATCACAGAAAGTATTATTTTTAAAAATCCTGATTACAATGTATAACATACTTATTTAATTAGCGAATAACTTTACTTGGAATACAAATTTACTCGGTCATTTCAGCTTTGAATGATGGCATATTAAAAACTGACAATTAACCTTTCAAATGCACATATATATGCATACGTGTAAATATATTCTTTAGATTTACGTGTGGACCTAAAATTTATCAATTTTGTTCATTCGATGACTTGAGTAACAGAAAGGCGTAAAACAGCGTTTTATTCAAAGCACTGTGTACATTGTATAAGAAAATCAAGCCGGAATAGACGGTGTGACGTCAAAATAATACAAAAGAGTTCTACATCATGTCAGCCTCCAGTGAAAACGATTTCTCTAATTTCGGACGTCCATTTAAGCTTAATCATGTAGTTAATTTTCAATACAGTATGAGCACATGTGATAATTTAAATCACTTTATTGATATAATTAAAACATGATTTTGACTTTCCTTCCCCTCTAAAGCCGTAAAGTACGGGAAAAAGGTTTACCAAATTGATTATGACGTCATAATTATTCGGGCATCAATGAGACACTCTGGAATAATTTACTATATCTTGACCCTAAGTTACTATTGTGCGATGGAATTGGGTTTAGAAACTGATGTTTTAAACTGTTTAGGCCTTTTTTTTGCCATAATGAGATATGGGAACCAAATGACCAGTACAATAATAAATAACAAAACGATAATGGTTCCAAAATTGAAACAATCGCAATAAAGTCCTTTTAAAGAGCTATCAGAGTAATGTTTCTTTTCCCCATGAATTAAACAGAATTGGTCTGAAATTTGTTTGGAAAAAAGGTAACTTGTTTGCCCCAATAAGTGATTACTACATAAAGCAAATGATGAAGAATAAATGTTTTAAGTTCGTTCATGAAGTATTTCGAATATAAAAGGAATAAGACGCTTTAAAATGACGATGTAAAACGTCTGTGGGTGCTTTGATCATTAGACGCATGATATTTGTCAGATTATAAGAACGAATGTCAGGATGCCGTCGGCTGGAATCTTTATATATTACTAAAATTGATTCTATGTAACATTATTGTGGTCTATCATGGAGAAGTCTGCTCTTTCTAATTTTCGATTAGCCCTCGCATACTATCATGAATCTATCGCAGAAAAAGTGAACTTGTTTAGAGCTTGCGTGTTTACGAGTTCATTTTAATTCAAAGGACCTATTTTTCAATACACTATTATGCTTGATGTGTATATTTCATATTGCATATAATGGACGTGACTGTTTAATAATGGATAAGCAATTTTCCATGTTTAACCATTTGTTTACCTTTATAACAATTGTTGTCAATCAACATGTATCCTGTGTCACATGAACACTTCCCAGAACTACATAAACCTGCTAATTTAGTTCCTGTGCATTGTCTGTTGTGTAAGCATGGCTGGTTGATTGTCATATTTCCTTAAAAGAAAAAGTAAACATCTATATACATATTAAAAGTGCTTGCTAGGCAATTTTATTTCTTATAAAAGTATAAAAGATGTAGAGTTCGATAGAAATTTTTAGGAAGATGTTACATTTTTAAAGGCAGAATATGCTGATTCTCTCTTTACAAAATTTAAAACGTATAACCAAATATATTTAAACTTTTAAGGCATGCATATCTGATGTAGACAATCAAGTCACCTTAAAGAAAAGGCTTTTTTTTTAATTTGATTGTATAATTATCACCTCTTTTATTTTCATTTTTTTAAATCATGCAATATAATGACTGTACTTTTGCAAAATTTTAAAGTATACACATGGATTGTGACGAAAGTTTGCTCTGGAATGCTGAGTAAATTTTAAAATATGCGAAATAAAAAGCGATATGAATCTAAAATTAGCTTTCAATGATCGATGTGATTGATGGCAAACATAAAGTTTGGCAAGACCCCATTTAAATTTTTCTACGCCAGCTAATAATGATTTTTAACCAAGCGTTTTTTCAGCAAAGACACCAACTTAATTCTGGTTTTAATATGCTACATGTATTACATATGTTTACAATGTTAAACCTTGTATTTCAAATTAAACTGCTTTCAAAACATATTTATCCAAAAGCGTCTTATTAACAAAGTCAATGATTTTCCCTAGCAATTTAAAATTTAATTTGTCATCATGTAATTGAACTCAGTCGTTGCTAGATGTTCAGAAGCTAAGACAAAGCTTTTTAATATCATCAGTTTTACAGTTCCAACTTCTGCAAATATTAACAATATATATATATATATATATATATATATATATATATATATATATATATATATATATATATATATATATATATATATATAAAATCTGCACAAAATGGTGTTTTTAGTCTTTGCTTGAAAGTATTATTAATCAAATTAACATTGTTCAATCCAAATTTTAGAAAATCTAAAATTATCAGAAATAGAATGCATACCATCAATCAATGGGTTCTTAAAAAATCCATAATTATATAGTGACAATAAATACTTGTACAATATATGTACACTTTTATTTCTTGGGTCAGAGAACAATTTTGCCCAGTATGAAACCATCCTAAAACAAATATTAAAAGAAAATGGAAACCTTTTGTTTTCTCCATAAACCATAAATGATTTAGTACAACTCTTTCGATTTAATACGGGTTTCAAAAATTTCAGATGAATAGTTTTCACAATGTGTATATGTTCATAACCCCATATCCTCACATCCACTTGACAAAGCTGGCATTAAAGCTTTATCTAAATGATCTAGCTGACAAGCGACAAGTAAGCTAATTGCCTTAATTTCCTGAAGTATCGATATATGGTATTCTGTGCCTGTTCACATAGTTGGCTTTTTGTTTTTTTGGTTTTTTTGTTTTTTTTTATTTTTTTTTTTTTTTTGGGGGGGGGGGCTTTTTTTAATAAACCTGAATGTAAAAAAAAATTCCAAAATATTCAAAATCTTGAACATTTTCATTTTTTTTCTTCTATCAAAACCTCCGTTTTAACATTGGACCTTTAGAAAATACCAAAAGTTTTGTTTTATTGATTTTAATCGTTAAGTTCCATTGTATAATCTATTCACAGTATAAACAGTTAATTTAGAACATTTTGTTAATCGTCAGTCGTTTTAGCAAGGATAAGAGTATCGTCAGCATAAAAAAACACATAGTTTAAAATTCAAAAATAGTTTATCCTCTTTAGGGTTGATTACTATTTGTAACCCAGTTAATCTAAATACTCGAATTTCCCCATGCATATGACCGCGGCAAAAGTTTGAAATTTTCAATCGCAAAGTTTGTAAAATCGCCGATGTACACGTGTTGATAATGTATTCCAAACGCTTATAAGTAATTACGTTTGCATATTTCATCTAAAGCAACTACTAAAGTAATGTATTGATTGGTGTCTTTACTAATTGTCCTCTTCTCCGATTGGAAAGAAAAAAAGAAATGTGTTCATTTCATATATAGTCATTATCAATTAAACAATGATAAATATATCATACTGGTTTTTTTTTATTTAAACATAAACTGTTAAACTTCACAGGAAGAGAGAAGAGAGTTTTCAATCACAGCACCCTAATTGTTAATTTTTTTCGCACTTAATTAAACCGTAAATCAGACAGGAGACAAATGTATACTTTTCCGGCAATTCTTAGACAAACATTGACCAAGCAACTAGCGAACAGGTGGTTGATTAAAAGATAGCACACTCTGGCGAGAACTTTTTTGAAGTAAGGATCGATGGATAAAATTAAAATGTATGGGAATTCAATAAGAAATTCAGTTTAATCTTAATTTAACAAAATACAACGATATTATTGTTTATATCTTCAATTCAAACTAAAGCACACGATGTCGAATGTCTTACTTCTGATGTACATGTATTGCGGACTATGCTCTAATTAAATAAAACAAAAATGTTTCTAGAAGTATATTCATGTATTATTTACTTCCAAAACTTTTGATCTACTTTTAGCGGAAGAGAGTGCACGGATATCGAACATTTAAGAGTAGTAAAATAAAAATATTAGTATTTATTTTCTTCAAGTTAAAATGAATTCCCTTATTAAACGAGAACATTTTTTTAATCATTGTATTTTGTATGCAAATCAAACTTAAATAAAATTTATTGATCCCTTCCAACTTCTTAGGCTAGGATTTGTCCTTTTGAATCGTTTCTCAAACCCAAAACAACGGAAAAATTTGGACATTGCATTTTCTAAAAAAAAAATGGTTATCTTGTTTTCAGCACATCAAAAATAATAAATTCTAAAATTTCAATGCAACTTATTTCGTCCATATTTATGAAAAAATGATATGTAAAACAAATTATTGACAAGGATGGTTCGTATTTCACACATTTAAATTACACTTCCTCTACGCGCATTTTTATTTCACAAATTAAAATATAAACTTTCGAAAATTATTAAATATTTTAAAATCTATTTTCAAGCAACCCATGCCACCGAAAAAGGGCAATATAAAGCAAGCGTGGCCGACAGGCGACAAGGCCGACAGGAACAACGCGTTGTAAGAGGTAAAGGGCGGATGCAGAGTCTGGACCATCATAGGCTGCTGAGAACTGTGCACAAGAGCGAAGTCCCTTTCCAAGGGAAGCACTTTTTTTTAGATGTTTGTCTAGACCCTCTAAGAACCTGAACCATCCCAAAGTCACATTGTACCGGGGAGACTGGGAGGACAAGAAACAGGTATATAAATGTGCTCTAAATGTTCCTTCACAAGATTGCTCCATGTAAATAAAACTGTAATCTATCAAGCAATATATCTTAAATATGAAGGCTAAGGTAATTAGTTCTGCCTATATTGAGTTCTCCATGCTTTTTGACAATACACATCTCCATGAGAATGGAGAAAAACAAAAATGTTTCTGGGGTTGTTAAAGGATTTTTTTTTCAGGGTAGATTACCTCTTAGTTAGTGCTATGAATCAGCAGTCTTCCAAAAACCAAAGAGTTATGGAACTAGTTAGACTGTTCGTGTCTGGACTAGTGTTGCTCAAGGTCTTTTTAAAATTACATATTTATTACAAATAACACTGCAGACTCTCTCTCTCTCTCTCTCTCTCTCTCTCTCTCTCTCTCTCTCTCTCTCTCTCTCTCTCCTTATCTCTCAGTACCAGCAATTCAAAACTTTGGCAACAGTGGCAAACTCTTTTCTAAAACCATTAACGAAAATTAGTCAGCATGATCTACAACTTCAAATAAACAACTGATTGGCTGCATATCTTTTAAATAACAGAAAAACTGCATCCAAAACTGGATTGAAAGATTTTCAAAAATTCTACCTTAAACTAGGGTAGGATATATTAATGTACTTAGTGATTTTGATTATGTTGATGCCTTATAACTGTTTGTTGACTGGGTTTATATATTTGTGATGTAAAAGAATGGAAATAAATTCAGAATAAAAAAGTATGTCAACAGCCAACTCTCATCATCGTAGTTTTACAATTTGAAACCACTATATTTGAATTTTTTTTTTGTTGGTGGAAACGTCTGAGTCCAATACAGGGATTAAATAATAAAGTAAAAGAACGTTGAATATTTTAGAAATTTTTGAATTCACGACGATGTTAGGTCTGGACATACCTGACTTCGTTAACATTTCCTGAAAAGGAGAAATAAATGCTTACAAAGAGCCTGCTTATACATGTACCATCTTGCTTATATCGTGGAGGTAAGACTTGAGATTGCCTTTTTGTTAGTTTTGACCAGATCAAATGGCGTATGTTTTAATATTCCTGATTAATTTGAATAATGTTTCAAATATTCGTTATATTAGCAGGTAATGGATCTGCAGCTGTGTATTTGTGGACGAATACTTAAAATATTATGTCAACCCAGATGTTTACCTTATTAACATTTGTTGCCAAAAACGCATGTTTAAGAAGAATCATACACTACAATGTTCCTTCTTTGAAATACAATAATTTCGATACTTTATAAAAATCAAAACCTTTATAGGGAAAATTCGTAACAAATATAATCATATATGTACCTTACTGATTTTACAGATTCTATTCAGTGCAATAATAGTGTGAATAAAATAACACAGTAATAAATGGTCGAATATTTCAGAAATTTTTAAACAATACATGGCTATGCTAGGTCTAGAAATCTTTGACTTTGTTAACATTTCCTGGAAAGTAAAAAATGTTCACTAAGAGCCTGCGTTTAGCCACGTGCTACATGTGATATCGTGAAGATAAGACTTCAGATTGCCTTTTTATTAGTTTGACCAGATCAAATGGCGTACATTTTAAAATGCCTGATATGCTTGATTGGTGTTTGAAATATTTGTTAACCCATATGTTACCTTTATAACATGTGTTGTCAACAATTGTGTATCCTGTTTGACATGTACACACCGAGGATCTACATAAACTTGCAAATCTAGTCCGTGTACACTGTTCATCGTGTACACAAAAGTAGCCAACGGGGATGTTCCCTTTAAAAGATGAAAAGCATAAAGATTAACTTAAACATATTCTAAATGTTGTTACACTATTCCATTTATGATAAGAGTATTTAAGAAAAAGCAAAATAGATATAACTTTTTTCTACTTACAGATTGTGAAAAAAAAAATAGAGATGTGATTCTTTTTTTTTTCTTTTTCTTTTTTCTTTTTTTTTCTTTTTTTTTTTTTATAAATTATCAATGTCAATAATGTAGAGTAGCACACAAAAATAGGTATACATTATTTTGTACTAAAAAATTTCATCTTTTAATTTTGTTTATATCATAACGATATGAATGTAATAGAATATGTAGAAAATGCAACTCATTTTTATAATAATATATCCAACTAGTTTGTGTCAGTATATTACCTTCATAACAGTTGTTTTCAATCAATATGTATCCTGTTTGACATGTACACTTTCGAGATCTACATATATTTGCATCTGCAGTTCCTGTGCATTGCTTATTGTGTTCACATGAGCCACCGACGGCAATGTTCCCTTTAAAAAAAGAAAACAGAATGATTGAAGTCAAAATGTTTGTGAAATTGTAATAGTGTGCATTTTATTATAATAATTACACTCATGCAATAATCATATTTCATCATCAATCATCATCCTACATTTCATCTATATTTTACATGTACATACTTAAAAATAGACTGTTATCCCCATAAATTCCTGTTTTCTATATGTCTATCAAGTAATCAATATTTAATTTTCTTTTCTAGTTGGTTTTGATATTCTATAGCCATTTCACCCGTATGGTCACTTTCATGCATGTGGTTTACTATTGCAAATAGTATGATTTTAAAAAAAATGTCCCACTTTAATTGAGTAGCCTCTGTGACAGACCAAGGCTAGGCTTCATTTGAGAAAGACCTGTTTTTTTCAAGCGACAAGTAGGCATATCTATTTATTTGTCCAAAATTTTGGAAGCAGCCAGTTATAGTTAGTGTTCTATTTCTGGTATTCTTGAACTTAAGTACATAACAATGATATTATCTGTTTAATTGTTACATTTTGCTAATTCTACTTTTTGAGCTTATAATATATTATCTATGAAAGAATTCATTTTATCCAATATCACAGTGATTCATAATCTTCATATCTATGCTGCAATTTTTTTTTTAATATATGTGAAAGGTTAGTTATTGTTACATGTAACATATTTACTACTTTACTTAGAGAGTCCCATTATAAGAATATTTATCAGCAGCTATATAATCATGTTAAACCTTGTTCCATATACAGGTGTTCGTTTCAGAGTTATATTTAATGTGTATTATATGTGTCTTAAAAAAATTGCAATCTACAAACGAGCAACATTAAAAGTTTATGCTTTTATTTAATTGAATATTATACTGGTAATGATATAATTGAGCACATTTATATATTTTTGTATATAGTGTTCAAGGGCAGTAACTCTAATTGACCCTAAAAGTACGATGCATTATAACCAGGGTAATTCTTCTTTACAAAAAAGTTTGATTAGTGAACTCTGAGCACTAATGTATCTCGTTAATATATATTTAAACATGGTTGTTTTTATCATGCTGAAACGTATTGAAAACATTGATCATTTTTATGTTGATATCTATAAATTATACTATAGGGTTTTATTCTTTAATCCCTATATTATCTGAATAAATAATGAACCCCTAAGTGGACATGTTTATGTTTGGGGCAACCCACTATCACAATACCATTCAACTTCTGCTAAGAAAATCAAAGAAAAAACAATATCAAAACATCAAATTACCTACTGACAGGAGGTAATGAATATAAAAAATGTGAATTAATTATAGTACTTCTGCCTTCTTAAAGTTTTTTTGTAATATTGCATGTTTACAATGATGATGATTCTTAAAAAAATATTATCAAAACGTTGTATTTCATATCTATAAAAAACTTAAGTTGGTGGAAACATCTGAGTAAAATATAAGGATTAAAAACAAAGTGCATGTAATAAAATGTCGAATATTTCAAAAACTTTTCAACGATACATGGCGATGAAAGGTCTAGGAATATTTGACTTTGTAAACTATTCCTGAAGTGGAAAAATAAATGTTTGCAAAGTGCTTGCGTATATATGCGTGCAAATATAATGAAATATTACTTAAAATTGCCTTTTTATCAGTATGGACCAGCTGATATGGCCTGTAGTTTAAAATACCTAGTATTCTTAATAAGTGTTTCAAATATTTTATGTATATCATGAGTATGCGGCTGTGCATTTGTGAATGAACGCTCAAAATATTATGTTAAACCATATGTTTACCTTTATACATGTAGCAGTTGTTGATAAAAAAATGTAACCTGTTTGACATGTATACTTCCGAAATCTACATGAAGTTGAATATGCAGTTCCTGTGTATTCTCTATTGTGTACAAGTGAGTAACCATAAGCAATGTGCCCTTTAAAAGACGTAAAGCAAAATGAATAACTGACGCATATTTTTAAACATTTGTCATACTATTCCATTTATGATAAGAGTATCAAACAAGAGGCCTAATAGGCCACATCGCTCACCTGAGCAACACCGGCCTTATATGAGCGTTCAAAGGATATTGTGCCATATGGCCCCTCGGTAGGTTAACCAAAAATGAATATCCGAATTTTACACTTATTTTTGCATATACTTAATCTTTGACCTTTATGGAATACCATTTTTACCAAAAATAAGATTATATGCAATATAAATAACTAATTTTTTAGTTGGTGTTCACAGTTAACTTCCAGTTCTCTTTACCCCCCCCCCCCCCCACTTTAAAAAAACCGATTAAAATACATGAGAGCATAAAGTTACATTTTCTCCTTCTACTACTTACTAGTTATTGTGTTTTATTTTTAAAAATATTATATGTGAAAGAATAAAAGTGTACCTCAATGCACCAGAATGAATTTTCTCAATTCCTCAAATTAAAAACATTGAAACATTTCATTGGCCTTCTCCATTTTAAACGATTGTCGTTTACCAGGCATGAATTCATTTCGTATGACATTTCATATCCTTATTCACTTGACTGATGAATAAACTTAACTCAAAAATGCTGTTACATATGTTAAAGAGAGCTATAATTCAAATCAATGTATTGACAGGCATGTCGCTCTATCGTATCAAGGCCAACCCATCGGATTTCGCGCAAGATACATGTAAACGATCAGCTGTCTGATTAACCGGTCTACACGTAATAATTTTAAATTCTTAAATAAAGACTATTGTTCCTCTCAAATCAAAACAAAAAGAAACTAAACATGCTAAACGAAAATCAGAACAAGCTAAAACGACCTTCAGAAATGAAAATGTCAACGCATCGAAATATTTAACCTCAACTTACTTGTCATATTTTCTCTTTGATTCACCTACACAGGTAAAATTGCAATACATGTGGAACATATTTTGAACATATTTTGAACATATGAATTCTCCACAGTATGTTCAAAATATGTTTGAAAAATATATTGATTATATGTGTGAAGATAATAATCATATTAAGCATATATGATATGATAATGACGTTTTAGAATTTGCTAAAATTGTAACTACTCTGGTGTGTAACAATTTTTGGAAGGAGAAATAAAATTTTGGTTTTACTGTTCATTTCAAAACGAGAGTAGTCACAATATGGAGGTGTCCAATACCACCTTGATATTTCATTAACATTTGCAAGTCATATCCCCTTATTTACACCTATCATGTCTAAATTAAAGTATTTCCTGCACGCAAAACTATTATCTGAAAATTTTCGCATTTGCATTTATATCTCAGGTAGACGAGAGACTGTAATTGTTATCAAAACACAATTAACACACGTTGTTTTGTACCTACATGTATTTAACAAAAATGTTTGCAATAAGCGAACCACCCTGTGGACATAACTTAAAACCCATTTGAAACCACACACTTAAGCTCTAGGTATTTTAGGCAATTAATCACAATGCATGACTTAATAGTTTATATAATTTAGATAACATTGACATTGTTTTTAATCTAAATAGTGATTGAAAAAAAAAACGCAATTCAATGGTAATTGAAACGTTAATTATTCCTATAAAAAGGGAAATAAGTATTTTTTTTAAGAAAAGAGATCAAGGAAACAATCAAATACATGAACTTAATCAAAGAACTATATATGATAAGAGTTGAATTTGGCCCCCATAATTCACCATTTTTTAAAGTGTTTCGGGTACAATAAAATGTTATGTTATAATATAGAAGAGTTGATGTAAAATATATTTTTCACATATTTGTTTGATTTATTTGCACTCACTTGCAGTATATGACGTCAGAAGTGACGCTTTTTCTATAATTCAATCAAAATTAGTCGAAAATTGACATTTTTCTTATCATTTTACGAATTGGAAATATAGAGCGCATGCTTGAACCAGGACAATTTTTTTGTCACTTATTAGACTTGGCTAGACACATCTATGATTAAAATATTTTGTTGGTTCAAGCATGCGCTCTATGTTTCCTGAAAGAAAAAATGCTTGAAAACAAGCTTTTTATGCTAAAATGCAAAAATGGCGGGAAAAGGTTGTCTTTACAATGCCGTATTTCTAAATTGTGGGCACTTGAATCAAAATGAACATTAAGTTTAAACATCACATATATATCTGTACAAAGAAAACAAAGAATTACAGTAAAATAATGACATTCCTTTTAGGGGGCCATTTTAGGTCCATACCATATATAGTCCTTTGGGAAACCTATGAGTAAATGTTTAACCACTTAAAAATCTTATTTTAAAAAATATTTAGTACGGTAAACAAAATAATAGTTAAATGGTTTTTAACAATTTTTCCTAACTTCACCTTGTACCATTGATAGAGTGGGGAACAATGGGTAGTGAAGAGCTTAAAACTAATATGTACATCAATGTGTAATTGAACGTAATTAATTACACTCAATTACCATTACAAATTACTATTACACCATTCCTGCATGTATCATAACCAAAACATAGATTGAACATATGTTAGTAGTAACCCAACGTTAAATACATGTTGACCATATGTTTGATTCTGATTAATAACCATAATAAATATCAACAACCGACTGTCTTCACTGTAGTTTTACTGAATAAAAGCACTATATTTGAACGTAAAAGGAAGGTGGAATTGTTCAAAAGAGTATCTGAGTCAAATACAATGACTAAATCATACAGTAATAGAATGTAGTATATTTAAGAAATTAATATCGGCACGCAGTAAAGTTAGGTATGTATATTTCATCTCACAGAGCGACTACTCGACAGCATTATAGCTAGAGTTAGTTTATGTATAACTAAACTTGTAGAAACACCAAAATGAGAATTTGTTAATCTGAAAGATACAATTAGATCAGACGCATTTAAAAAAAAATCTAACGTGAATGAAGAAAAACAAACAAACGAGGGAAAGCTTATCGCAAAAGAACTTGTATGTCATCTGTTGCAGCTGGAAGTTTGAAATTCCACAGAGGATGAATGATTTTCTGATGTTAAAATATATTTTACATAAAATGGCTTGTATCTTTTTATTGAAAATATTTATATTATTTCAATCCATTCTTTATTAAAGTTAGAGTGTCTTTATCAATGTACGTAGTTTATTATTAGCATAGCTATTTGCTGACATGATCAGTCAGTCACCTTTATTATGTTTTCTTTTTGTAAATTTGCTTATTCAAAAAGAGTTTATACACAGGGTGCTGGACATATCAATGATTACATCCACTGACACAGTCAGTGACAGATATCTCTCAGCGATCGCCACTGTGCATTTTACACTGTTTATTGTGACCCATCATCATTGCAAGCACACTACGTGTATGTAAACAATGCTTTTTTACAAACTGTAACACGGTAACGTCTTTCAATATTAGCATCAACATTTTTATACTCTCTCACTGGACAAGAATTATGTCCCATTTATTGTGTCTAGAACCTAGTTGGAGTATGTCAAGGGAAAATATTCTGAAAAACATTATATGACAAATAAACCAAACAAAAAAACCTATCAAGAGAGGTCTCACGGTATGTAACAATAATGTTGTAAAGATCTAGCAACATTTTATACCCTAAAGTGCAGTGTTTGGATCTTTATCATATTTACCATGTGTATTTCATTTATTTGGCTTTCTGTCTATGGAGGAATGACTCTTTTGTTTAACTTTTAATAATGGAAATGTGACCCATTGATTTTCTTTTGATATTTTTACCAGAACAGCTAATAAAGATATTTTGCTGGATTTCAGAATGGATGTGAACCAGCAGCTTATTTCAGACTACAGAGGTAGGAAGAGTGATCATGCTGCAGAGAATGTTTTGGATAAATATATATGGCTTATGGTCTATATGGTATTATAGAAGATAAATTTGTAATTTATTAATCTTAAGTCACTGTTACCATGGCAACGGTGCCCTGAGTAACCAACATTAATTTAGGTATGGTGCATTTCTTATATTTTCATCATTTTATAAAAAACCAAGAAAAGATATGATGAAATGGGATAAATAGGAGAAGTATAAAAATTGATTCAGAAATAAGTTGTAAAATGATGTTGTACATTAATTCAAATAGATTTACTGAACTTAATTTCATGAAACATAAATATCTTTCGTTAAGTAAAAAAAAAATCAAATGTAGAGATTTCATTGATTTGGGCTGGATCATGCCATGCCGTGGTTACTTTAAGAGCATATTCTTATTATCATTTTTTTTTTGTTTATTGACATTTGTTCTCAAAGCAATAGCAAAAGTACTTACTACATTATTTTTCAACATATATTATCATTTTATTATCATTTAAAGAAAAAATAAAGATGCATACTTTGAGAATATATGAATATGAATTATATTGGTATATACAAAAAACTGCTCAAAATAACAGAAAATGGCATTAAAAAATTGATGTCAAAGTCATCAGAAATTCCAACATTTCTTTGCATAAATGAGGCTAATTATACTGAGAGGTTTTCATGCAAATTTTTTATAGATATTTATAACATATGTTTTAAACTATGTCAATTAACATTATAACAAAATAAAAATTGATTTTTAAAAGCACATTTATGGCTTATGGTCTATATGGTATGAAAGAAGATAACTTTTTAATTTATTAATCTAAAGTCATTGTTACATTGGAAACGGTGTCGTAAGTAACCAAAATTAATATAAATATGATGCATTTCTTACATTTTCATCAATTTATAAAATGAACAGATTTTTTCTATTCATTTAAGCAACTTTTCACAAAATGTTTGTACAATAAGAAGGTTTTCTCTTTCATTGATGTCCTTTTTTGACCTATCTGCACTTAAAAAATAACCTTACTACACCTTGAATTTTTATATGTTATTGTCAAGATTTTATGAAGTAGTTTATTAATATGACCAAGGATAATATTGTTTTTCTATAGAGAAAACTGTTATTTAATTTGGGACATATTATAATAAAATAATGGTTACTGTTGGCGATTAAATCATAGCATCCACACTTTTAATGTTGTAAAATGATTTTGATTTTTTATTGAATTGATTAGACCTTCATTTTGTAAAAAAAAACTGTTTGCTTCTTTATTTCAAAGCAGTGATTGGCGTTTAAGCTCTGAATATAGATGTTTCTATGGAACATGTGTATCCTAGCAACAAAGTATCCAAAACACAAATTAAATATTTATTGATGTTCAAGGATGACATCTTAACATGTTTCTAAAGAAATTAATTGAATTTCGTATTTTGAATTATTCATCTCCTGCATGATTTTATGGCGGAGTAGTAAATAAAATAAGCAATACATATTACAAAAGCATATTAATACAAATATGTTGGATATAAACAGTTTTACAGATTTTTTACGTATATATATATATAACGAATATGCATGTAGGGATGTCAAAGTTACTAGAATATCTAAGACTAATGATTGTGGGTACTACATAACCGGTAGTCAGATACTCATAGATTTATAACTGATGTTTGTAATGAACCTCCTCTTAACTTGTTTATGGGTATAGTTTTCGTGTGTTGTAATTGACTATTAAATTTATGTTAGACACACATACGTAGGAGAATATAGGGGGAAAATATAGAAATTTCTCAATGGCAATTCAAACAGAAAATAATACTCTACAAAAAGCATATTATGAAAAAATTGTGAATTTCGAAGGCTAAACGTCAATATTGTTACTACTGACGAGAAATAGGAAAGAGAAGCTAAGAAAAAATATGATTTTAGAAAAGTTTTCAGGCACATGGTTTAAAGCGACCACTTTGCTAAGGAAGTGGAAATGTGAATATTACCTCTTTTACAAAAGAGGCATAACAATTTATTAATTTTTAAACAAACCTAACGACTTATCAATATAAATTTATGATAACAGGTAGATTTTCTCAGTAGAAAGTAATTCCGTTTTATTTTTAAAAAATGGAACTAAAATTAACACACTAAATACAATGTTTTAAACAACTTTAATTTTCAGTTTTTAAACAGGAATATTTATTGTTAAATTTCAAATCAATAAATTTAAGAAAAAACCCCTAAATGATGGAATACTGTTAACTCCATAACTCCCGTTATATTCCACGATGCGTATAAAACAACACATAATCGCAATTGTCGCATCCGAAGGAGTGTATAGTACGTAATATCAGGAATATTGTATAGTAAATAAGGCCATACTTTTGTCAAAAAAGACAAAAAGACCAGTCTTCTATATTAAATCATGACAAAATGTTCTACGTGTCTTACCTTTTATACAGTATCCATTAACTATGGTATATCCATCGTAACAATGGCAAATGTTATGATTGTTGATACCGACACACTCTGAATTATTAAATGGGTAGTTATAATTATGTATAACTCTGTATTTATCTGAAATATTGAAATATGTCATTAATCATTAACACATTTGATTATTACACTGTCTCTGTTGAAATGTAAAATTTAAGTTCATATTTTAATGAATCGTTGTACATAAGCACTTGTGTTTGACTAACCTTCGTTCCACAATAAACATTCGATATGCATGTACATAGGTACATGTGTATTGTCTGACTGTTGACAAACTGACTTCGTGAATTTCTCATTAGTTCCTATTGTGACATTAACTTCACGTAAGAAGTATGTTTTCCTATAATTCAAATTATTTATATGGACGCTGCATTTGCGAAGACAGGTTCCCGCTGTTTAATGAGAAAAATAGCATCATTAAGTGCAAAATTCATGTTCTACGTTTAAAAAAAAGATAAAGGGTACCTTTTTTCAACATTATGATGGATAAATATAAACTTAAATATACTAGTACACTAACTAACTATTAGCAGCAATAATGTTGTAATGTATGGGAGAGGGTAATAAGTGCGTGCGTGTGTTTTGGGCTGTGTATATGGAGGGGCAGGGTCGAGCTCCAACTCCATATCGTTACATGTAATGTTGCAAGTTCGAGGGTGCATCACTACCGGTGTTTTATATAGCCTTTTCCCCCTTGCCATCTTTCCCCCGGAAAAAAATGGTTGTAAAGCAGTTTTGACGCCGGAAAATGGCTGTATAACAGTTTTTCCCCCACGGAATGCTGTTTACATAGTAGGATTTCCCCCTTTTTATGGCATTATTACAATCACTGAAAAACCTACTATGTAGTAGATTTTCCCCCCTATTTTACATTCCGATTATATTCATAGCGGACCATTTGTGGCAATAATTTGCAATAATTGAGATGATATTTTTACTCATAATAAAGACATAAATATGTTAATACATTTATCCGTTATACAATTGGATGCGGGTCACCTTATAAGAAACCATCAATCAAGTCAACAGGACCGTGGCTGAGATTTTAATCAATATCAAAGCTACATAAACCTTTCAAAAAAATGATTGCTTCTGGTGACGACAGGATGTAGCGACAAATGCTCTGATGTATTAAATCCATCCGTAAAGGTAACAGTATTTATTTAGTAAAAAACCCTTAAATAATACAAAAATTTTCTTTCTACAATGCTTAACAAAATATGTCTCCTTATCTAGATATATCGCGTTCAAGTTTAAGTTCTTTCGCCCCTAAAAATGTCAAACTACGTAATAAATGGGCTTTAAAATGATTTTTTCTTATATTTATTGTTACGATCTATAATTTTGCTTCTGTAATGCATTACAAAATCTTTATTGTTTTAAGTCATTTGTAACAGAGTTTACAAGTATATTGGCCCCTAATTAAAGGGGTACGTCCCTTTTTCTTTTATTGTTTTTCATTATTATGCTCTGTACATATTTTGAGTTCGGAAAACACAAATTTATTTTAAACATACCAAAATATATTTAGTTCGTGACATTTTGAAAAATAACTTACCGTCATTTAGGAAATTCTCTGTATATCGTAAATCAAGTCTACATCTGTTTTCGTACTCTAAAAGACTTGCAGCTTTTTCTAGGCAAATAGTTCTGAAAAAGACACCGTTGGTCAGGATGTTCATTTAAACATTTGTATACTTTAACAAGAAAAGGTTAAATAATGCATGAGAGTAAATAATATAAATACTTATGAGTACATAATACTAAGGAGGTTGGCCTGAAATACCAGTAATGCCAATCATCCAAAAACATATTGGATATATAGTCAGGACCTAAACTGTTCATTTATTATCTCCTCGTGCAACTTGTTACAAAGGGGATATAGCATCGCTGCTGTGTGTGTATGTATGTATGTATGTCTGTCTGTCTGTCTGTCTGTCTGTCTGTCTGTCTGTCTGTCTGTCTGTCTGTCTGTCTGTCTGTCTGTCTGTACATGTATGTATGTGTGTCCATTTCAGCCTTTTTTAGAAAAATTCAAAGAAAACCCTCACATGTATGTTTATCAAACTTCGTACACTTCATAAGCATGTTTAAAGAACAAATCATATTTATTTTCAAGAAATCCTGTTACATATTTTTTAAAATATCGTTAAAATTACGATACTAAGAAAATTTCATATACGACTTCGGTTCGTAAAAGTAAACATTTCAAATCAACCATTTAATATTTTGTTGGATGTAAGCCCTGCATGTAAAGGTAAGAAGCAAACGTTTTTGAGAAATGGGGAGTTGAAAGGGTGTCCAAAGTGAAAAACTGAAGCAAGCAGGAGATTAAGTTCACCCTAATTTAATCGAAACAAGCAGCCGTCTGAGCCGAATTTTGGTCTATATTAAACAAATTACTTAGAGAAGTACAAGTTCATAATTCAGAAGAGACTTTGACGAATATCGCCAACATGATTAACCGGGAATGAATTCCATGTAAATCGCTGAAGATACGTTACTCTTTTAAACATATTTGAGTCAAAATTACGACATGTTAACTCAAATTTTCTCATAGACGAGACTATAAATCAACAGATCTTTGTTACGTTTCATTTTCAGTATGAAGCTTAAATTTGCCTACCCTAATTGTCAAAATGCTTAATGTATGTCACTGGATAAAGAGAATTCATTAAACTATTTTCATTAAGTTTAACAAGTTTGTGGTGTGTTTTCGCTAGTAATGGTAGGAATTGTACAACCACGTTAATGCACCCAACCCCCATGGATACACACAGAGCGTGCATGGGGATAGGAATAAATGAAATATTTTAATTCAATATGGTTTTTAACAAGTTCAATATTTGGTCTCTTCAATTCATGTTTATTTCTGAATAATGCATTTCCCCGCACAATATTTTTATTTCGCGAGGGGATGCGTCGCTTTGCAGTGACCTTGTTTTATTTGTGACCCATGTTACACATCTGCTACATTAAACACCGTTTCATTGACCCAGTTCCCCTAGATTCAGAAATCATGTCCCATCAACCAGACGTTTCAACTCTGTCAGACCCCAGTCGGTACAAAGAATTTTAAGTCCCAGAAAACCCAAATAAATGGGAACCCTGAACTACTTCAGTGTTTTTAACTAGCACCACAACTACATTAGGCATTATCCAAATCACAACGACAAACACATTTTACTTCATGGCTTTTCCAATAGTTTTAGGCTAAACTTCAATTCACAGGATTACTATCAAATCAAAACATTTAAAATCTTCTCAAGAGTATCCCGATCAAATCCAAAGTATTTAAGACCATGAAATTCATTTATGTAGAATGGACAGTCCTTAAGTAGTAAGACTTCTTCAAATTTGCACACATCTCCTATTGGTTTCGTTCCTTAGAAGAAATGGTGGTTGGGGACTTATTGCAAACCGTTCTGCTCCTGGAAGTTACAGTATTAACGATTTCATAGGTCCCTACTTTTGTAGAATCAAGTATATGCTTCCTTTGATGACGAAATTTCATTTATCCAGTCTCATGACCTATATTGCTTAATAGATGGATTTAAAAGCAGCTTTTCAACTCCTTCTTATCCTACCTAGTGTCTTTTGCCTACTTGGTATTAAATTCCGTGAATTTTATTATTTTGACAAATGCCTTCCAAAAGGTTATTGTGATAAAATCTAACAATCTTTGTCATTATCATGACTACTTTCTGTCCGTAGGCCCTAGTATTTATGATGAATGCGCCAATTTTATGCACATATTTACTTCCATCTGTAAAAATATTGGCGTGCCTATTGCAACTAACAAAACAAACAGAAGGTCCTACCACTTACATCACATATTTAGGAAGCAAAGACATTACTGATTTTTTACAATCCTTTAATTGTACTTGTCAATTCCCTGACCAGGCAGTTGTGGTCCTCGGATAATGACTTAGAATTTCTGACCGATAGTGCTAAGCTAACATGAGGTGGCGTTTATTCTCATGGGGAATGTTATATACTATGGCCAAATGAATTGGACTTTGGCACAAGACAGGACATATCTTACTTAGAATTGATTCCATCTGTAATGGGTATATACATTTTGGGGTTTCGTTTGTCGAATTCTAAGCATTTGCTTCACACAGACAACATTGCTCTTGTATCTCTCATAACTCTCTAAAAATAAACAACTTGCCAGATACCACTAAATCCTTCATCATTCAGAAGCTCCTATTCAGAAAGCAGCCTTCGGTTGACATTTGTTCACCCACCACATTAATACTTCTATATAGAATAATTCAGTTACTCCCAAGCACATGTACGTCAAGCCACGAGTCTACATTGTTTACATCCGCTTATTTGATAGCATATATTGGTTCTCGGTGCATAAGTGAATTAGCCATGGCATCTGATGCCTCGCAAGACAACAACAAGCTCTTGCAAAATTTATTTCCATTAGACCACCTACACATGGTCCATTTCTTTGCCATTTCGATAGAAAACCTCTCATATCTTACCAATTTCCAGTAGTACTTGCCAAGATACTAGGTCTTGAAACTCCCTATTCGTAGCGTTCAAGTCGCACTCATTACGTTTTGGCGCTGCAGCTGCAGCTTTTGTAAAAGGTATTCCCGAACATGAAATACAAGCTAAGGGACAGTGGACGTCAATGTGTTATAAAAAGTATAAACGACTTTAATTAGTTTATAATCCCACAACCCCTTATCAGCTGCAACGTTAACACAAAACAATTGAATACAGGTCAAACTCCAAACATATGGATTATATGACCTTCAATGATATCAAAAGCATAGGCTCACATTTTAACCTTAAACCACCTTAATTATATATATATATATATATATATATATATATATATATATATATATATATATATATATATATATATATATATATATATATATATATTTGACAAAAATAAGAATATACAGAATAATTTTATGCATGTATTTTTTATGTGATGCCCGTTTTTTATTTTATTAAATTCAATTCGGATATAAAATATGTATAAATTCGTTATCCCCCTCTATTTTTTACAATTCGCTGAAATCAAAATAAGCATTGTCTTTGATTAAATGGCCTTTCGCTTATTCTTTTTTTTAAATTAAATATCTTCCTTTGCATGGCTAAGTATGTTGTCATGATCTAGTTACATTGTTTTAAATCATAAAAAGGCCCCACCCCTCCTATTTCTCTCTTTTATGGATAAAGTTGTTGTCCTAAATATTAATGGTCCAAAATCAGAAAGGCACAAGCTTACAAAACAATAAATGAATGTATTAAATTACGGTCTCCATATGTTTTGACTTAAACACTGTTTAATGATTTCTCAATATTTTTATTTACTGAAATCAAAATAAAGTGTCATGGCAAACGAGAATCATACCATCTATGAAATCTCTCTCTCTCTCTCTCTCTCTCTCTCTCTCTCTCTCTCTCTCTCTCTCTCATGGATTTAATTTTTAGTCCAAGAATATGAGAACTCAAGTCAAAAAAGCATTAGCACAATAAAACGCCCATCCTCATCGCAACCGCCAATTCCATCACAGATTTAATTGTAAATTTTTCTTCGAATACAAAAAGACACGAAAATAATAAAGTCAAACGTAGCGTTCAGTGAGTATAGTGCTGGGCAATAGAATTGTACAATAGGATATAGTGGAGTACTGTAGAAGTCAGTGAAAGGCAAAGTGAGGTACAGTCAATTAACAGATGTCAGATAGTGTTACTCATTTTCTCGGGAATATATCAGTAGATATTGAATTCAGTAGTGTAGAATGTTACTTTCCTCTTCGTACTTACTTATTTATGTTATAGGCAGCAGATTTGTACACTGTGATTCCAATGACACCTATACAATAAAAGCAATCCATATCATAAAAATGCCCAACTTGAATTTAATATCAATGAAAGTTTTTAGTAAATATGCGATAAATCAAACAACTTAAAATATTATATAGGTACAATTTAAAATATCCTTACGACATTTAAATAAAGTCTTATACAGTTAGTAAATACATTTATTCGTAGGTTTCATAAACTTACTAAAAACAAGGCATAAAATGGGTCATGACGACACTGATAAATATTCTAAGTATGCAGAAGTCGGATTAGAAAATGTATTTACACAATGGGATTTGTTATACTCTCAACAAATCGTAAGCAATCTGAGTGAAAGGAAAACAAATTAAAAATATAAACATTGAAGGTTTAATATAAATAGATTGTAATATCATAATTGACATTTATAATAACTTGAGACTTTTTCTCTTTGAATTTATTTTAAAATTGACGATTGTTTTTACGTTTTAATATAATTTAAAACACTTACTTTAAAACATATTTTCAACTTCATCGCAGAAGAGAAAAAAAGAAATTTAAACCACTATTTTTTTCTTTTCCGTGCGGGGGCATAATTGCAATAACTTTGTAAACTGCATGGATACCATCAATAAATTCGTTCTTTATCATTTCATTTATGAGGTTTGAATGACAAATAACACTTTATGATGAAAAAAAATTACTCTGAGGCTAAGGGTCGGTGAACCATAATCACAAAAATAAAATTAACCAGGACACAGGTTATGGGTGTTTGAAACTATTCATGATTAATGCTATTTATCCCTCAATGTCAATTCTTGGATCACATGTTGGGCTTTGTTTTTACAAAATCAAATTCAAATTTACTTCTTTGACAAGCATGCAATTTTCATTAAAAATTGTCAAACTGAACCAAAAACGGTATCCCGTGAGAGGGTATACGTTTTGGGTATTTTGTTTATTTAGATTCTTTGATGAAGAGAAACATTATTAATACAACTTATAGAACCATATTCTACGCATTTAGACTAATCCAACCTCTGCAATACGCATAGTAAATTGACCGAACAATCGAAAATTGTAAGTTTTGTAGGTCACATTTAAATCTGGCAGAAGTTTATGAAGTATTCATGGGCATATCATTATCGATCATTTATTGCATGGGCACTGAGTTGAACCCATAATATATATATACGCATAAGCTAGACTGGTTCTTTGCGGAATGATCGGTAGGCTGAGGAAATATGGTAACACACGTTTATCTGCTTCAGGGTTGAGATTCCATGCCATGACAAATGTTAAAGTCCAAAATCGCAGAGATTATAACGGTGTTGGTAAACAGAACAGAAACAAAGTAGTTATTCCTTTTAAAGAAATGATAAACTTGTGTTATGAACTATCAGCATCATATGTTATGCCGAAACTACCACATGTTTCAAATATATTTATCGCATTAATCGCGATGTTATATTGTTTTCCAAAATTGCTTATCTTTACTTTAAGGGCAAGCTAACGTACATGTATTACAAAATAAGACATTTACCCATATAAAGCAAACCATCAATGAATAAATGTTTGATTGTATACATGATTGGATGATTATGTTTCTTTATAAAAGTTTAAACATCATAAAAAATGCATCATAATTTGATATTAGAAATTAACACGAAGCTGTCATTGCATAATTAACAAAGTAGCGCGATGCGTTAGTTAATGCTGCATGTATTTGCTCGCACATCAATCACGTATGTCGCTGATACAAAGTGCATTGCGTCTGCGGTGTACTGTAGACCTCAGCACTATTTCAAACAGATAAAACTTAGAAAGTAACAATATTGTAAAATATCCGTTTTACAAATAAACACTTGGTGATCATCGCCCGACACTACTACAGGATATTGTTTGCACACGAGTACGACCGAAGGAAACGTCTTACAATAATAAAAAAAAATTCAGTATGTTCTAATTTGGTTTTTCATTGAATATTCCTTGCCATGGAGGGGTTGACATATTTTCTTAAACATGCGTTTGTACAATTCATTGCGTCAAATCTATAAAGTGTTCGGGGGAATGAATACCTAGATGCAGTGGACATGAATAGTGTTCAAACCTTTGGCTGGCGTAGTATATAACTTCACTTTCAATCCTCATTTCCTTTTTTTCATATCAATTTTTTACATCCTCCAAAAAAAAGTGTGGGAGGGGGGCAATTCCATGATAATTCAATTTTTTATATGTAAATTTTTAAAAATTTGTTACTGCGAGAAAAAGTGGGGGGGGGGGGGGGGGCAGGCCCCCTGCCCCCCCCCCCCCCCCCTTGATGCTACGTGCCTGTAATGACTAATGAAAAGGCATGATTATATATCTCTAAAAAGTGTAAAAAGAAAGGAGTTAAAGTTGAAAAGATAAATGAAATTTGTACACATATGTATTGTTAAAAAGAGTTTAAAGCAACATAAATCAATAAAATATTTACTTTAGATTCATTGTAATGAAAACTTTTAAAAGTAGTCAAAATATTCAAAGTCATGTAGCTTTTTTGCTAGTCGATAAAATGTTGATCAATGCGATCAATTAAGAAAATATAAAATTTATAATCTAAATATGTTCAGATTTCAATTTGTCGAACATGAGAGTCACTTGATGTTCATTAATGTTTATAATTAGCAACTTTCGTTTAAATTATATGTTTTATTTATTTCTTCCTTGTTTTGGGGAAAATGAGATAATAAGCCTCTAATGCTTATTTACAGAATGCATGGGAAACTGCATTCTATTTCAGTTTTGCCTTCATAGGCCATGGTAGAATTAAAACCGGTCTAGCTAACCACTCTAAATATGTTTTTAAACATTATCTTAAGGCGAATTACAAATGAGTGAAAGATAAAAAATCATGGTAAAATTAAATAAAAGTAGTTCGACACTTCCTATGCATCCAGTGCCAGGCATTGAAAAAGGAGACGGATAACAAGAGGATTGGTGTGAAGGTCAATGTGTTTGTGGATGTAAATTGAATAAATGATACTTATCATTGTTAGTATGTTATAAATATATTTTACTAACTCTTCTACAACTTTGCCTTTTATAACAGAATGTATACAGTATGACCTCATATATATATTGTGTTGACATTGTATGCTAAGAGATTTGATGGTCAATCTTTTATGAATTATTATCAACGAGTGGCCTTAAGTCTTGAAGAATTTGAAATCACTTTTGCCTATCAAAAATATTATTTGCTATTTATTTGAAATACCTACATGATCACAAAGATCATGTAAATTAAACACAATAATTAGCACTTTGACGATAAGCAATCAGGAATATATGTACGAAATAAGATCCCTCGAAACATGTTTATTTTTGATAAACAACTGTTTATATTTCCATTTTTACATATTATCTAGAGAATTTATACAACAATTATGTTATTTAGTATAATTTGATACTTCATCTGAAACGTTGTAGTAAGCTTTTAGGATAAAAGCATTAATAGACACACAAATAGATGTAGGAGAGAGAGAGAGAGAGAGAGAGAGAGAGAGAGAGAGAGAGAGAGAGAGAGAGAGAGAAACTTACTTAGTATAATGTACTCATAAATGGCCGCCATAGTGCAATTGTAGAACGTGTCAAGCTCTTTAATCCTTTTCATCAACTTCCGGGTTTTGTTTTTATGTATTTGAAAACAGGGAAATAAAATATTGATATTTACATTCAATGATTCAAAATTTGGTGTCATAAATGTATGTACAATTTTGTAATATATTATACAAACAAATTTATTGCTACAGATATTTAGCTTTATTCATTTATTTGTAAATTCAAAGCAACAGAATTAAAGACTGGATTAAAAGAATATGCTTCTATAAAACTTAGAAATCGGATGAATTATGGCATGGTAAAGCCAGACTCTTTTTGTTGACGAACAAGTTCACACGATAGGCAAATAACATCAAATATTTTCTAATTATGATCTAGTGATTAGCTATTTATCTCAAACTCTTAGCAGTAGATTAAATACAAAAGGCCCATGGACTACATCGCGCACCTTAACAACAGTTCGTTGAATCATTCTATTTCGAAATTTTCAAATTGTATTGAAAAACTCTGAAAAATAATGTAAAACTCTCATTTATTCCAAAATTTAACAATACACTTAAGGAACATGGTCGCAATTTGGTACAGTTTTCCCCGTTTGTTATGTGTACAATACTACAATTTGTGAGATTACTACGCAAGCATCCTAAGATAGTGTTGACAAAACCGTGCCCTCAGGCCAATGCTACCCCTACCATGGTTCAGAGATCAATATCCAAACATGCATTATATATTTAGTCTGCTTGTTTGGACAGTATATCATAAGAAACTAGTCCAATCGTGTTTATGGACTGGAAATGAATGGTTTTTTGGTAATGTTATTATTCTTATAAATTTAAAGTTACTTTGTCCAGTATTATAAATTCAATGTATTTAACCACTTACACATTTGAAGACTCATTACTCCATTCCCATTGATTTTGTTACTGTTCAGTTTTAATGCCTCTATATATTGAAAATGCATCTTATAACTCAATTTTAAAACTAGAATTAGCTTTTTAAAAAATTAAAGTAGAAAATTCTCAGGGGCTTTAAAGATTTAGGAAGTACATGCTAACTATTCACCTGTTTTCTCTACAATAGGTAGCATTTTCAAATTTTTTTTTTCTGAACTATCAATTCTTCTCAAGTTATAAAAGTGATGTCACAATAATCAATTTGATTATCGTTAGATATAAGATAATCAGAATCTTAACCATTATATATAAAGCTTGTTGTATGCGACTTATGTCATGTCTACGTTAAAAGCAGCAGTCACATGACTTGAAATCTCGGAAAGAATAATACTATTTCTATCAATAATGTAAAAAAAATAACATTTCTAGTTCTAGATAACTTGAAATTGAGGCTACAAATCAAATTTGCCTTTTAACGCATTAAATGAAAACGTAAATCTTAGCAATTGTTTCAGGTTTTATTTAAATAGATTTGACTGCGAAAATGAATTTATTATATACTGCGCCGACTTAACTAAAAACTTTCAAACATTTCTTTTAGATCAAGAAAAATAACAGACAATGGCAGCTTTTAGAAAGGTCTCAATAGAAAACACTAACTATATTCGACATTGTTTGCATTAACCTGGAAAATGTATTAAAATAACAAGCTACTTTCATATTGTCGGGAATAATTTCCTTTATAGGTAAATTGTTAACAATTTATTGAAACAAATTTAAATGACCATGCCTATGTTTTATCAATATGATTCATTTTCATGTAAACTGGTAATCAAGAAAAGAGTTCTTGCAAAATTGGTAATATGAAATGATTAAGAGCTATCTTTATCCAATTGATAGTGTTTAGCCCGCAATTCCTCGAACTCTTTTATTACTGAATATATTTTTATTATTTTTTATGCTTCCATTTTCCTACTTATAACATATTATGAAGACTTTATATTCAGATATAAATTCACAAAAAAGCTGATATATTGACCATTAGATAAAAAAGAAAATCCGATTATAGTGATTTTTTTTACATAATCACATACATTTATTCAAAGAATGAGCACTTACAAAAACTTATAAAAATGTTTTTTGATAGGCAAACTACTTTTTAATATTCTTAAACCAAGGTATCTTATTATTAGTGTTCACATTAGTTGAAAAAACCCAACTTTTATCTTATTGTTTAAAAAATTATAAATAAACTCACGAATCTACATCAATTCTGACTTGCAAAAACGCCAACGTTACGCCGAAAATATAGTTCATGCAAGATTCTCAACTTTGATTGCTATTTCTGTGACAATTGTATCATAGAGAAAAAGAAAGAAAAGTATGATATTTCAATTTCGTTTTTATGTTGACATAAGGAAGGTTTAATCAAATTTCCTTTTGACAAGTCAAAAACCAGAAAAGTCTCCTTCCTTGAATATATACATTTAATAACTATTATTACCCCTATTTTACTGCTCATGACCATCATTCAAAAGTTGCATTTATTGTATCATTTGCAGGCAGTAGAGCGTTTTATTGGTGTCAGAAAAGTGCCCTTCCTTCTAAAGAGTAACATTATATTAAGTTTTTGTTTCACTCTTTCGTAGCAAACAGCGATTAAACAAAACAGATGATACAAAAAATAAAAGGAATACAATATGCAAAGCTTATTTTAAACAAACAGTCTTTTAATACTATTAATTTTCGTTGTTTTTTTTTTAAAGTTACTCAACATTTATCTTATTGGCCTCGTATTGAGATAATAAATAGCTAATTCAATCCAAAATGTTCAACTGCGTAAAGTTCCTTTAAAATGGTGAAGCTTTTATCTTCCCCTCTTCACTCTAGTTATTTTGGCTACTGGCACGTGCAACAGCCGATGGAGAATAGTACATAGCATTGCTAGCAAACATTTCGATGGATTGTTCTCTAAAGATAAAAAAAGTTTTGCATGTAAGTTTTGTTTCTTATTGAAGAACAAATACTTCAGAATTACAAAAAGGATACTGACCTTCTGTTAGGAGAACATTTATTCCTGGCCCGTTTAGTTATAACTGTCGTTATGATTGCTCCAAGAAGGACTCCTCCAAACAACGTTCCCAATATGGTTGCAACCTTTTGATCTGTTTACGTATTATGCAATGGAAATAAAATATAAACACGCATAATAAAATGAAAAGATATTGCTTTGCCCTAACTATATTTATAAGGCTTAATTTTTTAACTAAAAAAAAAAATTGACAGCTCTATTAAAACGATTATTTTTTAATAAGTTTTGTCAATCTCATGGAAGTACAGAAAAAGGTCAGAGTCACGAAAATAAAACATAAAAACGGACTGACAGACAAATGGAAGTACATGTATAACATCAAAGTACTAAAGAACTAAATGGAGTTGATTGTGTCGATGTTTATTTATTTTAAAATCAATTATATGTTATTTTGCATGACAAGAACATGTAGTTTCTAATTTTATTTGAATTACGCACATTTTTATAAATGAATTTTAGTCCTTTTTCTACAAGAATGTCGAGAAACCCTAATATGAATCATGTTAAACAATATTTAAAGATAAAATTAATTCAATCAAACTATGTATCAGTAATAGAAATATTTCTCGAAAAGTGCATGGATCCAAGCAATATTGAACTCTAGTCTCGTTCAACCAAACGCTCGGCTGCCACCGTAAATCTCCGACAAGGATTTACGGAGACAGCCGAGCGTCGAGTTGAACGAGACTATATTGAACTCTGGCGTAGGAATAACTACGACTACAAAAAATATTTAAATTGTTCGTACCATTTAAAATCTGACTGATTTTAAGCTATTTCTAAATAAGTTTCCTTGGAAAACAATGCTTTAGCATACATTACATCGAATTTATCAATTATTTTCAAGAACTAAGTCTTGTCAGCAGCAATAATTTATGCTGTCGTCCAAACACTGTTTCACTTTTGGTTTGTCTGAGTAACTGCATAGGAGAGTTGATTAAAATCAACTCCCAAAAATGCATTATATTAGAGCTTTCAGCAAAGGTGAACTAAAAACTATACCATAGCTGATTTATATCAAACTAGATTTTTCATTAACAAAATGAGGCATTTCTTAATATAAGATAAGGACAGTTAATATTGTCAAATTAAACTCAATTTTGGCAATATCACTAGAAAACAATATTAGCATGTTTTATCTGCTATATTTCAACCTCCATTCAAAAGCCCAATGACAAGAAATTGATTGAACTGAAGTGTTTTAATACATGTAAGAGAAATATACACTAAGATTTCTGTACTAAGCCACAAGATTTTATGTATTTCTACAATTTTTTACAACATCAGAAAACTATAATAGTTTATAGATTTATCATAGTCATTGGCTTGAAATATTGCTAGATTTTTGCTAATTTACCTTGTTGCTGTCGACTGTGGTATCCATTGTTATCTGATACAGAACCTCGGTGACTGGTGACACATATCTGGTTCAACGAAAGGTTTCCTATGCAATAACATATAACATATAACAAATAATTCTTTTTCGGGTCTCCAAACATTCTAGATATGTTAGATAACAAACAGTATTTACATGATTGTAATTATTTATTTTTAAGCATTACTTTATCAGGCGATTTGAATGTGATGTCAATATATTTCTACAAAAGCCTAGAAACAAAATCGCAGTATTTTATAGAGGTTCTCGGACCCTTGAGAACAAAGACCCCCTATATAAAACATGAAAACGTGAGACTAATGACTATTGTAGAGGTTACAACTATGCCCTGACATACCCACCCAAAATGTGGCTCGAGAGCAGTCCGTTCTCTTAGCCATTTTGAATTTTGCACCGAAATCTCGTCAAAAGAAATTTGTTAGCCATTTTGAACTGATTAAAATCCCAGCATATCAGATTCAAAAGAAATCTTTAAAATATTGGTTAAACAATTTAAGGAAATGTTCTGCAAGTAGTCGTTTTGATCTTTTTTTCTGCAAGGTATGAAGCATTGTTATTTTTACAGAAAATTGTTGAGTTATACATGCGCTACAAACGAGACGTCACAAAGTAGACTAAGCACAGAACTTTCAGCGTAACCAAAAGACAGATAGGCAGATTCAACTGTGCACATTTTCAAGGAATCTGATAAACATCCGATTATGTAATTGGCTTCGCCCTCCAAACGGTCACATTGTAAAAATCATTGTCAAGAATCTGTTAGCTTTTCATGGGTATTATTAAAATATTTTACGTCCGATGTTTATAGAATTTACCGATAATTATTATCAAAGCATAAGTTCACTAATTTCAGCATCAATACTCAATCAGGTAATTACCGGCAGCCAGAAGGCGGTCGGTCATGTGATATGAAAGGAAAAGTAGCTGTGTGTTCTGCCCAGTTATTATCAAGGTCTACAATGTAGTTCCACCATAGTTTTGTCAACGTAATGCAGCTTTGTTCAGAGAGAGCGTATGGTGGAACGAGACCAATAATATTATTTAAAGAATAATAATAAAAAAGTACATGTTGTATGCATAAGTAATATGAATGGTATCAATCTTTCTCTAAACTAAAAAGATAAAAAAAATTAAAATCCTTTTGATCATGTAATCATGTTGGTATTTGGCCATATAACTTGTAATACGTGTTGTGTTTTAATTTGTTTGTTAGTAGTTTTGTAAATTTTTAATACTTTAAAAATCATTTTTGAAATGGTATGCTGGAGAATACGTATATTTGATAAATTATACACAAATAATTTAATATATATATATAGATATATGAAAAAAATCACAACACCGAAATAAAGTCAACTAGTTTCATTATCAGTCATCAGGCAACGGTTTATAAAAAAGCGTGAAATGTCCCAAGTTATGTTATATCGTATAACATACATCAAATTAAATTCATTATTTATAAGTAAATACCTAAAACAAAACTAACTTTCTGTACCATTCTCATGCTTTTGTTTTAACCGTAAATGATATTTTAAACTACCGGCGGAATAATACAACATACTCAGTAGCAGGTGATCCAGATTAGAACGAAGCGAGGGGTGGCGGTCATATTTGAATTTGGTGTTTGGACGCTGGTTTACGACTTCACAGTTTACTTCTCAAATTTAAAGGTTCAGTTGTTAAAAGTTGAATCAGATATAAACTCAGAACAGAGGAAGTATGAAGATTGCAGGCGCAGGCCTACTTGAGCCGTGGATGAAATACACGAGGCAAGTTCATGTTCGGAGATCGACTCGGAATTGGGAGTGGTGTGTGAAATGATCGAGCATGCTGAAAATGGATTGTTTGTATTTTGCGGTTTTACAGTAAGTACACTAAAAGTGTCGCTCATTTGTTTTCTAAGAGCCATCAAACTTATGACTGCTAGAGGATTCATATTTACAGTTTATGTTTAATGTCCCTACATCGATTCTTTAACCTATTAAAATTCTATAGTAATAGGAGTGCCTATTTAAATCAGATTAAAATCTGTTTTCCCGCCAAATGTTTCTAGTGACGGTACAAAAGAGGCATCAGATTATCAAAACCACACAAAAATACCACCATAAACCTAAATGGCTTAAAAGTAAAGTGCTTTGAAAAGAGAGATTTTGGTACAATTCCCATACTGTTTTAAAATGTGGTGTTTTGGTAAGTAAGGCGTTTATTTTTACTATGGTATGCAATTTATTGATAACCTTTTTTATTCACCTTTTTCAAATATTCAACTCCTTCTCCAGTCTCTGTGTTTCTTTTCGTAGATTAATTTTTTTCTTGAAGTTGTTTCAGTTCCATTTGTGAGACATTTTTAAATTATTCATTTTTTTTTTCATTTAGAAAGATTGGAGTAGATTTTTTTGAAATAAAAAATTTAATTATTTAAATAAAATTATGTTGTTACCAAGTACGAAATTGTTTTATAGGCGGGATCATCACGATTTCTTCAATCTTCATAATATTATGAGGACGCCCACTTTTATACTGACTTCATACATAGTCAGGGCATGTCTGTCTATTTTTCTCCGTTTAACAGTAGTTGTATATTTGTTATGTCAAAGTGAGATTAATAGATAATCTGTTGTAACCAAGACCTGATGCATGTTGAATATTATTATTCACCACGTGATTTCACTCAGGTAACTTTGTGAATACAAAATCCTATAACGTAACGTGTAAGATAACATGTATTGTGCTAACTAGGACAATGTTTCTGAACACGTTAAGTTTTCAAGCATTGATTTAAAGTCTTCTGTACTAACATGTGCGTAGTCTAATTGTTAAAACGATAGTAAATAAAAAGTAAAAAAAGTTTTACTATATATATATATATATATATATATATATATATATATATATATATATATATATATATATAATTGAATCATGTTTTAAATAATTAAAAATAATTGTGTATATTCTATTGTAAAAATTACCATGGTCTTCGTTATTTAGTTTCTTACGTTAACAATTAATCTTATATCCATTATGCCAGATTAGTATTTCATATAGCATATAGTTGACATTTGGCAGTACATCAGTAAATGAACAATATTCTATATGCACAATTTATTTACCCTGATAGCAGTTGTTGTCAATCAACAAGTATCCTTTTTGACATGTGCACACACCAGATCTACACAAACCAGCGAATTCAGTTCCTGTACATTGCCAATTGTAGATACACGCATTGCCGACGGTTACGTTTTGTGGTTAAGAAAACAGTGGAATAAACAAAATCAGGTAAAGGTTTGAATAATTGCCAGTGTTCCAACGAAAGATTTAAACGTGATAGTACTTAATGATAAATTACCTGGATAACAGCTGTTGTCGATCAAGATAAATCCCGCTTGACATGTACACACACCAGATCTACACAAACCAGCGAATTCAGTTCCTGTACATTGCCAATCGTAGATACACGCATTGCCGACGGTTACGTTTTCTGATGAAGAAAATTGGAGGATAGAAATAACAGAAAATGAATGAGTGCTTATCAATATGCTTAAGAAGAACTGTTCGCTGTTATATTAATATTCTGATAATAATGACGCTAAGAGCAATATAGTATATTATCGGATTAACAATTTTAATGGCTTATTTTTTGTGGAAAAAAGTATAAAACATAGTACTATGAAAAATGTTTAAAAACGACGATCATATTGATGTTAAAAAAACAGAATTATAATTCCAATTAACTACCTTTAAAACAATTGTAGGCAATCAATATGTAACCGCTTCCACATGTACACACACCAAATATGCATGTTGCAAATTTAGTTCCAGTGCATTGCCTATCGTCGGCACACACAGTACCGACAGTCAAATTTTCTGATAAACAAAGGCATCAATTAAGCAACAAGTCTATTTTATCAATAACTTCAATGTGCATATATTATAAATACAGTAAAACAAAGCCCACATGGATAAAACAGTTAGAGCGAGTCGCTAGCCCTTTTGTCTTATACAATTTTTATCCATAATGAATAATGTTTCAAATAGACCATTTCTGCATATAGCATTATTTCACGCATATTCCTTTGAAACAACTAACTTTCATTAATATATCAGCTCGAAGTTTAACCACCTGAGCTCTCCATCGATATAAAGTGAAACATCACAAAACAAAAAGGTATGATGCGCTCTATCACTCTTGTGACTTTATTATTTAACCAAATAGTTTGGATACAATCAGAAAAATGACAATACATGTAATGAAAACCAGGTGTCTCAAATTTCTTTCAGGTTAAGTTTTTTCCCAATATTAGGTCCATTAAATTTTGTTTAGATTTCGTTATAAAAATGCCCATAAAATCAATTTCTTTTTCCTTATATACTAACTTCTCTATATCAGCATTTTAGCTCTGTTCAGCTTAAGGAAAAGTATAATTTTGAAATTCAAAAATAATAAGAGACAGACACAAATTTGATTTAACATTTTGAAAACAATTATTAATCATTCAAAGTTGAACTATAAGAAAACCGCATAGTTTGGTTTTTTTTTTTTTTTTTTTGAAAATACAAGAAAATAATCTATTTTAAATACTTGTATATGATTACTTGAGAATTTCACCAATAAATGCTAAAAAATGTGTTAAATTTATCAAATTGTTGCTTAACGACATGTGATAATCTTTTCATTTTTTGGTTAGATTTTTATCTGTCATGATAAAAAATATCTTGTTAGAACAACAATTCTACTTTTGGAAATTCAATTTAACATATATAGATAGTTTAGTTACTGAAGAGAGCTGCTCAAAAACAAAAATTTGTATGTGCAAGTGTTTCACAATCGTCGTTGAAATGCTGTTGTAGACCATGTTAACCACATGTGTTAAATGCATGGATTTCATTCTAATAATTGTGTGGTGAACAAATAAAACAGTGTATATATTTATCAAACAGAGTGAGTCCTAGGCACAAAACATTTATTTGTTTTTAGTAATTTGATATTTTTAAATTCATGAGAGCTTGTTATCTTACCTTTTAAACATCTTTCATTCACCATGACATATCCAGGGTAACAATGACAAACACAGTAGTAGTGAAATAGTACGTCACACTGTGCGCCTGTAACACTGCAGTGGTACGAGTAACTATCCCACACTTTGAAAACTCTGTAATAATCTGTGAAAAAATTGAAATTACAAGTTCATCCAATACGTATTCGTAATTTATTTATTTTAGATTTAAAGTTTATAATCTACATTCCTAATGTAACTGTATTTCAGTGTCGTACTTTTGTCCCACGACGAACAGTTGATATGCATATCGATGAACGTTTTCGTAGAGGAGTATAGCCATTCATAGTGTGCACACATCGGAGATTTCTTGTATATTTCACCGATATAAAACACAGCTTGGTGTAACATGTATGTTTTCCGTGTCTCTAGATCATTCATTTTCACTTCACATTGGTTTGTACAGGTGGATTCTGCAATATTCACATTTTTGTCATTAATATGAAATACGCAAAAGGTCCTAAAAAATTAAAACAAATCAATAAATGAAGTTTTATATACCACATTCCATTTCAATTTTGAAGAACATCAATCATGTCATAATTGTAGGTATTCGATATGTTTGTTGTATGTTCAATAAAGCACAATAGGCTATATGTTATATTCACATTTCACATACTTCTTTTCTTGTAAAGTGTGGCTCTTACAGTGGTTCTTTGATTACGTTTAAGGATACAGTAATGTTTACTTATATATCAAATTCGAAAACAAGTCTGGGAATTCAAAAAAAAATTTACAAGCATTGAATTTTTCGGATTTTTTTTTAACTCTCTTTTGCAGTTACTATTACAAAACGAAAGGGAAACACTTTTTTTACCTGCTCACAAATCATCACCGCCAACAAGACTGAAGTACTTGAAAATAATCAGTAAATTCGATGAAATTTATTCAAAAGCATTGGGTTTTTTTCAAGGCAACTTATTTATAAATACCTTTAAAATAGACATATTTGAGGTATTACGAACAGATACTTTTATGGTATGTATATATTCCTACGCAGGAGCTCCATAAGATTGTTTCGCTGTCATTGATTACCAAAGCGTCATTTCTACAACGTTAGCATTTGGAATCAGGGCAGACCATCCAATGAAATATCGGGATAGCAAACATTTTTCAATATCAAATCAAAAGTTCGAAGGAAAAATACAAAAAAGGTGCAAAGCAAACACGGACCTCCACAAAAATCAGAGTCAGGTGGGATGCAGGAGTAAGCAGCCTCTGCTGACCGTTTACACCCGCTATGTGTTCTTTGTCGTTATTTGGAAAACGGGAAAACATAGACAATCAGGTTACTAATAATGGCCTAAAACTGAGTATGAAAAACGTCGGTCAGCATTCGACCTAACGGAAGAAGATAGCAAAGTTGTTGTATCGACCATAGAACTTACGGAATGTATATCTAGTCTACAAATCAAAGTACTGAAGAACTGATGGGAGTTGATTTTCTCGATGTTTATTTTTTGTTAAATCAATGAAATATTATTTTGCATGACAAGTTCATTTAGTTTCTAATTCATGAAGTTGAATTACGTACATTTTTATAATATGAATTTTTGGACCTTTTCGACAAGAATGTCGAGAAACCCCCATATGGATCATGTTAAATAATATTTAAAGATAAAATTAATTAAATCAAACTATGTATCAGTAATAGAACTATTTCTCGAAAATTGTATGGATCCAAGCAATATTGAACTCCAGTCTCGTTCAACCAAACACTCGGCTGACACCGTAAATCTGCGACAAGGATCTACGGAGACAACCGAGCGTCTAGTTGAACGAGACTATATTGAACTCTGGCGTAGGAATACCCACGACTACAAAACATATTTAAATTGTTTGTAACATTTAAAATCTGACTATTTTCAAGGTATGTATAAATAAGTTTCCTTGGAAAACAATGCTTTAGCATACATTACATCGAATTTATCAATTATTTTCAAGAACTAAGTCTTGTCAGCAGCAATGATATGTGCTGAGGTCCAAACACTGTTTCACTTTCGGTTTGTCTGAGTAACTGCATAAGACAGTTGATTAAAATCAACTCCCAAAAAGAACTAGCATTGGCGTAGTTTAGACTTTATTATTTTTTTCTTCTTAAAAAATGCGTTGATTCAATTTTCCATAAGGATTTCGATTACTCATACATAATGTGTCATAGCGTTTTATGCCGTAAATTATATTTTTAATTACTATACAGCATTATTCATATGGGGTATTATGTCTATAGCCCAGAATAACTGCAACAGTGTGTGCAAAAAAAAATCATTACGCAATGATACGCGTTACTTAATTTGTAGGTACACGACGTAGAGTTACATGTAGGAGACTATATCTTGTAAAAATAATGACTCAATGCTTATTTGTCATCGTCTTCTTGTCAACATAAAAGCAGACAGCAATTCCTCAGATCTTTCGGACGACAAAAATCCGAGTGCAAGATTCATAAATTCCTATTCATTATTCTAAGCAAGTGTAATGATAGCAAAATGAGCAACGTACGGTACGTCCGAGGGCGCTGACAATAACAGAATGGCTATTGAATATATAGGGCTAAGGAATATATACAAAGCAGTAACAAAAATAACAAAGAAAACTTGCCGTTGTGTAAGACATCTTTTGCGTGACTCAAATCAAAGTGACATCTCTCTGGGTCATTCATAAATCTTACAGCTGTCTCTAAACACAGAGTTCTTGGTAAAACAAAATAATATAACTAATCAAAGTATGCATGTTCTGTGACACTTTTAGCCAAGGTATTATAGTTCTTATAAACTAAATAACCATAATGGCAATACCATTTATATAAACTTCACAATTAAATATATATATATATATATATATATATATATATATATATATATATATATATATATATATATATATATATATATATATATATATATATATATATATTATACACTTGGTGTACATTTCACGTGTGATAAACCTTTGCTATATCAAATAGGTGATGCTTTATCAAATACTTCCGGTCCGAACTAATTTTGACATAGTTCCTCGCTGAAAGGCTTCAGTGACATATTTTCAAAGATTTGCTAGTACTTTCAACATAACTGTGTCTACTACAAAAATTGATAAAGAATTGATTTGGTAAAAGACCTAAGTTACAAATATGAAGGAAAACACATAACTGCGTAGCAAAGGCGTCGGAACCCGGGCTATTGGGGTGGGGGGGGTGGCTTAGCCCCCCCCCCCCCCACCTCACTCAAAGTCATACATAACCGTTATCAAAAGACCTAAAGACCTTTTTTCTTGTTTGGCAAGATTTTTTATAAGTTTAGCCCCCTTCAAACTTTCAATTTGCTTTGTGTAGTTTATAAAACTGCAAATTACGTTAACTATATCAAGGAGTTCCTCCTGACGACGCTATGAAAACAGTGCGTACTGGTTGTGTTTATATACAAGAACTTACCGAAATAAGGTTTGATATGAAAAAAAAGATCGTATAATATCAAGAATTCGAGTTTTTGATATCAAAAAGTCATATTTAAATATCAAAAGTTCGAATTCTTGATACCAAAAAATCATTTTCTGATATCAGAAATTTCTCAAAAATATTAAAACGGCGCCCCATAATTTTCATAGGCATCGCAAATGTATATTGTGCAAACATTTTTCTTGGAAAAATAATATCCAATATTGTATTAAGTGCAGAAGACATGGTCGTGTAGCTGACTGCAATTCTGTAGCTCTCGGTCTAAGAAAAATTTGGATCGAGAACTACAGACTTGCAGTTTTCGTATAGCCAATATTTTACCGGTTCATTTTCTTCGTACAAGCATTTAATTCCTGGCATATTTCATACATTTTTCTGATTGAACTGAAGTAATTTCTAGATAGTTTTACTTGTCGTTTTCCTACAATTATCAGACTGAACTGTATGGAAGGACTCCATGTTCGTAACGTATATGACACCCTTTCCCTCCTATATTGAGGGTGTCTATGAAAAATGCATTGTATATCTGTTTCTTTCATCATTACTTTTAAAAAGATATTGATATGTGGTTTTTGTTTAAAGTAATGATGAAAGGAAACGGATATACAATGCATTTTTCTTAGACACCCTCAATATAGCAAAAAGTATTGATATGTGAGGAGATCACGTGACAGCCATCGGAGATGGCAGCTTAAAAATTCTGTCCGGTGTTTGGTTGATATTTAGCCTCAAAAGGATCTTATACCGTAAAAGTTGATTGATGTGTTTGTTTCATTGATTTATGTTGGATTCTATACATCAAAAATCGAGATCAGGATGCAACAAACACACGTGCAATGAAACCTGGAATCAATAATAATCAAAGGAAAAACTCTGAGAAGAGTTCACAACAGAATGCAGCCAAAACCCAGACCCAGACAAAGGCCAACTCTCGACAGCTTGCAAAACCGGTTCATATCTCGACTCAAGTACCGTTAAATGGCTCGCAAAAACTAAATGTAACGGTGTCACGTTCTTTGCAAAATTTGCAAAATAACTTTGAGGAGATGCGAGATAACCAGCAAGGTATAAATGAAAACTTCAAATACGTTGGTGAGCAAGCGGAGTGCAATTATGATGATATTTCTACACTCAAGACCGAAAACATCAATCTGTGCAGAAAGCTAGAGCTTTTGCGATCAGTGGTTATTCGCATGGATCGGAGGATGTCCATAATGGACAACGAAATAACTGATCTTCGATCCAGGTCTATGCGGTATAGCATCCTGTTGCACACACAATTTCAAGTATATCTCTAACGAGGACTTAGCTGCCACCATGCCAGCGCTCATAAAACAAACACTTGGGGTAGATGTCAGCTTGGTCAGAATTCACAGAAATGGAGTTCATCATAAGAAGTCTGATCGACCGGTATCAATCACAGCCAAGTTGACTGACCGTAACAAAAAAGACGAAATTCTAAATGCCCAAAAAATTTAAAAAAAATGCAAGAGTCTCCCTTCCATTTCATATCACTCCCCAGCAGCTTCCCTCACTTGTATCCGCAAGAAACAAACTCTTTGACAAATCACACTCACTCAAAAAACAAAACATCTCGGTCAAGATTTCTAGAAATAACATTGTTCTGCCAAACGGATCAAAATATGTCGAGGAGGTACCATTACTTTCCAATGCAGCTGTTATAAAAATTGATCAGGCCGAGAGTGAGCAACTGGATGACATCGTCACGATGAACACCGAACCCATACAAAAGAATGGATCGGAATTATACGCATCTGGAACCAAAGTTGGGTCTGTAAACCAGGCCCAAAATTTCTACATAAAAGTCTGCATTGATCCAAATGTCGCCAGTGTAGACAGTAGAATACTCATCTATCGTTTCATGGAACAAGGGAAATTAAATCAAAACTATCATGACGATGGCGAGCATGGAGCGGGTCGTCGTTTACTCAAATATTTGCAAGAAAATCAAATCATGAACGTTGCCATAGTTGTTACGAGGTGGATGGGTGAGCACATTGGGCCTCAACGCTTTACCATCATGGAGGGTCTTGTCAACGAGGTCGCTAACCTGATTCTTGAGTAACACATTCTACAGTCCGTAAAAGTGTTAAAGTGAACAATTTTTTTTATAAACAATATTACTATTCTTTTGCTTTCAGGCAAGCGTTTATTATTACGGAAATAAGAATGCCGCCTGAAGCTTCAGTATATTATAATCCATAACCCGAATTATAAACTCTACATTGACATGTTTTGTAATTAGCTTTCGGGTGGCATATCCGATATAAATTTATAAATGTTGTAAATAACCAAACACCTAAGTACCCTCTCTTAAAAATGCACATATCTCTATATCTAATCAGTATGCACTCTCTATCTAGTCTTCCTGTCAATCTATTCTTACTTTCTAGTTGTGAACATGAGGACGACTCACCAAGACATACAGCTAAGGTAAAATATTCGCATCGTTATATTCCACCTTAAATGTCTGAGCTTAAAATAATATCAGCAAATTGTCAGGGTCTGCATAAATTAAAGAAAAGGAAAGATGTTTTACAATACTATAGACAATTAGAATGTAATATGCTGTGCTTACAAGATACCCACTTTACTATTGATACGGAAACAGACATACGTAATGAATGGGGATACGATGGGTTTTTTTTGATTTATTTACCTCTCAGTCTAGAGGTAAAGCAATATTTATAAATAATAATTTTGAGAACAAAGTCCATAATACAGTAAATGACAATTCTGGTAATTTCCTTGCCCTTGATATTGAATTGAGTAATAAACGTGCAAGTTTAGCGGTTATATATGGTCCTTATGAAGATAATCCTGGTTTTTAATACATGGTACATTATGTATCAGAAGCTATGAGTAATTCTAAGAATGATAATATAATTCTAGTTGGGGATTTTAATCTTGTATTTAACCCAGACAAAGACTATCATTACTATAGGCATATCAATAATGCTAAAGCTAGGGACAAACTGTTGGAAATAAACTCTCACCACAACCTATCAGATATATGAAGTGAACTTCACCCTGAGAAACTAGGATATACATGGCGCAAATTTCATCCATACAAACAGGCACGTTTAGATTTTTTTTTGGTTTCAAATTCTTTGCTTAATATGGTACAAGAAAGTGATATTTTTTCAAGTTACAAGTTTGACCATTCTCCAGTTTTATTAACTCTCAAACCTGGAAACTTTACTCATGGAAAAGGTCTATGGAAATTTATAAATTCTGTGTTGCATGATCCAGATTTCATTTAAACCATTAATACCATAATCATGCAAATCAAAGAAAATAATGCATTGCCCGTACATAGTAAAAATGGTATTTCCACTATATCTGATTCTGAAATACAATTTACAATCAATGATCAGCTTTTCCTTGAAACTCTTTTAATGGAAATTAGGGGCAAAACAATATCTTATTCAAGCTTTACAGTGCTGCTATCCTGAAAGTTGACAAGGATAGGATAGGATAGGATGCAGGATGCACGATACATGATAGAAATATTTAAGTTAAGTTCCATCCTATCCTATCCTATCCTATCCTGCATCCTGTAGCCAATCAGATTCGAGTATAAATTTGACAGTTATTTTGCAAAACGAAAATTGGCTTAACAGTGTATTTTCAATGTCAATTTAATACGTTTTACAAGTTAAACCATTTAAGAATAATTATTATATCAAGAGCGCGGTGCATAACATCGATGCGCGCTAAAATGTCGGCGCTACATCTTTGTCAATTCGTACACAAGTACGGAGTTACTGCGAGAATTCGATGCAACATTTGACAACGTCAGAAATAGATTTCTTTATTTACTTCATTTAAAGTCTGCAAAGTAATAAAAGCTTGAACTTATAAACAACCAATTCGGCATTTTAAAAGATAAACATCTATACAAGAAACAGACATTGCTTCGCGTTTCATATGATTTCTTCGATGCCCAATAACAGGGACGCATATTTCTGTCCGATATTAACCTGAACATATCGAATTAATAAATGTTGGCAAGCTATAAATGCTTAAGAATTTATACTTTAAAAGTAACTCCGAGTTGTTTAACTTTAAACGATACAAACTTCCTAAAGGAATTGTTTATTTCCAGATCGTGTTTATATTTATAGCCGAACGAATCGCTCGAATAATGATAATTACGCTCAGTTATATGTGATAAGAAAATAATTTGATAAACATATGTGACTAAACAGTTCCTCAATAAGTGCATCGAAGTTATTTATCTGTTTTTAATGCATAAATATAATAAAATCAAAAATCGAATCACTTACCTGTTTGTTTACGTTATTGTGTACATCCCGCGTGCGATTTATTTTTACCGTAGCACAGGTAAGAAAGTTATCCCGCTCGAAGAATATTCGGTTTTAAGATTTAATTGTTCATTTTGAGTACTACATTAATTAATAAAATCATTTAATTCTTAAATTTCGTTTCATTTAACTTGCATTCCTATATTTAGAAGGTATGGGATAGGATAGGATAGGATAGAGCTTATTTGCAGGATAGGATGCAGGATACAGGATATAGGATAGGATAGGATAATTTTGTCGACTTTCACGATAGCAGCACTGTATAAAAAAAGAAATAATGAAAAAGAAAAAAAATAGTAACAGAAATGAATAGATTAGAAGAAAACTATGAACAAAATAAAGGTCTGATTTATGAAAAAAAAAAGGAATTAGAAAATTTAAGAAATCATAGGCTGATAGGCAGTATGGTGAGATCGAGAGCTAAATGGGCAGATGAAAGAGAAAAACCTACAAATTATTTTTTCAGATTTAGAAAATCGACATTATACAAATAAAATAATACCGAAACTAATAATAGAGGAAGAGAATTTGAAAGAAATTACAAACCAACACAGGGCGAAAAACAATCTTTAAGCAAGTCCTTAAATGTGGCTTAAAGGTGGCTTAAAGGATATACAATCTTTAAGCCACCTTTACGTCACCATTAAGCTGAGCGTATAGGTCCTTAATGTCCAAACTTCTTTAAGTCACCTTTAAGCCATCTTTAAGCCACCTTTAAGCATCTTTAAGTGGCATTTACGCTCCCTTTAAGTTGTCTTTAAACCATCTTTAAGTTCCCTTTAAGTCAAATTTGATCAAGCTGAACAATAAAAACATATATTAAATGCAAAAGCTCTTTTATAGGGATGGAAGGGGGTCATCCGAGTGATAATATAATTTCCAAGGAAGGGGGGGGGTGTTCCAGGCGGTTTTAATTGTCGCTCCATTAAACACAGATCGCTATCATCAGCACCGCTCCGATGGACACAGATTGCCGTTATAAAATATTTTACAATTTTTTGGGGGTTTCAAAATTATTGTAGGGGTGAGCGCAGTCTCTGTATCTTAATATGTGCATAAAACTAATTAAAGTATGTTTGTTTCCTATTATGAATTAATCGGTGAAAAAATTCTCTCTCTCTCTCTCTCTCTCTCTCTCTCTCTCTCTCTCTCTCTCTCTCTCAGTTCATCCGGTTATTAAACAAAATAAAGATAATGAACCAAAAATGTATGATTTAATGTGATAATCGGTTTAAGGTTTGTATTTTTTTTTCTCAATTTTCATTATTTCTAACTCTAGATCTGTTAGATACATGTTAAAGGTGAAAAGACTCTCAACTGCCTTTGTTATATCGGGCAGGATATTACTGCTTTGTTTGTCTAGACATAGTTTTGTTCGTTTGTGTATATCTAGTTAGTGTCTATTGTTTGTCCAACTTAAGAAAACCCCTGGAACTAACACAGAATATACAATATATACACAACAGTTGTGTCGTGTGCACAGGTGCATGTTTGTGTATATCTAATTAAAGTCTATTGTTTGTCAAACTTAAGAAAACCCCTGGAACTAACACACAATATACAAGATATACACAACAGGTGTGTCGTGAGCCCAGGTGCACGTCGGGGTTTCTAAAGGCACTGACTCTTAGTATGTACGAGTATACGATAAGTCTAGTGAATAAAAGTTAATTTACATTTGTAATTCATTTTCAAAGTATTATTTCCTAGCTCTGGGTTTCAAAAATGTTACGTCTACAAATTAACGATACATGTATGTAAGAGTAAAATCTTGAGGCTAATTAATTAATGTACCGGTGATCATAAATACATGTAGGGGTTGATTATTTAAATATATGTATAAGGGTAATTATATCACATACCCGGCCTGGCACATCATACAATTGTATGTACAAGTACATGTATACATCATTTGCAATTGCCACATGCAGTAAATACGTCACCGGTATTTGGTAATATTGTTTGTTATAGAATTGATATTTTAAAAATAATGTACATTCAATTACATGTAAATATTTAAACATATTGGAACGGCGCCGCGATCATGAAAACCGGGAAATTGCGGGAAATTGATCAAATACCCTAATAGTATCAATGCATTTAATAAAAGAAATGATTTCATTTTCTTTCTTACATTTTTATAGCGATAAATTAGATGAACGTATATCTACTCGATTTAAATTTATTAACTAAGAAAGCCTACTAGTGAACTTAACGGTTTCCATTTAGGTATAATATATTTTTGTTCACTGAAGACCAAGTTCCGTATTTCATTCTAAATACATGCATGCATATAATTTATAAATTAGATAGAATTGATTGTTACAAACTGAATGGTTTGTCAAAATCTTTTCAAGTAAACACATTCAATACATTGATTCAATATATACTGATATATAGGATATAAAACCGCTCATAAATATGTAAGTTGCCGTGGCGCAGAGGAAGTAAACTAAGGGGCATTAAGGACCTATAAGGCGACCCGATTTCCCCCTATTTATTCCTACTGTGTGCAGAAATGTTGGCCTATAAGATAAAAAGTAATAAGAATATACAAGGAATAGTAATAGATAATACTGATTATCTGATATCTCAATATGCTGACGACACTGTACTAATTTTAGATGGCTCAGAACAATCCCTCAGAACAACTATTGATAAATTGAAAATTTTAATACCATCTCTGGACTCAAGATTAATTTATCAAAAACACAATTAGTCTGGATAGGCAGCAAAAAATATTCTACTGAAATATTATGTCATGAAATTAATTTTCATTGGACAACACAATTTAAATTACTAGGCATCCAATTTGACGTAGATCTATCAGATATTCCAAAACTCAATTATGATAAAAAGTTAGTTAAAATTAAAGAAATCATCAATCAGTGGAACAAAATACATACAACTCTTATTGGTAGGATTACTTTGATCAAATCTCTTATCATATCACAAATGAATCAATTTAACACCATCAAGTAAATCTATTCAAGACTTAAATGAAATATTCTTTAATTTTCTTTGGAAATTTAAGGTGGACAAAATAAAAAGAAAACAAATTACACAAGAATACTCAAATGGTTGTCTCAAAATGATTGAAATAAATAATTACATCCAAAGTCTAAAGTCATCCTGGATCAGATGATTGATAAATAGTCCAAATTCAAAACCAAATTTATTATTTAATAAATTAATTAATACGGATATTATGCTGAAGACTGGGTCAGACTTCATATCCAGTATATTAACTTATTTAGTAAGAAACTCCTTTTGGAAAGATACATTTATTGCTTTTAAAAATATACAGGATATAATGAAATTACTTACATGGCAAGAATTTATTACACAACCCATATGGTACAATAAGAACATTACAATGGAGGGGGGGGATCAATTTTCTTTATTGATTGGTTTAATAAGAATATTGTTTATATCAATGATCTGGTGGATGAAAATGGGTCCCTTTTAAGTTTACAAGACCTTCAAAGTAAATTTGATTTCAAGTCAAGCTTCCTTACTTATCTTGGTTTACAGAAATCTTTTTTAACTAGTTTGCATTATCATGGAATCTCAAAAAAAGATGATAACCTAAGGCCTTTTATACCTTTCCACATTAAAATTATTTTGCTCACCTGGAAAAGGATCTAAGATCATTTATAATATTCTAAACATGGAAAATGTTACATCTTTCAATAAATCACAATGGGGATTACTTTTTATGTTGTCAGATTTACAGTGGAAAACCATATACCAGTTACCTTTTGTCAACACTAAAAGTACCAAATTACAATGGCTGCAATGTTGCAACCACTATTGAAATAAAACCACTATTGAAATAAATTATTTCAATAGTGGTTGGGAATGTATTTCATTAGAAAAATCACCTTGCAACCACTATTGAAATAAAACCACTATTGAAATAAATTATTTCATTAGTGGTTGGGTACGCTTTTCATTAGAAGAATCACTTTGCAACCACAATTGAAATACAACCACTATTGAAGTGATGATTTTAATAGAGGTTGGGTATGCATTTCGTGATAAGAACTACTTTACAGACACCATTAAAGTTCAACTACTATTAAATTTTTTTTTTTAATCGTAGGTGAGGATGAATTACTTTATAAATATAAACATGTTATAACTACTGTAACACATTTGGAAAGAAAGAAGTTGTATATCATATTTGCAAACTATTTTGAAATGCAAGACATCTAACGAATAATATCAAATACATAATTGTGTAGTAATTTTCACTGCTGCGTAGAAGTAAATAACCAATTCTCGCAGATAAACATGCATATACATTTGTGTTTATCTAACAAACAATTCAAATTCACAATTAAGGTACTAAAGGCTTGCATATTTTATGGTAATAGTAATCAAGACTATGATATAAATGTACTTATTTTAGGATTTTCACTGTTGTGCAGAAATAACTAGTCCTCGCAGATTAACATATACAATTGTTCTTATATTTTTTTTTACCTTTCTCTTTCTATAGATATATCATGTTTTATGGAAATTGTAAATTATTTGTGCTAGAAGACAACGTTGTAAATTGCCAGAACTTCTATTCAAAACCCCTTGATATTAAAAAGTAATTTATAGCTTATATATCACTATAGATTTATGTAATAATGAATATCACTATTAAGATAAATAATTTTAATAATGGTTGGGGATGTACTTCATTTAGACCAATATTGAATGAACTGAATTATTTCAATAGTGGTTGGGTATGCGTTTCATCATAACCACTATTGAAATAAATTATTTCAATAGTGGTTACGTATGCATTTCATTACAACCACGATTGAAATAATTCATTTCAATTGTGGTTAAGGATGCGGTTTATTACAACCATCATTGAAATAAAATATTTCAATAGTGGTAGGATGTTATTTAATGCCTATTATTCCGACAGTGCATAACACTTTCTGTTCCAGATGACAGGTGGTATGGGAAACATGACCATATAGAGGTAAATCAAAGAACGTCATGATAAAAAAGGAATTCACCATCTCATTAGACATACTTCTTTTCTTAAGAAACTACCCTAGCAGAAAGGAAAGTGTTACAAACAGACATAATAATAGACATAAAACTGAAATGTATAATCAACCACTATTGAAATACTTTATTTCAATAGTGGTTGAAATGAAAGGTATCCCCAACCACTATTGAAATAAATTATTTAAATAGTGGTTGAAATGAATTGCATCCTTAACCACTATTGAAATAATATATTTCAATAGTGGTCGTAGTGAAGTACACCCCCAACCACTATTGAAATAATTTATATTGATAGCGTTATTTATAATAATATTTATCAACAAATAATTATCCAATATACAGGGGGTTTGAATAGAAGATCTGGCAATTTATAAAATGTTCACTATTGTGAAAATAACATACATTATTATAGGACCTGATATGTATGTAGAAAGAGAAATGTAAAGAAAAAAATATAAATTTTCAAAGTAATATTAATAAAGAAAGTCATTCTAAGCTACGATTAAAAAAATAATTTTAATAGTAGTTGTACTACAACAGTGTCTGTAAATTGATTTTCAAAATGGAATACATACCGGAACACTATTTAAATATTTTATTTCAATAGTAGTTGTAAAGTGATTCTTCAAATGAAATACATTCCCAACCACTATTGAAATAATTTATTTCAATAGTGGTTTTATTTCAATAGTGGTTGCAAAGTGATTTTTCTAATGAAATGCATTCCCAACCACTATTGAAATAATTTATTTCAATAGTGGTTTTATTTCAATAGTGGTTGCAACACTGCAATTTAGAATTAAACACCACATTCTAACAACTAATAATTATCTATTAAAAATAGGAAAGTTATGTAACTTTTGTAAACAACAGGATGAGACAATTTTTCATGTACTATGGGAGTGTCCCAGTGTTCAAGAACTCTATCAGCAATTTTTTGAATTGTGTCAATCAAAGAGAATTACAATCCAAAGAGATCCTTTAATTTTTATATTCGGGCTTCACCCTGACCCTATTTCTACAGACATTTATTCTATCTTCTTGGTTATGAAATCCTATATTTATAGGAAAAGACGTTTTAATGAAGCAATTCATGAATTACTTAAAGATATTAAAACACATATATCAACTCTAAGATATATAGCTACCCGAAATTGCAGATTAGATGATTTCTATAAGAGATGGGAAACTTGGCATTTTCTTTTTAATAGACTTGACTGAAGAATTATAGCAGACTCTGACTGTACAGAGATGATATAAAACTATAACCCAATTTCTAACTCATGTTCAACAACCAGTTTTCTCTCTCTCTCTCTCTCTCTCTCTCTCTCTCTCTCTCTCTCTCTCTCTCTCTCTCTCTCTCTCTCTCTCTCTCTCTCTCTCTTCCAAGGAAACATTTTGTTTTGAAGTAAAATTTCTCAGAGTTGTTATAATCACTTTATTGTATACAAATGTAGTTGATTGTTCAACTTCAAATAAAAAAAAAATATTGATATTTGCATTTCCTTCTTGGTCTTACTGTTGAGCGATTAGCTTTTGTTTCCTTTTTTATATTGCCTAATAAAATCTTTTTGCCTACCCCAGCCAAAATTCCTAATCTGTCTAAATATTTTCTGTTGATCATGTTTTACTTTTTGAAAACATTTGAATCTTTATCTGCACATTTTTTGTTCAAATCTCTCCTCCTTACAGGAAGTACATTCATTCCCTGCATTTCTTTTTCTTATATAATATTTGTTTCCACAATTCAGGTTTTTTTTGGTTTTTTTTGCATATCCTGTTCCAACCCAACTCTCTCCTCCTTGCAAGAAGTACATTCATTCCCTGCATTTCTTTTTCTTATATATTTTTTGTTTCCACAATTAGGGTTTTATTTTTTTGCAGATCCCGTTCCAACCAAGTTGTCTTCTAACACCTTAACATGCCCCCCCCCCCCCCCCCCCCACACACACACACACAATTGTCACAGCAAAGATGTTTCCTTAATTTACATATAAAACAGTGAATCATTAAGGAGTTGGTCCGGACGTTTTGATACCCTGTGAAAAATTAAAGTGAAAATAAGAAAATGATTAGTAAAATTGAAGTTATAGGTATGCAACCTATACCCTCTAACGGATTAGGATTTTCATAATTTTGGAAATTTATTTTTTTATGCTTGTCAAGATTTTTTAGATGAATCTGCCGCCCCCTTTAAAAACAATGCTACGTGCCTGGATGTTCCTGTATTAAATATTTCCTTTGTTCAAAAATATTCCATGTGTTTTAAAAGATCTATTTGGTTGATGTCATTTAACAAGTAGTACTCCCAAAATGACAAGTATCAGATCTTAAGATTGTATTTGTATATATACTTTAGTAAATATATGTACAAAGTAATCTGTTTTTTAATATGTACTAGTAAAACATGTTCAGCATTATACAATTTCACACCATATCTATTTGAAACGAATTATGATTTTACTAATTAAAATGAATTTTAAATAACATATCCCTTCTTACCTTATTAAGTTACGGGAATTACATTCGTAGATCAGTATCACAAGGAAACCTTTACAAAGCAATTGAATTTTAAATATATGAAATGGATACAATCGCATACATACAAACATGAACATATATCTTTCATAATCTGAATAATTCTTTTAACACAGTTAACAGGTAAGGAACAATTCATTCAAGTTCTTATCTCTTTTAGTTATCAAGGTTTTTTTGGGGTTTTTTGTGGTTGTTTTTTTTTTTTAGTTTTTTTTTTTTTTTTTTTTTTTTTTGGGGGGGGGGGGGGGGGGATCGCAGGATGAAGTTCTGCCTTCAAAACAACTGTATGTAAAAAGGTTCTGTGAAAGGTCTGCCATTAAGATACATTTCATTTATCTATTAGTCACATTTAATTGACAGTCAGACAGGGATTCATCCTTTGCACGTGTTTTTTTTTAATATAAATTCAGATGACTTCAATATGATTATAGTACACAATTCTAGTTTATTGTTTCATAAAAATAAAAATGTATTTTCATATTCCTAACAATAATCTAACAACCTCCAGTAGAAAAAAACCCACCCTGTAACATAAATGGGAGACAAATAATGGTTGAAATAATGTGCATCTGAAAAAAAAATGACGAAACATTGACATAGCAAGAAGACCGTCGGTGTGATAAATTCAGCGTGAAATGAGAAACCAACAAAATCACAAATAATGAGAGGCGTTGGTACAGAAAAAGGAAATTAAATAAGTGGGCGTCTATGTTTTTATTTGTGCCCTAACTTTGAGCGCAGATCATTTACGCTTGTAAAATATTTTTGAAGCTTTGAATTGTATGTCTCGCTATTTAAAAAAAATATATGAAAGTTTACCCCCAGTTTGTATGAGGGCGTTTTAATATAGTGCCCATATTACCGAACTAAAATTCAGTATATTGGTGACACAGTTGTAGTTGTAAATATGATGATCATAATTTAATACATAAGATTAATATCATTTCTTTTTTTTGCTGAGATATCTTGCAAACCCCAAAAAAAATGCAACAAATTAAGATTTACTCAGTACAAGTGAGTGGCTATTTGGAGTAAAAGTATGTTGGTTATTTATTCTAAAAGAGTATTCTTAACGTTACTTTAATCATTAAAATTTATTGATGTAATTACATGGATTCAAGTATTGTTCATTTCACCATATAAAATTGTTTGAAATGTACCAAAAATATCAATAGCCACTTCAAAGAATTTTTGTGTAGATATTTTCTATTACTAGAATTCTTTAAAATTACTTAAATGTATCATATTATTTTGGTAGACATGATTTAGCAGCAAAGTACAGGAGAGTATGGAGGAGAAATGTAATGCGTTACTGGTATTTCTTATGCCTGAATATATATATATATATATATATATATATATATATATATATATATATATATATATATATATATATATATATATATATATAGAGGCATATTTTTTTTGGGGGGGGGGATTTTAACATCCTTCTTCAGGTGACCGTACATAAGTTATGTAACTTATGTACGTTTTCCTGAAGAAGGATGTTAAAATCCAGAAAACGCTAGTGAATAGAAACTTTGGAACAGTTAATTTTCTTTTTCTTTTTTGATTATTTATACTGTGTGATATCACCTTTCACTCATTTTGGATTATATATATATATATATATATATATATATATATATATATATATATATATATATATATATATATATATATATATATATATATATGCTAGTTAGATGCTTTAGCAATTGCTGTATATCAAATAAGTAATTTCAAATGATAAATCGTTAGTAAAAAAAATAATTGACTTTCTTTTTAGTGTTTTAATAATGTATGTTGCTGAATACAAAATTGAAATATACATGTAGTTCATTCAATAACAAATTCTAGAGAAAGGTTCATTGAGATCTGGATATGAGCAGAAAACTTAGTGTGACATAATTTTTTTTTACATTTTTTAATTTTTTTTTCTCATTTCCTTATACCATTTAAATAGGCGACAATCCCAATTTCGGAGAATTTCCTCCTGCTATATATAAAAGATACAAGTGATTTCCGTTAACAATATTTAACACGAGGAAAACATCTACAGTGTATTTAATTAGAAATGAATACGTCAGATATGCTTTATCTGTTTACGAAGCACAGCGGTATGCAAGTTTTTAAATAATGTTGAAAAAATTGCTATTTTTTCTTCAAAGAAATTGTTTATCTATTCTACACCTATTCTGTCGTGTGTAAAAATTGTGAGATATTATTTTTTTTAAATTTTCATAGTGATAAAAAACCTGATCTAGATTCACATTAATCTGCACCAAATGCAAAGTGAGAAAAATATCACCACACGAGTCTATCAGATGAAAAATATCAAAAAGTTATACATGTAAATTTATGCTTAAATCCTTTTCATAGTACATTCACACAATTTCTTATTCAATTCAATATACTCAATTGTGCTTTAGAACTCACGGCATAGTTATACTTGTTTTTCTAATGACTTAAGCTTATCACATTCGATTTTATGTCCCTTTTCCTTTTTTCGTAACACAACACTTATCATTTTTTTTACCTCCAAATAAATACTCGTAAGATTGCCTCTTTGGCCTTAAAAATACGCTTCAAGACTATTTTCAAAAACATTTATCATCTACTTACGTTTACAAATGTGTAAGTACGAATTTTGCACTCTACTTTAGTTACACTTCATACTAGTTCAATACAATTCAATATTAGTTGTGTGAGATTTGAAAATGTTCACAGTGTAATTTTGCTCTATTAAAATAGAATTTCGATGAAGATGTTTTGTGGTTATGTTTGATTATAAAATGCGATGTGTTCGATATTGAAGCTTAGTACTGATGCCTTTAAACTGCTCTCTAATGAAACATGCAATTTAGTACAAATAAGGTAAAAAAGCATTCTAATAAGTGCATGCATTGATAATAATCGAAGTAATTTATTTGTTGATACATATGAATTTTAAAAAAATAAGTTGATAAAAAAAACATTGAAACTTTTCAATTACATGAAATATCCTAGTAACAAAATTATGAGAAAAAATAGAAAAAACAACAAAACATGTAACTTACATATTGCAACATACGCATTCACAATCTCCATGATTTAATAAATTCAAAAATCTGATGGCAATTTTCCTCTCTTATACTTCCGGTTTTGTTTATTTTTGTAAAACAACAAGGAAACCGTAACAAAAACTGTGACAAATGAGGTTTGATATTTCCAAAATGAACATAAGCATTATATCGTAATCTATATAATACATTTTGAAGACAAAATCCTGACTTTTATTTTAACGAATGGTTGAAGATATTTGACGAGTCAATAAATTAGCATAAAATTCAAATATAAATGTGAAAAATGGGGCGTTCATCTAAGAGCCATTGACAATTAAATGGCATAAGAAAACAACTACAAAAAACAAAAAAAAATAATAGATAAAAATCTCATATAAGGAGGAGGGGTGGGTGTTGGTTAGTGCCGACAACACAACAATAATACAAGAATTAATTAACCTAAAATTACCTAAATGGCCTAAATGTGCATGCCTAGTAATGCTTAACATGTACACAAGTGTAAACATCAACAATGATCTACGTGTAAATCAGATGATGCAATTGGCAGTTAACATAAACATTTTAATGACGTAAGATGTTCTTAAGGTTGTCCAATTATATAGCCTTTCAATGGACGCTATCAAACTATGATTTTTCTAGAGGTTTGTGGATATTTACAATGCAGGACATTTCTATATCATTGAAGCATTATTTTTACAAATAAATATATTTATAAAATGTGTTTACAGAACACTTTGACAGAAATATGAAGATATCTGATGCTTACTGCCGATTGTTTTCCTTTATGATACATTGTATATATTCTGATGTTGAGGCTGATCATTTTCAATGCCAAGCATTCGTCAACATTAACGTTGAATACATTCCAAACATGCTTAGACTTATGACAAATAATCATTATCAATACAAAACTCACTATAAGTTTGTATTAGTAAACTACTATGCTTATACACTTGGTGTAATCAAGTTTCGGAAGCCTTGTTGGTTTTATTGGATTCAATCAAGCCCCAACCAAGATTATCACTTCATAACCAAAGAAAAGAAGGTCATAGGGCGCATCTCAAAGCATATCTCTTGTACACTACATGTACTCTTCTGTATTATGTTTGAAATACAAATCTAGAGGCAGTTATTTAACCCATTTTCCTGATATTTTGCAATGATATCTAATTTACTGTCTTTTCACATATCTATGTATATAGATATTTTGTAAAATATCTACTGATCAGTCTCTCATCTATCTGTCTATAGAGTATGTAAATGAACTGTAACGACAAAGTGCGGATCTCTATAGTCAGGCTATCTGTATCTATTATCTATATCTGTAGAATTTTTAGATTTCATTTATATAATGTGATTTCCAAAGTTATATAACACATGTCCGATACCACCATATTTAGTTCCATCAGTGTTTATTATAACCAGTACTATTATTATGACTTTTATTATTGTCATTGTAACTATTATATTTTCAAGCATTAAATGTTGTTTATGTAACATCTACATTGATTTTTTGGAAAATAAAACTGAAAAAAGTCAAATTTGGCGTTTCATTTAAAAAAAGCAATTAAATACAAGTCTTTTCATGGCATACTGGCGTTGCAGTTGGGTATGAATACGTGCGTTAACAACTGTACTACTTTCAATGTTGAAAGAAATCCTGCTAATACGTTTTCTGTGTATCAAATTATAACCACTCTAAAATGTTTTTACTAAATGCTTCATAGCATTATGAGTATTTTTCTAAACCCATGAGAATTAGGGTAAAAAAAGGCTGAAAACACGTTGTTTAATATAATATGCATGTAGTCATAAGTTAAGCAGAACACAACTCAAACATTAACAAGTTTATTAGTATTTTATTACATTATATTATAGCAAAAAATTCAAAATACGTTCAACACTAAATCTATCAAATAGTAAACCATTTAAAATACATATAAATATCATGATATATCGAAGAATAAATTAAATGCATGCATTTTTTGTCGTTAGTTTATTTTTGTTATTTTGTTCCGATTCAAAATAATAAAAATGTCACCCAACAATAATTGTGATCGAAATCCACATTATAATTATTGTGCAAATACAATTCTGCTTCAATCTTTACAATTATAATTTCGCAGACAGCGAATCTGCAAGATAATTATTAGGACGCTTGAAAAACAAACGCTTTCACAACGAAGATCTTGCAATTATAATTTTGCAGACAGATCTGCGAGATAATGATTTGGACGCTTGAAATACAAACGCTTTTACAAAGAAGACCACCAAACAGAGACGTCACTTACAAAGTGAAAGCAATACGGTGTATGTAAACTGATAGTGAAGGACTAAGATATACATGTTTATATGCGTAGGTTTTTTTCCACACAGGCCTGTAAGATTAATATTCACCAAGTTCAACTTCAATGTCAGAAAGTTTAATGATGAATATTAAAGTCTAATATATCTACGTTTAAAAGATTCCTAACCCACACAGTATTGTATAACCCCCGCCCTCCGACCTAACGTTAACACTGTGATAATGCCTACTAGATTGATAACACTAAGCTTAAGTTTTAGTTTACTCTTTCAACTTGCGTTGGGTGCTCACACCGGAACCCTATCTCTATCAAATCAAAATAGCTTTTGCCTGTATGAAATATTTTATTATGTAAAGCGGTAAATTTACATATTGATATTTTAAATTCAACTTTAATGTCAGAAAGTAATGAGTATCGGTGCTAAATTGTAATAAATCAACTTTTTATCCACATTGTATTCGTTTATCCACAACCAGTTCGTTTGACCGCCTGCCCACCATTTCACTAACCTGCTAGTTAGTGTGAAAATAAACTCAATGTATATCTTGTATGAGTAAAACATGTCTTCAACATATGTATATGTGTTCATTCATACGTACATGTAATATGTGTTCATTTTCTCTTCTAAATCAATTTTTAACAAGGATACCGATACATCTATTTTTCATTTAAGGTGGCGCAGTACACTTTGAAATAGTTTTCAAAAACTTACTTAATTATGATAGATAGATAGATAGATAGATAGATAGATAGATAGATAGATAGATAGATAGATAGATAGATAGATAGATATATTAGAATATTAGTATGAAAGTCATATAGGGGGGAATGTGCAATTTTGGATAAAGAACTGTATTATCTAAACTTTAATTCAGTAAATGTTAACAAAAGGCCCAAGCGGATTTGCACTAATGATCTGCGGTTCACAAGCCCGATACTTTAACCACTTAGCAATGATGATACATGTACGAGGGTTGTTAGAAAAGTTCGCGGACAAGTTCGTTTGCGAGCGAACTAATCGCATGATAACAGCGAAACTTTTTGTATTTAATCGTGACGTATTTTTAAAGAAATATGTTAAGATTTGTTGATTTCAACTGCACCTTAAAAACATACAGATAATTTATTTTGATAAGATATGCCTCACAGAGCATGTCAGTTTTTTGATGTTTTATTTATTGTACGCATTTTTCCTTAACACGAAAATGTACAATTTAAGCGCCTAAAAATAAACAATATTTCATATGAGATCAAAATATTTTGTGAAGGTCATTTTGTAAAAGTTTCAATTAAACTGAAGAATTTCTGGCTGTTTTATCGCTAAATATGGACGACCAACGCTAGAAAAATGCGTCAAAAACGTTAATGTATATGGACACCTTAGAGCAGCGGGCCGTCATTAAATGCTGTGTGCACGCAGAAAAATGATGCCGTTTTTTTATAGGACAGAGGTTCACAATTTGAACCACAATTGGAATTGAAGGTTTGAAAATGGAAATACTGATATCTTGAGCTATTTGACAACCCGACCGCCCATACAGCCTGGATCTTAAAAATACATGTATGGATTTCGCTTTATTTTCTTATCTGAAGTCGAAACTGCGTGGACAGAGATTTTCGGACCTAAATGATCTACGATATGACAAAAAAGACATTATACAAAAATTTGACAAATAATTTCGTGAACATGAGTTTTATAAATGGGTTAATGGTAAGAAAAGTGTGTGAACTAAGAGGTGTTTTTGAAAAAGAGTGACAGGTTTCAGTGGCGGATCCAGGAATTTGAAAACGGGGGGGCGCAGTTAAAGGCAGGGGGTCTGGGGGCCGCCTTGAGGCCCCCAGTGGGTCCAGGGCGAAGCCCTGGCGGGGGTCCAGGGGGCGAAGCCCCCGGAAGCTCCTGAAATCTAGATATTTTGAAAGGCAAAATCATGTTGTCTGGAGGGCCAATTTTTACTTATTTTCCCGTCATTTTAGTCACTAGAAATGTTACCAAAATGTTATGAGACATTTAATTTTGAAGTAACAAAAGCTGCAGAAAGTTTCAATTGAGCTCTTACAAATAAGAAGTATTTATTTCATTGTATCTGGGATAAGACTTTTAACTAAATTTTGTTCATTTTGTAGGCTTTTGCAATTTTACTCAATAATATTGTTATTTGTCATAATTGTCCAGGAGAAAATTTGCACCAATGACTCAGATGAGTTTGTCGGTCGTAAATAATTAAAATAAATAAAAACAAGAAATAATTCAAAATATCGTACACAATTATAGCTGTTTTATTTAAATGGATTGTTAGACACCATTCTTCTTGGGTTTTTGTTAATGAAGATGTCGACAATTTTCTTGTAGTCTAGGGGAATATCTCTGTGAATTTGGAGAAGAGTAAGGGCGTTTAACCGGTCCTGTCCCATAGTACTTCTCTGGGACGATTTAATACGTTTTATTGCTGAGTTTCCTCGTTCAACAGTAGCACTCGACACAGGAATAAGTAATAGAAGAGTAATTATTCTGTGAATATTTGGGAACATTTTTGCATTTGTTGCCTGTATGAGAGTAGACAATGTTGTGGGGGCTTCTTCAATATTCAGCCATTTCCTTTTCCAGAGTTTTAACTCTTGATCGAAATTTGTTTGGGCTGGCATGTCATCAGAGAAGAAGTCTTTTATGTCCGCAACAATCTGGTCGTTCAAAGATGGGAGAGATCGTGGTAATAAACACAATCCACGAACAGCACACTTAGAAAGATTTTGGAATCGATCTGTGAGTTCAGCAACTAGGTGGTCTATCAGTGGAATAAAAATGGTACGTCTCCAATACTCTTCTGGTGAACTCGCTTCAACATTTCCTCGAAGAGTCTGGCGTTTACATCTTCTGGGAATTGAAATAATTGTGTCAGTATGAACAGCAAGTTTTTCAATTACAGGGAGTATGTTTGATCTGAATTCATCGTCTGCTCTTTCACGAATGTCTTTCAGTTCAGTTACGATCAGACCAATTTCTTCATAAGCAGTCACAACATCCTGATACGATCCTTGCAGAAGTAGACTCAGTGATTTAGTAAACCCGAACAGATAACGGTTGGAGGCAAATGCACAAAGAAAACCTGGTGTTGCAATCGATGTGAGCAAACCTCTTGCTTCTGAAATAGTCTTAGGATCCCAAGAACCTTTTGACTGCGGATCACATATTCTTGTCATGCATTCTACAACAGCTTCATACGTGTCTTCAAACTCCTCAAGCGATGTATGTCTCTCAACCCATCTTGTTTCACACAAAAGTTTCACCTTTTGACTGGCAATCTTAGGTTTTTCAGACGCTGTCCTATCATGATTGACAGACTGAACACAGGATTCTAGAAGTCTCTGCCGTTTTGGCGAATACTTGAAAAAGAGTGCAACTTCTTTTACTGTTGACATCATGCATTGTACTTCAACCTGTGCACAACTTTGACTAAGGGCCAAATTTAAAATGTGACTAGCACAGTGGAAGTAATGTGCCCTTGGTGCAAAATTCAGGAATAGGGTCCTGCACCCCTTTAACCTGCCACTCATATTCCCTGCACCGTCATAAGTTTGTGCTCTACACATTTTAACTTCAAGTCCACAATCCTGAAGGCACTTGACGATAGCGTTACATATATGTTCGCCGGTTGTTGATTCACAATCAACGTATTGTAAAATTCTCTCAACTGCACAATTGTTCTTGATGTATCGTACTGCTATTCCTAGTTGCTCCAAGTTGGAGATATCTCTAATTTCGTCTGCTTCGATTGCAAAATAATTGTGTCCTTCTTGGTTTTTTATTTCAGACACAATTTGGGATTGAATGAAGCTTCCTATGCATTCCAACAAATCATTCTGTGTAGTTTTTGAGATGTAGGACGCATTTTTAGGGCCTTCTAATAGATGCCTTTTCAGAATTTCATCGCCTGCATCGATTCGCATATCAAGTAAAGCATTGAAATTCCCTTTATTCAGTGAGCAGGATGTTGAATCATCTCTGTGACCTCTTATGGGTATTCCTTGTCTGCCGCAAAATTCCAAGCACTTGATAATAGAATTCAAAGTCGCTACATTTTTTTCAAAGTTCACACCAGCTTGCTCGGTTATCTTTGCGTCAATTCGAAGAGAAGGGTCATTATGGCGAAGCACAAAACTGCCAAACTTGTCCTTTGAAACCTGGTGATACTGACACTTTTCATGTAGTTGCCAGTACTCTAGTAAATGTTTCCAATCTTTACAAGGTGCCTTGACGAAAATTGATTCTCCCTTGTAATACTTTATGTCACTAAGAAACAAAATACACGCAATGCAATACAGCCCATCCTGTATTCGAGAATAGCTCAAATGTTCGTATTTTTCAAGCCATTCTCTCTTACAACGTCTGCTTGATACTCCGCTCTTTCTGCGTTTATCCCTGTAGGTTGTTGCTGGGAAGTTGTGTCCGGCAGGTGGAATTCTATTTTGAATAATGTTAATTTTAGTTGCATCATCAAGATCAGGACCCTCGGCAATATAATTTGAAATATCAAATGCAAAGTTCAAGTCATTTTTTCTTGACAATGACGGTATGGATTTAAATTTCTTATGATGACCTACGCTAGGCTGAGGTTCATTTGAGTCAGGCTCCAACGTACCAGTACTAGCAATTTCACTCTTGTCTGCAGTACTCACTGAAGATAACTTTTTTCTCCGAGTTCCTTCTGTGAAAAATGACGACAACAACGACTGCTGTGACATTTTATCTTCCACTTTTTCAAATTCATAACTGTTGCCCTCATCATAATTCGGAACAAGTAAGGCAAAATGATTAGGTTCATATGAGAATCCGGGCTGAGTGTTTAAATTACCATCCCGGGACCATATAATGCCGAACTCAGGCTGTTTCTCGTCGTTAGTTGTTCTGTCCAGAGGATAAATTGTCCGATCAAATAGTGGACGCAATCCTTCATTTGCATTAGGGTACACAGACTCGATACAAACATCCAACACACTACACAATCCGAGTAAATGTACCATAGATGACCATGAATTATCTTCACAAGTTTTCACCGATTCACATATAATAGCATCTTCCCTGTTTCGTGTTCTATCAAAATTTGCACCACCATCATCAGATAATATTAGCGAGAACAGAGTGTCAGAGTGATCAGTAAATATTTTTTTACAGGCAAGAACATCGTCAAGTATTGGATGATCAGCATAATCACTGGCCCGTATAAACAACTCGGCTGCAACAATAATCCTTATCTTCCAGGAAAGACTCGTATCGCCTAAACAAAATTAAATGATTTTTTTCTAAATATTTATGACTGCATTATTTATTTATGTTTTATATGTGTAGTTAAAGCAATATATACAGTGCACTGTGTCCTGTCGAAACTCAATCAAAATTCAAGCATTTTTTAACACTGGTAATTTTTAAGCCACACATTTTGAACTTATAAAAATATATATGATATAATAAATTGATAGTACTGGTATTAAAATTTTTGCTTCTAAAAAATGATCAGGAGATCTAGCCTAAAATTTGCTTTTACTTGTTTAATTTCATTTCCAAACACTTCTAATTATTTCATTTTCTATAGCAAGTTTTCAGATTTTAATAAATATTAATTTTAAAACAAATTACCTGTTATGAAGATGGAAACGCAGTTGTACAAACAATTCCCGTCACCGGGAACCTTTTTAGCTTCGTAACACAAATTATCATCAGGAATAAGTGCATTTGCCAGCGTGTCTTCTTTCAATCTCTGAAGCATTTCTATTTTGGGACAATCTCTAATGATATCTCGAATACCGTTGATAAGTTGTGCATGAATGACTTGACACTGACTTTTGTCACGATCTAGGACAGACCGCCGAAGTAATTCAAAATTTTCCATGTTATCCATGTTCAATTTGCAGACGCTGCAGCCGAAGGTCAGTCGTACATAAACCGAGTCTTACACAAGAAGTCCACTCGTACACAAGTTGAGCCGTTTCTATTTTTTCTTCAATTACTAAACTATATCGAATGAAATAACACTTCTACATGAATATGCCTACAAATTATAAATCTTTGTATTTTTCATTTTACAAATTGAATTTAATATTAAAGTAAAGCATGACTTTATATGATCAGAAAAAAATCATCCACAAAAAAAAAAAAAAAAAATCAAACGGGGGGGGCGCGCGCCCGGCGCGCCGGTGCTGGATCCGCCACTGGGTTTAAATTGCCTTTCAGTAGTTTAACGTCACCTGACGTCGTGGAAATATGAAATGGTGCTCCGAAAATCCAATTCATGCGAAATAAAAAAATCGCTGTATCTTTTGAAATAACTTCAAAATCATATGATTTTTGGCATGCTCATTTTCAATTGGTAGTCATTGAATAAAACATACTTCCTACAAAGTACACAGTAATTTCGCTGTAAATCACTTTGTCCGCGAACTTTTCTAACAACCCTCGTACATGTATAACCAGTTCGTTTGACCGCCTGCCCACTATTCAATAACCTGATATTTAATTTACTTTATAAAACCCAGTTAAAAAGATTAAGTCTAGGTGTAGTGAGGTACCTTAATTGAGCAAAATATATAATTTTAAATTTGAGACTTTAACTTCACTGCGCACACTTTTCCTTGATATCAACTTTAAATTAGTAAATATCTAATTAAAAAGGAGGCTCGATGGTAAAAAAAAAATAACCATCAGATCTATTTAAAATTTTGAGATATGATTTGTTTACCTATAAACTATTAATAATTAAAGAAAACCCCATAATTTTTTACTTTTACATTTGGTTATATTCTTATATTTTCATATATAGCTCTCCTTCTAAAGATCAATACCGTATGACACTGGCCACGACCATCGAGCCCTCTTAATGCATATAAAAAAAACTTCAAAAACTAGTTATCAAGTGTTTATTGCCTTTTGAATCAGGATGATTAATATAGTGATACATTTCATTTCATTTCTCTCTTTCTTGGTTCTAAAATGAAACATAAAAGTATTTAATTCCTTATTAATTAAGTATAGAATTTATATAAAATGACCAATACATTTTACTAACCTCCTGTTAGTCAGCACTGTGCTTAATTCTTCTTTCTTTCTTGTCCCAGATGTTTTGTCTGGTGTACTCTTTAATCTATCAACAGAAAAAACAAAAATAAAATTCATGAAGCTGTAGATTTACACATTGCACATTACAAATACACATGTACTAAATTCTAAAGTTAGGATATTTTATGGATTAAATATATAATTCAAAACAAAACTGTAATGTTTACATGAAACCCAGGAGCAACATCACTTAGCTGAGCAACAAAAGGAATGACCGATCTTTCTTAGTAGAACTTGTGTATAAAGGATCTTAATTATTCATTTTTTTCTCCACATATGCTTATGTTTAAGCATTGAACCCCTTTTCTTGTATCAGAACTTGAGAAGATATTTTTCAAAGATTTTTTCTGTTTTTATTACAGCCCCACCCTACCCCAGGGGCTCATAATTTGGACAGATATGAATCCCTATTACCCGAAAGTAAGTTTTATTTTTTCTGGATAAATGGTCTCAGTTTTTTTTAACTAGATGTGTTGTAACGCCACGAATGCCCCCACATGCAACCAAAATTTCAAATCTCAAAGAACTATATATGATATGAGTTCAATTTGGCCCCCATGATTCGCCATTTATTAAAGTGTTTCGGGTACAATAAAATGTTATGTTATTTTTTAGAAGAGTTAATGTAAACTTTATTTTTCACCTATATATTTGATTTATTTGCACTCACTGGCAGTATATAACGTCAGAAGTGACGATATTTCTATAATTCAATCACAATCAGTCAAAAATTGACATTTTACTAATCTTTTTATGAATGGGAAATATAGAGCGCATGCTTGAACAAAGAATGTCTCTAATTAGAATATTTTGTTTGTTCAGGCATGCGCTCTTTGTTTTCTGAATGAAAAAATGCTTGAAAACAAGGTGTTTAATGCTAAAAATACCAAATGGCGGGAAAAAGTTGTCTTTACGATGTCATATTTCTAAATTATGGGCAGTTGAATCAAAATTAACATGATATGTAAAAACATCACATAAGAAATGTACAAAGACATGTAAAAAGAAAACAAAGATTTACAGAAAAATGATGGATGTTCATTTTAGAGAGCCATTTTAGGCCCATATCATATATAATAGTCATTTAGTATAACATTTGTTTGATTGCAGATTAAGTAATAATTCCCTGAAATTTACTCCTTTTTTAAGTTCAAGAGGCGGCATAACTCTGTCAAAAATCATCCGACTGGAAATAAGTTCAAATTTGACCTGTATTTTTTTAATAAATTACCCTTATACGAAATATCAACTTAACGTATACTTCACTTTAAAAGTTAAAGCAATATGAGCTGTATTTTTAAGAATTTTATTTTGCTGCAAAAACCTGCTAGTATGATCAGTATGCCTGTAACTTAAAGTATCATGATAAATAAGATTTGAAAAAAATCATTAATTTTTGTCAAGAGAAAGATTGCACTTATAAGGAATATATAGCAGATGAATTTTTGTACAGGACGACAATAATTCAATTTTGCTCCAATTAAGGCTTCCTAATGGCTTTCCCCCCAAAAACAGAGCTAACAGAAATTTTAAAACCATAATATTTTGATCTGTATTTTCTTGTAAATAACATACATATGAAATATCATTTTTATTAATGTGTCCCTTCAAAAGAGAGAGGAAACTGAGAATTTCTCACTTTTTCAAAGTTCAAGAGGCACAACGTTTCACTCTGACAAAAACCAAATTCATTAGACATATCAATATATTAAATCTGAGTTGAATATGTGCATCGGTTGTTGAGATAATGATCGGAAAGTAAATGATGACAGAAGGACGGAATGATGGAACTGTGTAAAACTATATACTCCGGCCATTTCATGGCGCGGGCATAAAAATGCCAGGAAATTTTCAATCATTCAAAAATATCTCCCCTTGAAAGATAGGATGGTCCTTCGTTTCAATAAACTTGAATACTCCTTCACTTAAGAATGCTGTGTGCAACTTTTAGTTTGAAATATGAAAAGTTTATAGACACACTGACACACAGACAAACTGATGTACGGTGGACAAAAAAAGATCAGAAAAGCTCCCTTGAGCATTCAGATCAGGTTAGCTATTATGCTTTAGTGAATTGATGATGTTCATATTCCAGGTAAAACTTTTATGCTACATGATTTCTTCACACATTCTTCATTATAAAAAGACAAAAGTAAAAAACAACTACATTTCAATCTTTTCTGTCTAAAATATCATTCTTGAACAAATGATGTATTGTTAAAAACCAGTAACCCATCAATGAAGAGTTGATCAGATAAAATGAAGCAGGTTCATTACAGACAGGACACGTCCATGTCGACATTTTCTCATTCTCAACTGTGATCAGTTCAGTGGGGCAATCAAAGCACTGGATGTGGAAACAGGTTCTGGTTGGTGTGGATGTAAGCTGTAACAAATAAATGTAACAACCTTCATATATATATAGATAGATAGATAGATAGATATAGATATATATATATATATATATATATATATATATATATATATATATATATATATGAGGATATGTATATATATAATATGACATACTCATCTTAAGTCAGCAGTCATGCCAGTTCAGTGGTGGAAGACACAGTTGGGAAGTGCTTTCAGAAAGGTTTTATTCACTGGATGACGACGGCACTTAAACCCCTGTCACACCGAAGCTGCATCCTCACGGCGATCCCGCTGCGTCCTTAAATAATGAAACTAATAATGTAAATAGTAAAACGCCAAGTTAAACGCAGTAGAGTCTCCTACAGCGCCGTAACAACGCAACAGTATCTTCGTCCGTCGCGGAGGAATCACCTTGAACATTTAAGAACGCCATGCGACGGTGCGCACTTTTAACATGCACAAAGTACGCGCCGTGGCTCTGCATTTTGATAAACGCGCCGTAGAAACGTAGTGAGGTCGCCGTGACAGCGCCATAAGATCTCCAACAGCGCAACGACGGCGCGCTCAAGGAACGTAGCTAATCGCAGTGTAGACGCAGTGATAAATCAATTGCCCTTGCACGGAGTCCTTTGGGATCTCGCTGCGTCTCTATCGCACTCTCACTGTGTTCTCACTGTACATCTACAGCGTTTGAACAAGTTGTTTATCATTTGGCTGCGTTCACACAGCGACCCCAAAGAGCTGTTGCTGCGTTCATCGAGCACTCGTGAAGTTCATACCGCGCTCCCACGGTGTTTTTAGTGCGTTGTCATCAAACAACTCGAAAACTCGAACAATGGCTGTTGTGCAATAGCAAGCGATGTAATAATTATCAAACTAGATGTACATGACTATGTAAAAAGTAGCATTTGCTAATATTCCAAGACCTATCAATGGACGTAGATGGAGTTCATGCCATTTAATTCTGATGTTTTCACATCTTTTCTCTGTTTTCTAACAACTAATATAAACGGATCTTTTTGTAGACCTGACTACTAAGAGTTTTCACAATTGTTTAGAAGTAATTATGTTTCATTTACAATATACCTTTTTATAAAAACAAAAGAATTCTTTTTATCATTTATTTACAGGCAGTAAATTCTTGCTTGTTTCCCATACAATTATACAAATTAATATCAACCTACCTAGAAGAAAAGAACGTCTTGTGCACGCAGTCAGCGCGCAGAGCACGCCGTGGACGCGCGGTAAAAACTCCTAGCACGCCATGAGCGCTCGGTGGAGACTCAGCGAGAGCGCAGTTAATCGCCGAGTAGAACACCATGGATACGCAGTTACACGCCCTGGGAGCTCGGTAAGAACGCCTCGGTCGCCGTCAGGACGCCGTGACATCTCCACTTGTAAAACTTTAAAATAAAACTGTACATTTTTTCTGAATTTCTGCTGACTGGTTGTAGTAAAATTCTAAAAACAAAAAGCCTGCTTATAGAATGGTTGCAGTAAAAGACACACAACTGAAAACTTGACAAAATGTAATAAATTGTGTCAGCTTTGAGGAGAATAAAAGCTAAGGACTTCAATATGTTTATCTCAGAGAATTATATACTGTAAGAGAGCCTCACTGTCGCAACAATTTCTTGCCGTGGACCAGCATTTGCCATGTAGTTGTAATAATAAAATGTGGATAAGGCTTGATCGCGAAATTTTAATCCACTCTTTGATGAGAATTATAACGTCACAATAATTTTTCCGGTAATTCACCTTTTACACCTACAACAACAGAACATTTCAATTATTAGCAGAGGATATGAGGTTCAGCGACGATCCATAAGTTGTTTTTCTAGTAGGTAACGATGGTAACGTAGTATTGAAAATAAAACACATGTAACAGGTGGTGACAAGTCAAGTCTCAATAGGGACTACCGTGCCAGCGTTTTAACCACTGAGCTACTGTATTGAGACTCAATATGACAAGTCAAATCTCAACTGGGACTACCGTGCCAGCGATTCAACCACTGAGCTACTGTATTGAGACCAAATATATTGACTGACAGTCACACACACATATGAAATTATTTCCATGCAAATGTATTGTCAAGTTATACTCTATAATGTTGTGGTTATCGTAAAACACACAAAAACATCCTCAATCCGGGGGGGGACCTTATGACAATAATGTAAAATTGGTATATTGCTTCAATTCTACAGGTTCGTTGGGACGTAATTTCGTGTATTCTCGAATTCTTACAAAAGTAATCTGACATTATAGTCCTTATTTATTTATACGTGGAGGATATTAATTCGTGGGTGAGCGGTGCCCATGAATTCCGCGAAAATTGAGCCACCACGAAATCTAATGATTCCACAGTATGTTGGTCGGTTAGAGTCAGAGGAATCTCGGATTAATTGTATATATGTAAATTAAAGGTAAAAATTAAACACTTATCCGATCTACAAAATCCTTATCTGAGTGTGTGTGTGTTGAAGGGGGGGGGGTGTTGGGAAGGGTGTAATACCTAACATTTGTGTTATAAAGGTACTTTGTTACTGTGATGAAGTTGAATTCAGTTTATTTCATTTTTGTATTTTGTTTGTATATAGTTGTAATTTTGGACCAAGTTGTGTTCCATATTTGTTAATCGAGAGTGTTCGGTATTAGGGCTATTTTAAGTATAACCGGTTTGGTGAGTTAGAGCCGTGGCTGCTTGTCAAGTGTGCGGCCACGTTGTTGAATTCGTCCTCCAGTTTGTTAATTTTGGCGAATTCCAGAAGTTAGTCTGGTAGACTGGTAGCCATAAATTACTGTAAATATGATTGGGGATTTGATTTTCTCCAGCCGGTAAGTTTTTATATATTTTGTCAGTTTCATGTTATATTTCCGGGGTGTGGTCTTTGTTATATTCCTTGTATAAATGAGTATGTTTATAGGTTTTAGAATAGGTAATTATTGTTTCAGTGCAGGGATAGTTGTATCGTTGGGGCCGGTGGGTCGGTGGTGCAACGTCAGTTGGGGGCTTGCTTAGTGTGGCGTATGTGGGGCAGGACTAGGACCGAGAGTCAATAACGGAGCAGAGCGTGACGCAAGTGGGACGCACGGGAGCTCGTGTTTGATGGACGTTTGTGGTTAGGAGGCCCTGTGTGGATAGCTTTCCAGTGAGAGACCCTCGAGTCCGGGACTGGAGACAGGACGTTCTGTTTATGTGTTTTGTGTGCTATGGAGGCCCAGTGGTGACTATTTTAGGGTAGCTGCTGTTGCAATTAATTGAAGCCAAACTTTCAATTCTTTTAATGATTAAATAATTTATCAGATTACCCAGTGATAAAAGTTCATTGTTTAATTACAGATAACATTCCAATTTACTTTTTCTGTGAAATTACATATAACAGTATTGGTAATTTTGATTTGTTGGTTTAGTCTTTTACATACTGTTATAGCTATATTTAGCCAGCGTTTAAAGCATTTATTTGTTTCATATATATACTGACAATTGAATGTGTTGAAAATTAATTCACTGTTGTTTCATTGTCAGTGTTGATTGATTAACTTTTTAAAGTTATATTTTCTTTCTTAGTGAGAGAGTGAGGGTGTTTGTTTGTGAGTGTGAGTCTCTTCATATTCTATTATTTTAATTTGTTTTGTTGATAAATAAATTCATTTTGTTTTGTTTATTTTACTGTTTGTCGTTTTTGCTATCAACCCCCACAAAATCCAAAAAGAAATTCATTACAGTTACTCTACCCCACAATTTTTGCCTCCTTCCAAAACAGGCAGTTTTCTGGTAGTGAGTTGGTTTTTAGTTGTTGTACTGTTGTAAAAAAAGAAATATATCTGCTCAGTCAAAACGTGGGGTAGTCCACAAACGACCTTTGTGCCTTATAGATTAGAGACAATCAAATAACACTTTAAAAGAAACGTACCTTGCAGAATGACAATCATTCCTGACCGTCTAATCTCCTATATGATGAAGTAAAGCGAAAGTTAATTTGCACATGCGCAATTGTAACATCTTCGTTGTAAAAGCGTTTGTATTTCAAGCGTCCAAATCATAATCTAGCAGATCGGTCTGCAAAATTTTATTCGCAAGATCTTCGTTGTTAAAGCTGAACACCGCTCGTAAATAGGTACCGTCACAGAGGTACCTGGTATATAAACCCTTCGATTTCGTTACACCCGATTGCACATCTGAAACTCGTGGCCGACGTGTAGTGTTCCTTTCGTTGTCTTTGGATTTTTATGCATTTAATTGTTATTTATGTGCACATTATGTCTGTAAATAATGCAATGACCAGTTCATTTGATGTTAGTACTCTCCTGGTTTGAAAAAAGTGCGTAAAACTTGACAATTTCATCGCGACCGAGTAACATGGCGAGGCAAGATGTACGTCCACACAGGTGAGACCTCTACAGCGATATACTTTGAACTGTTAAGAGGTCTATGGCTTATATAGCGGTGCTGAAAGAGAAATATGGCGGACAGTGCCTATTTACGAGCGGTGTTCAGCTTTAATAAAGCATTTGTTTTTCAAGCGTCCAAATAATTATCTTGCAGATTCGATGTCTGCGAAATTATAATTGTAAAGGCTGAAGCAGAGTTATTGTTCCTACCAACAATAATTATAATGTTTCGCTGGCTACGATTATAATAATATTGACTTGTATTCGCACAACAATTATATGTGGATTTCGGTCACAATTATTGTTGGGTTACATTTTTATTATATTGAACCAGAACACAATTATAATGATTTGATGATAACAAAAATAATTATGTTGGTATTTTTTATTTTTCACAAAGTTAAGATTATGTATTTATTTAATAGTCCAAGTTTGGTGAAATTATTATTTTGGTTAATTATATAGGAACATATAATAATTATGTGGGGGTACCCTATGGCGTTCCATATAAAACAATACAATTTTCTAAGCTTACCCAAACAAGTAAACTGCATATTAACAACACATGTCAAATATTCTCAAAATTCGTACCGTCTTTAATTATTAAATAGTAAATATGAAATACTTTAATTCATCGAGCTCCAAATATCGATTAATCTCGTCTGAACGTTAACCTAGCTGCGGATTTTTCAATAATAAATAACAATGAAACGTCTCGCTCCGGTTAACATGAAGATGTTGTTGTACCACATTGCAATCGAAATGTCAAATCAATACCAGAATATGCACACGGTAATGACTGAGTTAAACATATATGTTATATAAACCGAAATTGGCTTAAAAGGTTTTTCCATGTCTCAAAAATATATTTAAAAGACAAAGTTTCAGTATTTAAACGACTAGATTAACCCGGGGAATAGAAATGGACGGTGATATTCTCTGTGATGTGCTCAGAACTTTAAGATATAATGTTGATCTGATCAAAATTGCCCTTGAGCTTCAATGCTTGATTGTTATGAAAAAGGATTTGTTTCGTCGATGGCGAGAATGTAATTCAAGGGAGAACGTTTGGATAGAGATTCTAATGTACGTTAATACTTATCTTTCACTTCAGGAGTTTTTACGTGTCTTATTTAAATCAGGATATACCAGTGTTGCTTTGCAGTTGTCACGAAATCTTTGCAAACAGCCTGATGGACGACCTAGAACAAATGAAGTTAATGATTCATGTGATAGACTATTCTATTCATTTAAAACAAAAGCATATAATAAAACACTAACACCCCAAAACATTTACAGTCTTTGGAAAATATTTCACATGTCAGGAGAATACAAAGGAAATATGAGGGATGCTAATAAACTATCCTACGCTTTATGTGCTGGAATTGATACAATTATTATGTCGTCTTTTTCAAAATCCTCGCTAAATCATCCTTGGTTTGAAAAGTTGAAAAGGATCAATCTCTCTACAACAAATACGAACTTATTCAATATTGCTTATCAATCTAGACTTGCTATTGCGAGTGCCGTCAAAGGTGAAATAGAGGATTCTAAGAAATATCTATCGGCTGCCTTAAGGTCAGACGACACGTTCCTCGAGAATTTTTTTTGTATCTATTCGTAATAAAGAGTTCCAATAAAAAATATGAATTTTATGATTACTTTAAAAATAATCAAAATTTACTTGGTGTTGGTATATGTCTAGATGGTCGAGTGGTTAGAACCGTGGCCGCTCACTGCTTGAAGCGTATTGGTTCTAGTGGACGTGAGTTCGAAGCCCCGACCCGGCGGATATATAGTTATAATATTGTGATTTTCGCTGTGCTGTAGATGTATTTATTTTTATATCAGCAATTCAAGTGTATTTTCAAGAAGATTATATAGGAAATTGCATACTCTAGTATTTTGCAGAAATGCCTGGTAAGGTACCCTAATTGTTTGCAAGAAAGCTTGTCAAAGTAGTAGTAAACCATTAACAAATTCCTGGAAAAAGTTATCTAAAATTGAGGAACGTGTCGTCTGACCTTAATTGAATCTTTGGGTATATCCTCGTGTTCAGTCGTTACTAATATGTATTATTTCGCAGCATACATAAAAGGATGTGAGTATGAAAAAAACCAACATCCGCTATCAAGGAAGAAATTCTGAAATTCATCGATTTAGGGCTTCAATCCCTATCAACACAAAGTTCTGATGTTCAAGAGTTCTGGAAAAAAATGTTTTTGCAACGTAGAATTTATTACTATTTAAGATTGTCTAATAAAGCATATCCAATATCTTATTTAAAAAAAGACAGTGGTGATCTGTAGGAAGCTAACAAGTTAATTGCACAGTTATCCCCAATGAGGGAGGGTATGGATGACCGCAGGAAGCAATTATTATTGGTTGCCGATGCTCGCTCTCATGAGATTAAAGAAAAACAGAATATACAAAATATAGAAATAGCTTTAGAATATTTAGACGAAGCAATATCTTTAGACCCTCAAGAGAGGTTTGGTGAAACGACTCTCATAAAACAATATAAATCAGAACTTCAATTATATCTATATAAGCAATGTCCCGAATTAAAACCATGTCATGAAAAGCAATTGACCATGTTTAAGAGAAAACAGGATGATTTGAAAATGGCGGTCAACTATCGTGATTTACACCCAGATTCTTGCGAGGTAAGAAAATATACACGTGGCCCTTTAATTGTTTATTTTTAGTCACCTGAGTCACTTAGGGCAAAATTGCGAATTTTTGACCATTTTTCAAGAATCCTTTTTTCTACTTCTGCAAATCTAAACGAAAAACTGCCGTTATAGGGACAACAAAGCGACGAAGAGTTTCTCCCTTTAGCAACAGGTAGGAAACAATATTTTAAAATCATTGCAAGATATTTTTGTCGCATTTGAATGAGAATTTATATTACTTTTTTATTCCTTAAATACCTAAAAGAGCGGTCAGTAATGTCAATACTTTTTTTAAGGTATCCGATCCATAATAGCCCATGTTCAATGAATCGGGATGCATGACAGATATGTATGGGCTTAATACTCAGTATACTTGGACATACGTTTAATGTTTAAGTATCAGTATGTATTTTAACCTATTGAATTCAATTCTAAAAAGAGTTTTCCTATTTTTAATGATTAAATGCATATTTTCAAAAGAGCATTTATTGATGCTCTTAGTAATACCTTTTTTTATTTTAGGCTTAGTATATTATTTTTTTTGAAAATGTTTCACTGTTAATCTGTTTATATTCTAAAATGCTTTGAATTAATATAGAATATTTAATACATAATTGATATTCAAGGTTAGAATGATTTGGTCTTAATATGGATCGGATACCTTAAGTTTAGTGATATTGCCTTTTATGTCGGCCTACAAGATCAGGAAACAATTCCTGTCAATCATATTTTACTGAGGCTGCATTCGCGATAAAGTGGTATTCTTACAATAAGAACATTTTTAAGATCAAGAAACTCCTTTACTTTAATGCAATTAATATGGACACAGTTTCGAACACCATGTCAAGCAATCATATATTCGAAATCATACTTTGCATACATTTATTATTTCCATTAATTTGATGGTTTAATTATTTCAGATGAGCCTGTGCATACACATTTACGTATGGACCCGATAAAAAAAGAGAATGAAAAGGGTAAATTGTTGACTTTCAAAAAATTCCTGTCTTTCGGTGAATACTATATATTACATATATTTAGAGAGAGAGAGAGAGAGAGAGAGAGAGAGAGAGAGAGAGAGAATCATAAGTTAAAGACAGTTTATCCAGTTAAACACAAACAAACACTCTATATTAATTTTCTATATAAATGACGTTATATAAAACAGCAAACAAAAAACAGGCCTAAAAATTTATCAATATCTTTTTGTTTCAGAGAATATTTTATTGTTTGATATGGTCTCAAGGAAACTTCCACAAGGAACGCTTCTTTTTATTTTTTGTGATGAACTAGGAATAGAGTACCCTGAATCCACAATGACAGAGATATCACGTGACAGTGAAAGTTTCTTTCTCGCCATGTTTAAGTGGTACACAAAATATCCAAACATTGACCATAACAGTAAACTTCGTGACATTTTATCAAACCTTCAGCGTCAAGATATCATTGAATCTTTAACATACTTCAAGAAAATTAGTTTTCAGCAATTTCAAATACACAATCCAGAATGGTCGATTACAGACAAAGACATAGGTTTTGTCTGTGAACACCTCGCACACGATTTTCGACATTTGGTCAGATATCTTGGATTGCCTCAAAATGTATTAAGTTCCATCGAAGTTAATAATCCCAGTGATGTGAGAAATACAATATTTCAGTGTTTAAGAGAACTTCAAGTAAATAAAGACTATTCTTTAACTCGAATTGATTTATGTAATGCAATTGAATATGCTAGCCAAATAGAGCATTGATTAAAACGCTTAATGATTATTATTTCCAATAGAGATTTTAAATTGTGTATGCATATGACTACTTGTATAATGATACTCATTTATTAACCTCTGTGATGTTTGTTATTCCTTGTAAATGAAATTGAGAAGCATAATTAAAACAACGATCAATATTTTCCAATTTCTAATTGGGAAGAACTATCATTTTCCATTGAACTTAAAACTATACTAGGAAAAAAATCATGGTTTCATCATCATTGTATGGTTGTATGGAAAGTGCTAATCGAAAATGCGGTTGATTTAGATAATCGGCTGTACATTTGTTGGGTATCTCGAATTTACTGTCTGCACATGCAAACAAAATGTAATATTAAACACTTTAAATCAACTTTGATTTAGATTGAATCAATATAATTGGGCAATACTATTGTTTTCTTTTTAAAGTTTATTTTTTTCTTTGTTTTCATTTTTAGTTCGTATGACATGCGTTTATATTAGTCTGGTTGTTAATGTTTGACAATTCATCCATTTACGTGAACTTTGGAAGCTGTCATTAACGATTTTATTGCTTCATATTTACATCTACAAAGTATCATTTCCTCTATTTCTTACGGAAACTTAAAGTTAATTAACAAGCTTGATAGAAACAGCCAGACTGAAATCGACACGCCCTTTTTATCGATTGATGGAAACCTACAGCGACCTGTGAATAATCACGGACTGCACGAAATAATCATAATGATGTCAGACTCAAAGTCTCACAGGAGACGATTTGGCTGTTTCTTTCAGCTAACGTATTAATGTACAGTAATTAAGTGAATTTTAATTACTTTTCACTATCAATTTATTAGTTATTCAAAAAAATGTTAATATAATCAATAAAATGCCTTCTTTAATGATTAATGCGGGATTATGAAGATAGCTATCATTGCAGGTTCAACGCGAGTTACGGTATGTATATTTTCTGCAGTGTTGCTACCACAGAAAGCATTTTAATGTTTAAATATTCCACGATTACATACCAAGCATTTACAATTTCATTTGATTGCTAGTTCTTCTCGATGCCTTGAGAAATACACGAAATATATACCTAGCCTCGTTTTGAAAGCTAAATTTAGTTTAGGTAATAATCTTTTGAAAGCTAATCTTTCTTTTCAATGTCGGCTGTACTTTTTCTGGTAGATCTCATGTATTGCGTATTGTGCATTTGATACTTAGCATTGACTATTACGTAAAAATATCTATACTAATCTATACTATTATATTAAAATAATAGACTCAAATGTTTAGCCTTTAATACTGATAAATTGGAAGAGTGCTGTCTTTTGTTTTATTTATTTTAAACATCAATGGTACTTGAAGATTACCAATTTGGTTTTATTTTTCTCAATTCAGCTTCGCTAATAAATAATCCACGAAAATTCATCAAAAAATTCCGGAAATCATCTGGATTTATGGGATTTTACAATCTTGCGCGTCCGGATCTTTAGTTAAGGTTTCCATATATCATATATCCACAATATGCATATTTGCATGAATAAACTCCGAAACAATAATACATATACGTGTAAATTTTCATTGGAAATTTGCAATATATTGTGTTCATATATATTTACGATTATTTATGAGAGAAATTTGAAAATAACAAATTATATATCAACTTAGCATTTACTTTGTCTTCGTGATGGCAAAAAAAATTGATTCCTGAGAAAAAATTCACATTATATTTCTTAGGAGAGTGAGATTAGAATGTTATATCTTTCCTACGGACCCGGTTTTACGATAGAATGCGTTTCGTGTATTGCCTCTGTAGCAAAGAAAATACGTGTACGTTGGTGAAAAGGTGTTGAATTCTTCCATTATATAGGATTAGATTTTTAGATGAAATCTTAAGGTATTTACAGTCAAAAAGCCAAGTAAGGTCTATCATGATTAATTTTACTGTTATATTTAATGCAACTTCATTGATTTTCTCCGAAATTGTTTGATGGGAGCGATATGCAATTTTCTGCTACATTACTGGTATATGGGAGGTATTCTAACTGTGGTGAGAGCCTTCCCGAGACACAGGTTAGATTATTCTAACTAAGGAAAGTGTAGTGAAATCAATAGCATTACTTATTGTATAGACTTATAGCTTTGTTATGTAAATGTCAACAATTTAATGCGGTTTATCGATGTATCTATTTCGTAAATGTCCGATATGCAATGTCAACCCGTGCACGCACGGGTCCAAAGTCTAGTTGAAAGCAATATGAGCTGCAATTTTCATGTCGCATTTTTTTTTTTAAATAAATGTTATTTTGTACTAAAATGACAAAAATATTATGATTTAAAATTTCTGTTAGCTCTGTTTTTGTGGGGAAAGCCATTAAGAAGCCTTAATTGGAGCAAAATTGAATTATTGTCGATCCTGTACAAAAATTCATCTGCTATATATTCCTTATAAGTGAAATCTTTCTCCTGACAAAAATTAATGATTTTTTTCAAATCTAATTTATCATAAAAGTTTAAGTTACAGGCAGACTGATCATACTAGCAGGTTTTTACAGCAAAATAAAATTCTAAAAAATACAGCTCATATTGCTTTAAGAACCTAAGAAAAGTCACAGAATACACGAAATAATCATGATATAAGATCAGACTCAAGTTCCTACAAAAGACGATCTGGCTGTTTCTTTTATCTAAGATTCTGGTTTACGTTAACCACAATTTAATTGATTTTCTTCATTTTTTCGATCAAAGATGTAATAAAATAAACAATAAAAGGCTTTTTTTTTATTATTTATGTTTGTTATGAACGTAGCGATCTATGCAGTATGCAATATCGCCACCGTCTTATCACACATGAATCACCAAAAGAGAGCACTTTATTGTTAGATAAAAACGTACCCTGTCCCACTGGTGTTAAGCCGATATGCGTACTATTTGGTACGCATATCATAAGATGGCGAAGATGCCGTAGGTACGCATATCATTGGGATTTTCATTAATGAAGATAATATCAATTAATATGCAGTTTTGGTTTATTGTAAAGGTTGCTACATGTGAAGACTCAGAAGCTCTTCAAACACGTATGTTTTACCCGCTGAAATACGATCTGAATAAATAAAAAGAGTTGTGTAAACTTACGAACCTGCAGAGGTCGTCGCTATCTTATGATATGCGTACCAAATGGTACGCATATCGGCTTAACACCAGTGCTGTCCTTAATTAAAATAATTTTGATAGTATTAACAGTGATACAATGTGTTGCTGAAGGTGCATATATAGGTACATTTGGAAATATTCCGTACATTAGATCTTGGTAGGTATACTATAACACTGACCTGACACATATACATGTATACCCAATTAATCATAACACTTACACTTAACGCAACTTAATCATAACAAGAGCGCAATTCAAGCATCGCAGGAACATCAACACTGAAAAGTCATGGAATCAAACACTACGATTACTTACACCATTTTTTCAACTACTTATGTCTCGCTATTGATTATCGATAATCATAAATGTTCTAATCATCATATTATAGATATGAAAAAAAAATTCATTTATGGCTTTTTTTAAACGGAAGGGAATATAAAGTATAGCAACTGTTGCATTAACCCAAGCAAACAGAAGCTCCTGTTCTTATAATAGCACTGTTTATGCGAGTTTGTTACATGTATGTTTGTGCAGAAAATTGAGTAACAAGGTTTTCCAAAATTTCTCAAAACTAACTTTTATGAAATATTTGGCAGTTTCTGTCCCATTTGAAGTTTTGCATTTTTAAACATACTCAAGAGTACCCAAATCAATATTGCTAGTGATCTAAATCAACCACATTTTCGATTGGCACTTTCTATACAGTGATCATCGAAACAGTTAAATTATACATACATCTATTAAAAGAGTATAAGATGTTTGTCACATTCATTAATACAAAAAATCAACTAAAAACACGAAATTATTTAAATTCATCAGCTTGAAACACCTTTTAAAGCGTACAGAGAAAAGTTTTGCCAAAGATTTTCGCAAAAAAAATAGAATAACGTTATAAAAGTGATGATTGTTTATCGTAAATTGATAAACTTCTGACATCATGAAGAAGAAAACGTAAACTTTGGTTGGTTTTTAAAGCTTGGTCTGCTTTTCTTAGAGGATTTTTTCTGAAAATTGACATCAGTAGAGAGTTTCTTTTTCTGCAAAAAAATATACATTTATTGGAAATGTTTTTGTTTTGATCATGCTAGGTACTTGTATCTTCTTCACATTACTTAAAAAAATTGAGACAAAGACACCGAAGAATTGTTTTTGATTTACATTATTAATATTAAAAAATTGTTTATTAAATCAGAAATTTTCCTGAAAAATAAATTGCATATCGTGAAAATATAAATGAATTTAACCTCTTTGTTTTCCTTGGCCTTTTGCTTAACTGGTTCTTTCAATAAAGAAAGCATAGCAAGCAAGTCTCGCACTTTGTCATCTATTTCGGAATTTCCCCAATCTTTTTCCTTGATGATTTGTTTCTTAAACTCGACAAGTTCCCTTAGGCTGTTGCAAAGGAGCTCTATATTCGGATACAGGTCAGGATACAATTTAGCAGAGTTGACGTTGCGTAGTCCGTAAATATCGATGAATCGCTTCAACATCATTTACTGCATCGTAGATTTCGGCGACTTTGCATCGGAAGCCTTCATACTGAGATAACTTTGAATGGTGTGCCTCATTTGCAATGTGGACCTCATACGTTTCCTTGAACTTCTTCAATATTCTGGCTGCATTTCATTAAAAGTTGAAATGGATCAATAGTATCTGTACTGCAAGAATCAAGTTGCGAGTCACTTAAAGTTTTAACAGTTGATTCAAGGTCGTTTAAGCGTTCACAACTATGACTCAAATTGGTATCTTTCAATCGGTTTTCCTGTCTTTCATAAATGATTGTATTATCATTTGAACCCTCAGAAGACGTAACGTAATGTATTCCACATACTCCACACATAGTTTGGACATGCGATGGAGAACTGAAACTTTTTTCTATTTCCTCATCTCTTTTAGTTTTTATCAGTTGTTTTAATTTAGAAATCATTCCTAAACTTTTTTTTCGGAAAACATACTTCCTCAAAGCACGTACGATAATATTTATTGCCCTTTCTTCTTTTGATTGAGGTTCTTGCTGTTTAACTAAAGTTTCCCTCTTTTCAGTACACAGATTGTCTTCCTGCAAAGTGTTTTCAATGTTATTTTTCACATGAAGATCTGATAGATCAATACAAACCTTCGAATTCTTATTATGTCTTTCAATAAGCATTTCACTTTCTTCGGTCTTTACTGTTATGAGTCGATAAAGTTCGTACAACCCGACCTGTTTCTGGATTTAGAAAATGTACCTTTCGACAATTTTCCATATTCAAATATCTCTTCATGCAATGTCACGTCCGCGCCTTGGCAATTTACTCCAAAACAAAATAAATTCTCATCATTTTGTTTGCAATTGACAAAGTCATAATACATTAACTGAAAATCACTGGGCTTCATATAATGTTTCTTTGTCTTCTTCAATCTCTGTTTCATTTCGTCGGGAACGTTTTTCTTTTTTTGTAACGAAACTAAAGACCAAATCTTTTCTGCTAATTCTTTTTCAATTTCTGCTGCTTTGTCCACCTTCTTTCTCAGATTACAAAATACTGCAAGGCACAAAACTAATAATCGTTCAGAAAAGGCATTCCTCTGAGCTCCTACCAATTTGTTTTCTTCGCTTGAGAATACAAAATCAAAAAGATTTATTTTAGACGAGGTTCCAAAAAGTAATTTTCCCATTGAGTGAAGAGATTTTAGAAGAGCCTGTTTATGCTGCTTGGAATCTTTACTGTTTTTTATTATAATTCGGATTATGTCTGTGCGATTAGTAAATGCACAGCTCATCGCAATAGTGTTTCTATAGTACGACAATGGTAAGAATATTTTGTTTGGATTGCTTTCATTTGGAGTAGTCAACAGCGCCGTTGATGAAAAAAGAAAAAGAGTTAGATAAAATTCCATCCAGTATAAAAGTGGTGAGACACATGTAAGTAACATTACATCGCACTGACTAAGTGTTTCACAGAAAATCCCAAATTCAATTAAAGCTATATGTGGTTTAAAACCTTTCAACAGTTCTTGACACTCAGATATTCTAGCACAAATTGAAGACAACGGTAACCTTCGCTCTTTCACATCATCAAATGTTGGCTCAAACTGTGGTTTTGTCACATCCTTCTGGATAGTTGATTTAGGTTCTTCAGTTTGTGCAATTTCGTCTTTATTTTTTAAAACAAATGCTGGTGTAATTTGCAAACGCTCGCCAAATATGTCATAAACAAAAAGAAACCAAAGAAAGTTTGGAACTTCGTCCTTTCTCCAACTCGAACAGTGATGTACCAAAAATTGCAAATAATATGTCAAATTTTGATGAAAAAATCGTTTTCCTGGATTTTTAAGAAAATTACAAAACTGTAGCATTTGTTCCCAGTCCAGTGTTGAAAAACTGATTGTACCGTTATCCTGAAAAATATCTTGAAGAAGGTACTCACAATTAGAATATGAAATACTTTAAGCGATCCAAGCTCTTTGTCAAAAAATAATCCTCGTCTTTCAAGTTCCATAGAACCAACTCGAATGTGCATTTCAAGCTCTATGCATTGAACAAATATATGCACCCGCTTTCTTAGAGTATCTAACGAGGATTTAAGACATTCATCGAGCGTATTTTTCAATTCTTTTTCCAATTTAGACTTCCATTTTAGGCCATTTTCTGCAAGGAATTTGAAACTACCACTTGCAAGCATCAAGCAATTTAACATCACAGACATGTCCACTTAAAATATGCTTTGGAATAAATGATGCGGCGATTGGTTTTTGCCGAGGGTATACCCGAAATATTCCTTCTTTTGTGGATCTATGAAAACCATAGTATTCCAAAATATCTACAAGTTGTGTCCTTTCGCTTTCATTAATGGGTCGCATCAAAATGTTTAAGGCTTTGAATAACGTGTCCATTCCAAGGATACATTTTGATAAATTTTTGGGGTTTCTAAGATCTGCATTCAAAGTCATCCAGTCCATACAGTCCAGCTGGCCAGCAATATTTGGAAATGGCTCGCAATGGTCAAATGCTCCGTACGCTTGTCCAATTTTTTGTATTTCTTTGTTGAATTTTCCAACAATTAATATTGCTTTCCCAGCTAAAGCTTTTTCTTTTGAATCGTGCATTGCATAAAATACTTGTTCTAGTTTTTTGCAAATTTCCATATTAAAAGGACTATTCATATCGTTGCCATCTAACCTAATAATGCTATTAAATATGTGGCATTTGTTTCTTAAATCACTATCTCCTAGATTTGCAGCATAACTCAAAGCTTTGTCTGTCATTCCATCGTTCAGGTATACGTCAACAAGCTGCCTAGGGGTTCCTGCAAATATGTATCATAAGAAACCATTATGCAAGATTTTATGGGTCATGAATTAGGCAAGCAAATAAAAATTGTATTTTACTAATATGTATGACAGACTCATGACCAGTACAGATGAAATATTTGCAGTTTTCTATTTGTAAATTTATCTTGTAAGTTTAGTGTTAGTAAATTAAAGGCAAGGTTGGGTCAATATATCATTCCAATTTTTCTAAAAAGGCAATAAAAGAAATCAAAAAAGATACAATTCCATCAACAATCGCCCTACTTCTTACCCTCTGACTGTAGGACGTTAATTGCTTCTTGTATACGATCATTCACCGTCAAAAACTCCACTTTGTGTTTGACATCTGGTAAACGATTTAGGGCCAACATCATCTTCTCAATTTTGCCTTGTTTAAGGAAGGACTCTGCTGCTTGAAGACTTAGTTTTTGTTCAGAGTGGTTTGGTCCTGGAGCATTTTCAACGAGGCGGGATGGAATGGGTTCGTTTTTGACTTCATAGCCCTTTTAAAACGTTATAAAAATTATCATCAATTCATTACTTTTTAATAAAAGGAACAGAATGCATGAAATAGAGCATGTGATCATTTCGTATTCAATATTTACCTGTACTAATATTTGATACCTATGAAGACAGTCAATGGCGGCTTCGAAGAGATTATGTTTGATTAACAGAGATAATGCCTGTTTGAACTGCCCTGCTTCTTCGAAGCATTTACTACCTTTAAGCGGTAGACGCATTTTTATGTAGATCTCTGCAGCTTTTTCTACCTGTTAAACAGATAAATGTATTTGTAACATAAATTCTTGTAGACGAGTTTTCCTTTTTCTTCAAGGAACATGTTAAATACCAAAAAATCATTTCTTTTTTATCTAATGGGCACATATCTCAGATATTTCTGGTGTTTACAGAATTATTACCTAAAATTGCATATTGCACTTAAAACATAAAATGCGATTTAAATTACCAGATAGAATAGAGATATTTTTTCAAATGACATGATGCATGAAATAGCGAACTTCGTATTACCAATTCTTATAAAAAGTTATGTGGTTTCAGTCAGAGCGAGTTAAATATGTATAAAATGAATTTAAGATATCTAATCAAATTAACGATATCTTTGTCTGCATAATTGATAATACCATTGATTTATAACGGTGCTTTATATACCAACAGTTAACGTTAACAATACATTATATTACAACCTCTATTTACTAAAGCAGGCTTCCAAAAGTAAATTTTATGTTCCTACAAATGCCTTTCGTTTAGTTATTTTTTTATTAAAGCTGACATGAATTCATAAATACGCATTATTTCCCTTATATCTCCGACTACCGCCATATTAGTTGTCGATTTCTATTGTTCTGCTCATCGCTACACACCCCCTATATAAGGCTGAAAGCTCTATTCATGCTTCACCGCATTCAGGTATTTCATTCATCCGAACACGTTACCTTGGACGAAAAGACGTGAAGAAACGCGTTTTGAACAAAAATAATGACAACCACTGCACTGGCAAGGAATATCCAATAAACGACGAAACAAGACAAACTGAAATCCAGACACAGATACTTCAAAAATCCTCGATAATTGTAGACCGTTTTCCTGTGTATGTTATAACATTGCACATGCGCAATCACACACTGTGGCAGATCGAGCATTGTCAATGAGCGCATGGATTTTTTTAAATAGAAACCGGTGAAAATGATGTTAGGTTGTTACTTTCTTTGATTTACTGTCATTTATCTACTGTGTTAGATGTAGTGCCGCCGGGGTTTTGAAAAAGATACAGACGTTATACACTCTGTATGAACGACACACGTGTTCGATGTGCATGTGAAGTACTAAGGCAGTACTATTTGTGCAAAAGAGTACTGATACCTTGGAAAATCTTTCAAAGAAAAAATATATTTTGTATTTTATTGATTGCTGTTTCCTTTATTCTTTACTACAAAGATTTTACTAAAATTTGTAGTTCATGCATTTAGAAGTCCGTGTAATCTGAATGCCACGATCGGAAAGCAACCGACCGTAACTTTCTCGACCGGTATATATACCCCAGTGGCAGTAGAGGAGCAATCAAAACTAATATGGCGACCAAACGCTTTTATGAGTTCATGTCAGCTTTAATGTTTTACTTGAAGACGGCAGCTGTTTGCCTGTCTTAATATATTGATTAAAAAGTAGAAAGTTACCATGTTAGTCTTTCTGTAGAGATCAGCGGCAAGAGATAATTCCTTTGCGTTTTCTAAGCACTTTCCTGCTTCTAATGGGTGTTCACATTCCAGAAAATCGTGCGCCGCAGACAGAAACAACTCTCGCATTTGAGCAGGATGTTCAATCATTCTGTTAAATTAATAACATCATTTAATATGTTTACAATTATTTTATACCCATTCTTTGAAAACAATTGTTTTTATGTCATGCATATTTGAACGGTTTTTTTTCATTCATCATGTATATTTTTTAAAATTAAATATGCGACTTATAAAAAATCCTTTTAGAAAATCTCATTTACTTTTGAATCACTAAAATTGATTTTTGCACATACTTGGAGGCATCTAAGGCTTTTTGATGACATTTTGCGATTTTTTCCATTTCAAATTCCCCTGCTTCTCGGAAACATGTAGCAGCTGTGTTAAACAATGACTTCTTCATAAATTTCTCTCCAGTTTCAATCCACTCTTCTGGCGAGGAAACCTCGGCAAATCCTAAATTAACTGTTAGAAAATGTAGATCAGTTTACTACAATGTACTTTATGCAGGTATACTTCATTGTATTGTAAAGGCAATATTCAGACGACTTTAGTCATTAAAACGTTTGTATTGAAACTCTAATAGTGAAACCTACAAAACTCTCTTTAATCTAATTTTAAAAAGAGACAATCATGATTTGATGAAAAACATTCATCAGTGTATAATATTTGTTATTAGACTGTTATATCAAACTTTTTAAAGATGTGACCATATGAACGTTACGTTGTAAGTAATGATATTAAATATCGATATTGGTTATGTTTTATCTCTTTGTTACCATTTCATTGCATTGTATTTCGTGGCTGGTGAAGTTTTGATACATAAATAACCAAAGAAAATTTTTCCAATTTGAACAATAAACTGTGAAGTATATATATTTTTAATTTTACAAAAAACTAATTGAATTTTCGTCTTAAAAATTACCAGTCTTGTTTGAATAGACATTGGTTAATTGACTCAGATTATTTAATATAAATTGTAACACGCATTACGTATGCAAGACAATAATAATGATACATGAATGCATAAAATAACACAAATGAAACTGAACAATTCATTATCACCATCTTTAGCTACGATAACTTGATTACAATACCTCACACAAAATAATGCGAAAATTTTTAAGTATGGCAGTATTATGACACCTACATCCTGTTTCCCCTTCTTTGACACTTTGTACAAGTTTTCTCGCTTTAAAATATTCAAACATCGGTGCTCTGTTATCTTCATTCTCATCAAATATCCAGACATGAACTCTTGCTCTGGTAATCGCAGTATATAGTTGCTTTAGTTCCGTGTTTAAAACTTTGTGTTTATTTTGGTCAAATGCAAGTGGTCGAGGCCTGTTACTCTCTTCAAAAACGCCTGCAAAAAGAAAATGGCAAGTTAAGAAACATGTATCTAATGTGTACATATATATTTTATTTGTATCTTATCATTTTTCTGTTAAAATCGAGTGTTGATCTTATGAATTCAGTTACTGCCTTAATCCATTATACGTTATACACATTAAAATTGTAAAATAAATTTGTCTTCAGATATTACAACCCAGCAGATTATTTTCATAGCAGTAGCAGTTAGAGGAAAATTTCTTACTAAATCTGATATGAAAATTGCATAAATCAAGATATTAGTATTAGCATAACAAAAAATTCAAAGGATGAAAGGGGGAAGGCTCTATCATCAAACACTTAGGGTAAAGTATTCCTCTCGGATAAGCCTATGGGAATAATTCCTGTCTTTACATTGAACATACTGTAATCAATTTCAGTGAGACTTTCACAATCAGCTGAGGGTCCAACTTGTATTTCATTCCCATCTGCGTTACATAATTTCTCCAAGAATTTTGTCACGACCCTCCATTCTTTTCCAGCCTGCACACGATTGAAATTTTAAAACTTATAGTAACCTAAATGTTTAATACATATTTCACAGCTCTTTAAATTATGATTTTTAAAGTGTTAATTTAGTGCTATTGTTTGTATTTCTTCATTTTATTTTCCATTTCACAAAAAAATTATAAAGAATATATTCTCGTATTTACGGTTCATTTTTATTTAAAATCATTGCAACATAACAATTTAAATTTATTTCAACATGAAATTTCTATTAGGCGCTCAAATAAACTGGAATTCACACAAAACCTGTTCATACAATTTTCGCGTTCAATACTTAAAGATTGTAATAAATGTTACACGTTAACATTTGCCTTGTATATGATAAAACAGCTACGACAATAATAACAAACATACCTGTGAGTCTTGAAAGAAGTTATATAGCAAAATATCGTCAAACTCCAATCCTTTAGCCTCGTAGATGGTAAGAACTATGCCATGTTGTAGTTCATCAGGTAGATTATCTCGAGTTCTGTCATTTGCGACAAGAACAGCCTGGTGTGCTCCAAACTCTATTCTCGATGTCGATCTACCCTTTCCTTTCAGTAGTACTGCCAAGTTGCTTCATAATATAATCATAATATTTTATTTACAAAACTAACATTAGAGTCATAAACATGTCTTTATTTATATTGTAAATACTGGTTTTCTATTTTTGTTATGATTTTGTTTGATGGAGATTTTTTGGTTTTTGAAAAATACATACACATTTTTCATTCTGCGTCATTATGATAAAATCTTGAATACAGTACTAAAAATGTTTATCATTTTTCGTACAAGATATTATATGCTGACCGCATATTATGGTAGGATTTATGCTTGAACAAATGCATGACAAATACAACATGAATGTTTATATTTAAGGTCAGTACAAAATAACCATGTAAAAACTCTTTCAAAACTCTAGAGAACATACGGACAGAGATTATAATTGTTTTTTATATAGAAGATCTTACTAGTATGCATAAAAATATATTAGATAAAAAGCTTTAAATTAATATTCATAAAATCTATAATTCGATTAGATATTTCCGGTATACATTACACTTTGTTCTTTATAGGACAATACAAGGTAAAATAGTATTGTCAAAAAAAAATAACCCTTCGCTTAATGTATCTACATGCATATGTCAAACTTAATTAAAGTCATAGAGTTATAAAAGACATACCTTTTATCACATATTTCAAGGAGGATTGGAGATGGCCCATTAAACAATCCAAGATCTTTTTGAAGAATGTCGAACTGATTCTGGAAAGTATTCAACCAGGATATCTAGAATACTTGATGCTAAATTCAGAACACCAGTATGAGATCTATAATTGTGACTAAGTTGATGAATCTGAAAAAAAGCCGATCATGATAGTTATATCAAATCAAAAATTGAAAAAAAATGACTATGAAACATCCAAAAAGATAATTTTGGACATATACATTTTGTATTAGCATTATTACAATTACAGATGATATAATCACCCTCTCTGGAACTTTGATAGATTTCATTTTTTGACTCGCATGATAGAACAGGGAACGCAGATCCTTGAAACGAAATGATATTCCTCTCATGATACCTTGTGCAGTGTCGCCAGTTAAAAACATATCATTAGGATTCTGACAGATATGTAACAACAGATATAACTCGGCCTGAGTGAAATCTTGAGTTTCATCGACATATATCTCTTGGATGTTCCAATTGTTTATACGAATACCTGATCCCTGTAGTCTGTTATGATAAAAAAATGCGTGAATCAATGTATAGATGGAAATTATACAGAAAGTTGCAAAACATTAATGTTTATATTAAAATCAAAACTAATATTTAAAAAAATGGAAACTTTAAGCAATATTTGCTGAAACTCAAAGGAGATTATTAACTTTTACTTTCAAAATACTTTGTAAACAACTTAAAAGATATTAGGAACCTGCAAAATATATTCCTGACAACATCTGCCTCGTCAAACCAGAAACGCTGTTTTAGAAAATGCCGATATTTCAAAAAATTTCATATATCGTTTCCCGCTCTCCAGAAAAGTTTGGAGCTTTTTTCTTCCCTTGTAAAATATATTCTCTCCTGTCTAAATATCCGTTCTCATGAACCAATGCTTCATATGATCCTTTGATGAAAGAAATTATTTCCATCCAGACTAAGGATGGGTGGTATTGTTCGAATCCTTTTCGTATTTTTGGCCACACCGAGTTACAAAATACATCGTATGTAACCTCAATTTTAGCACATTTTTTTCTTTTACTGACACCAAGGTTATCATTTTCGACCGATTGTTCATCGTATAATTCTTCGTCTGACTCACTTTCTGAGTCATCCTCAAGCTTAGGTAGAAATGATAGGCTATCATCATCGGATGACCATCCCGGTACATCATCCTAGATAAAAACAATACATCCAATAAGATTTCCTTGTGTCCCTTGGATCCAAAATGCATACTTATAAAATATAATGAATGTTAAACTTTTTGTACAGGAAAGATGTAAAGAAATATTATTACTTTGCTGAATATTTGTATTTTGTTTTAGGTATTGACTATGAACACATATACTTAAAACTATGTCAAGATCACGCAGCCTCTTATTCACATACTGTATATTTCGTACCACAATATTTCCCGATGCATCTCGTCTGAAGAACGGGTCAGGAAGCGATCCATCAAGCAGAAGCAGCAGCTTTCTTGATGTCAGGAACAGAGGAAAATGACTATTCTGAAGGTCTTGCAGACTTAAAGGAATTGTATCCTCAGCTGCCGACACTGCTTGCAATTGATTATCATCCAATGAATTTCTCATCTCAGAAAATGTTTTCTGAACCTCATTGCACAAAACTAAATTTTTTGTAATGAAAAGCTGTCGAAAAGAATTCTTCTCAACATTATCATGTGTCAATTCATTTTCCATCAAACGTCTTTCGGCATTTTCATCTGTAAAAAAAATATTTTATAGCATAATATTTATCAAAATATAAATGTATAAAAGTTTATTTTTAAGGACATGCAAATCGAAATACTTGTAATAATTGTTTGTTGATACGTTTCTGAGTTCGAAACAATGATAAAACGTGGTGATGATTTGGTATGCAGTTGAGATTTAATATAGCACTAATTGACATTGATATGATTTCCTCATTTGTTGTAAATAAATAAAACAGACAAATCATTTTAATAAAATCATGCATTATTAGGATCATAAAGGTTCAAGTTGATTAATAAGCCATAAATACAAAGATTATTCAACATCTAAAACAATTACACATTTAAGTTTTAAAACATTATTAATTTTGTTATTGCATTATATCATTATTTGTAATTTCTTAATTAACTTCTGTAAAAAAAAATAGTTTTGGACAACGACATGCAACAAATAAACGAAATTTACGTGCTCAATAAATTAAAATGTTTATGTCAAATATGGACGCCTGATGCTTAAATGTAAAATTCGTAGCCACATTATCAAATATACGTTACATTCATGAAGTGATATCTGAAAAAAATATACCTCCAGAATCAAACCTATGTGCAGTATCTCTCGCGTTTTGGTCATATCTGCTCCATAATCTGTAGAGACAACATGTTGTTTTACCCGTTCCACTTCTTCCTAGCAGCAAGATGGGATTCGAAGAAGGCAGACATATAACCGAATGTTCCACTTCCGTAACTTTAAATGGAAAATCTTTAGTGCAACTATTTGATTGTAATGAAGTAATAGCCATTTCAGTTGTAAATGAATAAAACTTTAAAATATGAAATTCTGTCGCCGAGTAGCTCCCAGGAAAAATCATCTTCTGCTTTCTGATTTCTGTGTCCGAACGGGAGCAACCAAAATACCTTCTAGGGAATTCTTTTTTCTTTATCAATATTATCAAACAGTTTCTGGTCAGCATTTACCGAGCATGTGAGATATTTTTCATAAATACACTCTCCGCCTCTTAAGTATGATTCTTTTATTCTGGCTAGCGATGCCTCTTTTTCAGTGTTAGTTTCAACGATGTCCCAAACTCTTACAGTTTCTGTGTACACATTTTTTGAATCGGTTTCAGAGTCAGTTAATCTCGGAGAAAAACTTACTGCTATTTCCCATAGTATTGGTCCAGTTTCATATATTTCTATTGTTTCAAATAAACTACCTGGTTCAATCTCTAAACAAATACTAGTCGAAAATATTCCGCTAGCAAACCTTTGAAAGGATGCAATGATTTCTTTTCGACGTTGCAGTGGCAAGGTGGAACTTATTAGTTTTTCCCATACTTGAGATGTACATTCAATTTCCCATTCATTGTCTTCAAACATTCTTGGTTCAATCTATTGAGGACAGTTTATAAAATTAATTCTTATAATTTTATGAATTATTCTCGTATTGCAAAATTATATTACTCTAAGCATTTACAACTGAGTAAATGCTACACATATCACTTAAAACTTACATGACATAATGGTTCCTGGAAAGGTTCAACATCTTTCATTGGAATGGCTGGTGTAGAATGTGATGACTGTGCATCTGTCTGTGATTACGAATACAAAAAATACATATGATTGAAACCTTGTTTTATTTCTTACTTGTTAACTTTATAACTTTTTAAAGATATTATCGTCCTAATTTGTTTAAATAGACTGCGTGTATGTCTTTAACAATCCATTTTTGTAATGAGAAAGTGTTAATGTTTAATGTAATAAACAACATCATTTCATTGTCTGTCTAAACAAGTTACAATATGACGATTGTTCACAAAAAAAGAAAACGGTAAATGAAAATAGCTAAGGAATATCTAATGCAGATAAAATCTATTTTGTGACATCTTTCAAGACATTATAACAATTACAAGATGTCGATCTACTTGTTCCTATGAGAGAAAGTTTGATAAGTTTGAAACATTTTAGAAAATCAGATCTTATAAATGCATTTTAAGACTTATATAGCCGAAAGATGTGTTAAGATCAGAATTCCAAGTTATAACAGTATTAGTAACAAGTCATTTACTCTGGACCAAAGAAAGATTATTCCCACAATTTTAGAGAAACTTCATTGTTTATTAAATGTAAAATCTTTTGCTGTAGAAAACGTCGTGAAATCTGCGGATTCCAGTACTGGAACTACCGACCTAGTCTTCAGTTATCTTATATTTGTGGTAACAGATGGTTCTAATAAGTATCACATGCCTGAATATGGCTAGATGTCAAAATCTATAAAATATATACGTGTATTTTTGTGTATATGTAAACAAGACACATATATATGTATTACTATAAAATACCTTTTGGGCATGTTTTAATTCCAAGTCGTATGCCTCTGTTTCTCTTCGCGTCTTTTCGTTTCCGACTCTTGGTCATTAATTCTTCGGAGTACATTCCAATGTCCTTTAATTCACTAATCATGAGACTAATATTTTCTTTAAGTTTTTGTTTTTTCAAAGGTGCATCAGGTATAGAGCTGTCGGCAGTTCTTGTCTTCTTTTTATTGTGCTTGTTTTCACTATCAATTCCTCCACCTGTATCATCTGTATGTAGGTTAGCTGCTCTTGAAGCTAGCCGAAAGTACTGCAGCCAAAAAATTTAATAATCCATGTAGTGTCAACCAAATGTTATTATCGAGGACATAAATATAAGAGCTTATGACTTCTTGCACGTTTGTTTTCACTTACCTGCAAACGTCTGTCATTTTCATTCAGTAAATAGTCTACGGGGAGTCTTCCTTCGCTGTCTATAATGTTTGATTTAACGCCTTTTTCGCATAATCTTCTTGTAACTTCCAATGATGTTTTGCTGAATTTTGCCTTTGCAATGACATGAAACAAGCTATCGCCAAAATCATTAAGAGAGGCGGGGTCTAAGAATGGGAAACGTGTAGGGTCTTTCTTGAACATCTCTATGAACTTCTCAAGAATTCCAGTATTCCCTCAAAAATCAAAATAAATCTAACTAAAACATCTTTTCAATGACCTGAGCTATAGCTATGGACACACATTTCATTCGTTTTGCAATTTGTTTATGATAAGTATTACAAATTTTGTAAAAACATACTAAGGTTATCATAAATATCTTATATTTATTATTATCAAAATTTAGAAGAATAAATTCGAAAATAAGTAATGTGTGTTACCTTCGTCCCTTTCTAATGCTATATATAACGCTGCATGTATAGGTGTATCACCAGCTTCCACAGAAAGGTACTTTGGATTAGCGCCAAAACCAAACAGTCGGTTCAAGAACTTAAAATGGTTATTCTGTACAGCAGTTTCAATTGCGTCTTTTCCGTCTAAAGTAAATATTTGAAGCTTAAGTAAACAAACATATCATAAATGACACTTTCCAAATAATAGATGTCCATAGGCCTTTTTATATAACATTTGCATACGTTTTAGCAAAGATCTTAAAACTTTGAAAACTGAAAAAAACGATGACATATAGTTCACGTTATTACACTATTTTCTTATTGTTTGCTTAGAGATAAACAATTTATTCAAATTAAAACTTTTTGAATCGGCAACTACTTCACAAAAATAAAAAAAAAATATAAAAGTATATTAAATAACTTGATCAGTTAGCTGGTTATAAGAATAAGAGTACGATGGCTTTTGGTTTAGTAAACAAACACTAGGCGATGATATCGAGTGGTTGTCAAACTTAATAGTTACATGTAATACAACGATTTTTTAAATACGCTGGGAAGAATGGCATTTAGAACTTTTAGAACTGAGTATGTTTATAATTTAGCTTTAAAAAAATTGTATAAAACAGGGCATAAAAATTGTATGACAATAAGTCGCATAAGTATTTTGATTTGATTTGCCTAAAATTGTTTGTTCCTTTTCATTTGAGTATATATTTGAATTGACCATTAGTTTGAAACTCTATACATTTTAAGAGTTGTAATTCCTTGTTTTCATGGCAAACGTATCTTCCAGGTATTTTAAAAGATTCTTTACTGAATCTCTCTTTTGATTTCATTTTTAATACATTAAGATTTCTTTGATACGGCTGTTATAAGCTATATACACTTTGAAAAATTATCTGCATGCTAAATTTTTAATGGCAGAAACATGACACTTTTTAAGTGTTCAATGGTGTAGGATAACTTTTTCTTTGCTAAATGTTTTAATATATTGTCATGATTTATATACACGAGATATATGTTAATTGTCATTTTAAAGCAGAAAAGTAGTGTTAAATGCACAGAAGCGCGTTAGAAATAGTGACTCCTAATGTTTTCTTTGATTTTGAATTCAGATATATGTTGGCCTTTAAGTTCTAACGTTTCTTTACAAAAAAATCGACAGACTTTTGAGATATAGAATCAAACAAAAACCTTTTCTTTTTTTGAATATAAAAAGTTATTCATTATTATTCTATGATCAGAGAGAATATAACATATGTTGGACGGATCTCATGTGCGATTTTTTAAATGTATTATATGCGTAAGCGGACAACAGTAATTCTATTTAAATATAAGTTGAGTAACAATAAACGCTCTTTTACCCTCAGATAATACAGCCCCACTACTAAGCATGTTTTCAATGATTTCAATAAGTAGGTCCTCGCTTTGTTGGAGCTGTTTGCATTTGATAACCTGATTAACCGAAAGTCCGTCTGCAAAGTCCGATAAGGAGGAACATCCATGATGTCTTCGATATTCAACAACAGCAATGTGCATTTGTTTCCAATATTCTTTCTCTGCAAGACCAGATACTATTTTCTTGTACGTTTTAATCGGTATCTTCGTGAGTTTTTCAGGAATATCTAAGAGTTAAGAAAAGAAAAGTTGCTTTCAAAAACAAAGAACACTTTTAGATTTGTCATAAAACATTAAATTAAAAGTATATACAACCTGGATTTTCATTTTGTCCAATAGCGCTGATAACAAGATAAAGGGCCTCGTTTTCTATTTGTTTGTGTATGTCCAATCTATGTTTCGTGTTCTTGAAAATGTTTGTTATAATCGTAGTATGCTAGTCGATATTTTTGGGATCTCATTTTTTCTTTAGCGCTTTCCAATGCATTAGCACATAGAGAACGACAATCTCTTTCATTATTTGCAGCAAGTGTCTTTTCCTCTCTGTAATAAATACAATAGGATGATATTCATACTTGAATATGAAAATCATGATGGATTCGCTTCATATGCTTAACTAACGAAGTTTTCGGTATTTAATATGGGGCCAAACAATTCAGTACTTTACATAGTGGCAATTCAAAGTGGAAATTATGAGCACATAACGAAAGATTTTTGTATGATTACAGATGATTTGACAGCAGAACCATATTTCCTATAACGTTATCTTAGTTTTCACCTTGTACTTTACTGCAAAACAATATCTATAAACAAATGTAAACGTAACTTAGGCAAAAAGTACGTGTTGATAATACCAAAAGGTAAATCTTTATGTTCTGAGAATATAATAAATGCCTTTTCGAAGGACCCATCATTTCGAGCCTTGTGGTTTGGGTCCTTTTTGTGGGAAGCAGAGTGGACAAAAAAAATGGTGTTGTGAAGATGCGAAAAACCAGAACGATATAATAAAATCCATTAAAATGTATAAAATAGTAATTAAAAGTCATATACCACCAAATTAAATTATATAGTGTTCGTTTTAAAAGGTCCCCCATTATTAAAGGTCGTTTGGAAAACAAACATTTTAGAGTACTTTTGTATGCCCTTATAGATGTAATCTTAGACTTGAGTATTTACATGTGTATTTCAAAATAACAATGCATCTTTTATCCTACATAAGCACTCAAAAGGTTAGGTGTATGACTGATAATGATCAAGAAATGACAAAGAGTTCATACAAAGATTTTATCTACAGGTCTTGCGACCAAGACATTTTGTTCAAAATTACTGAACATTCTTATCTACAAATAGTCTAGGAAAATCGATTCTAGAAGAGAGAGAGAATATGATCCGAACAAACACATGTATTTAATAGGTCTGCTATCACCTTGGCCCTTCTCATAAACACTTTAAACCTTTAATCTAAAGATGAATTGAAGTCATTGTACACTTTGCTAAAACAGCAATCTGTAGGTAAAGTTTCAGCCAGATTAGGCCAAAGGAAGATAAAATATACCTAAAATATGCCGGACAGATAAACTGACTGCATGCACCATGGAACTAGTACCCTGACAAATGTACTTGTAGTTTTAAAAAATCATACGCTGTTTTTATCTTCATCTTATATTTTCACCGGTCAATTTCAAAATTGTAGCAATATATGAGGACGCAAACTAAATTTTCCTTTAACATTCAACTCTCCAATCATGTTTAATCTTGACATGATACACATAATGCATGCTGTACCTCATTACTGTGGAATCGATACAATTCATTGTGGCTCAATTTTCGTTGTATTTATGGGTAGCTCTCCCCTGCAAATTTACATCCTCGACAGAAACAAGTTTAGAGAGAGCTATTGTTTTGCTAAAACTGAAAACAGACACATCCACGAAATTACTTCCCCACGAAATAGCAAAATACCCAAAATCTACCATAATTAGCCAACACGAATTTATATGATTCAACAGTAATTGTTGCCATTTGTGTAAATATATCGTGTTTTGGGGTAACAGTAAGGATATTTTGGTGTAGAATTCTTAAATACACTTATGATAAAGAATAAACTTCTTAGGTCAAGAAGTTGCCAGACTATGTAACATTGATTACAATGAACTTTAAGAGTTCCGGGAACTATCTTAATTCAACAAGGTACACGATGCAACAGGATCAACGATTGGCCAGGAAGTATCGTTGTTTGGAATTACCAGAATTAAATACAGGTATTTTCCATTCCTGGAAATACTATTGATTTTCTGTGAACTGGGAAATACTGAGAATTATTGTGAAATACATAAAAACAAAGACATATGACTTTTATGATATACCATATTAGCGAAAATCTTCTTTAAATGCTTCTATATCCTGACAAGCTAGTTACGAAACTCGTTTTAAACAAAATGAAAAAAGGGTGCTTTTCACCTGACAGGCAGGTTACGAAATTCAAAATGTATTTAACAAAACGAATGAAGATTTCAATTATTGTCACGGTAAAAATAAAATCGTTTCATATCTTGTCATTACAAATAATCATATTTGTTTTATAGACTTGACTGTGAAATTTTGATTGCATAAATCAATAATGTGAGTATAATCCTATTGTAAATGTACCTGTATTTTGAGATGGCCTCCTTAGATGAAAAGTCTTAATGCTTATTATATATTTTTAGTCATTTTTTAGTACTAAACACGATAAAAATGTAAGCTAAAATCATTTGAAGATCCAGAAAATAGAGAACCAATACAATACGATAAGATTAAGAAACAATGTTAAGGATAAACTATAAGTACACTGAATATCTAACTCATTTGTTTGTTGTAGTTCTAACTAACTGCATAACATTATCGGTGTATGTTAAAGGAGACTGGGTGGTTCACAATTTAGCCATCTGTTCTTCCTTTAAGTTTTAAGTATGATCTCTTTAGCTATAAACTTTTATTTGGTTAAAGGAAAAGTCCATATATTTTAAATTTTAAATTTGGGCATTTTCCTGTATTCTTATGTGAAGTTTTCCTTGTAAGGAGATCAATATAGTCTAAAAATGGCTATGACCATCGAACCTTCTCAATACACTCATATACCTGGTCTTTTTATTTCGCTCTTTTTCCTCCTGATGTCTTCGTTTTTCTTGCTGTTTTTGGATTTTTCGAACTTCTTCTATACGTCGATTTTCTTCTTCCTGTTTCTTTATCTTCGTTTTCATTGCTTTTTCTTAAACATCATTTTATTAGAAACATAGATTAAAAGATCAGCAAAAAAGAATAAATGTACGTACATTTCATTTAATGTTTTACGAAATATAAAATACATTACCAAAAAATTGTATGCGTTCTGATAGTTGTGGAAAGGACTTTGGTACGCATTTTGATGCCAGCTTTTTCTTTTTATTCAATATGAGGGGATTAACTCCAGTCTGAAGCAGTATATTAACAACTAACATTTGAAATTCTCGATTTCCAGTACTTAACACTCTGTTATCCACAGCAAGATGGAGTATTGTATTACTGTGAGAATCCTGAATGTCCAATTCACGGCTTTTCATTGCTTCATTCAGGAGATAACGAAGAAGGTCTTCGCATTCTAAAAGCAAAAGATACACGAATTTGTATAATATATTGCCATAAGTATTCCAGTATATATATATATATATATATATATATATATATATATATATATATATATATTTATTCCAGTATTCCAGTATATATATATATATATATATATATATATATATATATATATATATATATATATATATACCGGTATATTATTTTTCTTATTTTCATAATTCTGTTTTGAAGAAAGTCAGTTTCTTCATACTTTACATTTTAAATTACCTGTTGCCAATGCAATTCTTACGCCTGCATGGAGGTAAGATTCTCCTTTCTCAATGCAAAGTTTTCGCCAGTCACTTCCGTTTTTCATCAGATCCATGATATAATCAACGGCCCAACTATGTTCATGAAGCAAGTTAATGTTACACACTGTTTTCAAATCAAATGAATCACGAAATGTTTCTCCCCAACCTTTCAAGTCATAGTAGATGTTTTCTGCTGAGACCCAATCGCTGTTCTGAATTAGTATGTAGATTAGCCTCATCCATTTGCCTTTTCTCATTTTGATAACGCCTCTTAAAACAGGAATGCGTATGCCTTGAAAAAAATGTAATGTTATATCTATATGAATAGAAATCCAATAGAGAAAATTCTTTTAATGTCCGAATGTTGTTTCTTTTCCTTTTATGTTTAGAGCAATCAATTCGAGCACTTGAATGATTCACTAATAGGTATAAAGAATGTTGGGTATCAAGCGATAGATAGAGTTAAAAGTTGTGAGTGTTTTGTCAACAAATCTCGAGCCTTTGTTTTAGATTAACCCCCAAAAAAATCTATTTTTAATGTTTGTTTAAATTTTAAAATATTGTTTTTTTCAGTTGTAAAGCATTATTATGTTTTCGAAGTCGATGTCCTTTTTTGTGTCAGAGATTGAAAAATTTCCACTGTGAATGTTAATAAAAAATGTATCGAACTCTGAGTCTTACGTTTAACTTGTCTTCTGAATTTAAGCATTTGCAATGTTCTCGTTTTCAAAATTGAATATATAAGATTTGAAAACTTAAGGCTCAAATATTTATAATGTCCTTTGAATTACTTGAGTCTATTATTTCCTGGCATTTCTGTACATTTTTGTATATGTTGCAAAATAGGCGTAGGGACATTTAGCAATAAATAATGGCTCGTGCTTAGAGTTTTTTAAAAATCAACATACAGCAACATAAAAACATGATTTCTATCTTACACTCAGTCTGGCAATTTAATTCTAAAAAAGCATAGGTAATCAGAGATTACGAAGCTCATCGAGACGAGGCATCACCTCTATGAAGCATCACCTTTATGAGACCACCTTTATCATATTATATGGAAATCATAGTTAATGTTCTTGAATGTTCATGGATACTGTAGTGTGGTTTGACACAATGTCGTATATCATATGTTGAAATAAATTGATAATCAAATGTTAATTTCATACAGTAAAATTGGAAGATAGAGTGTTTATCAATACACTTATATAAAATATGATATTGAATCCTATAATACTACACAATATTGTGTCATATGATATATCATAGTATACAATATAATACTGTAATATATACTGATACAATATATAATTGTAACATATGATATGACACCGTATCAAGATATGATATTTTATTATATACCCATAGATTTTCCTTTCTTGATACTGTTAATTTTACAGACTGTGGTCCGATTTTTCGGATCACCACATTGTGGTTTTCCGATTCTGTATCACCAATCCCTGAAATTGATGACGTAGTACGCAATAAATAACGTCTTTATTTTAGCGCGTTTTAAAAGAGTTCCTTTCAAAAAAGCTTTGTTATATAAGTAAAGGTCAGTTGACTTTAAAAAGTTAGTTCTGTAATTCAGACTTTTATATGGACAAGGGTACATAATAAATTTATTATTTTAGCAGTAACTTGATCCAAAGAGCCGGATCACGTCTCGTGGATCATCAGATCAAACTCGACGCTTCGCGACTTAACCTACTCCAGCATCCGAGACCTGTGATTCAGATTCAGCATGCAAGCCTGTCAAGTGCATATACATTATAAGACGCTCCACCCTTGCAAGTTTAGTCAAGTTAGGATCAGTAATAACTAAGATATAATCATCAGAGGGTACCGGCTTTAACAAATTGGACCAGCTCCAAGAACCTTAATCTCAATTAGCATCCTAAACCTATGGCTCAAATTCAGCATTCAAGCCTGTCAAGTGCAGCAGTACCATAAGACGCTTCATCAATGCAAGATTGGTGAAGTTATGACCAGTATTTACTAAGATATAACCTTCAGAGGGCACCTTCTTCAGATATTTTAATCAGCTCCAAAAACCTCAACCTTCTCCAGCATCCGAAACCTACGGCTCAGATTCAGTATTCAAGAATGTCTGGTGCATCAGTGTCATAAGACACACCATCCATGCAGGTTTGATGAAGTTAGGACCAGTAAAAACTATGAAATATCATCAGAGGGCACATGCTCCAAAATCTTTAACCAGCTCCAAAAACCCTAACCTCCTCATGCATCAGAAACCTGTGGCTCAGATTCAGCATTTAAGCTTGTCTGGTGCATTTGTATCATGAGATGCACCATATGTTTTAGTTTGGTGAAGTCAAGCCCAGTAGTAACTTAAATATTGCTATCAAAGTGCACCAGCTCTCAAAATTTTAACCTGCTCCCAAATCTTAACCTCCTCCAGCATACGAAATTCATGGCCAAAATTCAGCATCCAAGTCTTTCAAGTCTACAAATAGGTCCAGATGCACCATCCATGCACGTTTAGTGAAGATGGGACAAATAATAACTTACATACAGGACCTGCACCAAAAACTTTAACCAGGGTCGGACGCCGACGCCGGGGTATAGCATAAATTCCCCCCAATTTCGTCTCGGTGAGCTATAAGGTTTTCATTGCATCAGATAACATAAATATGTTATATAAAATCATAATTTAAACGTTGAAAATTTATTTGGAATATAAAATAAAATGCATATGTTTGTATATGGGAAGCATTACTATCGGGGCATTCTTTACTAAGTGCGTCAACAGACAAGGGTCTGTTGTTAAATTTGCATAATTCACGTCGAAGTGTGACAATCACTCAAAATCAATTGAATAAAAGGGTTACCTTTTTCGATGCATTTTGAATAACATTTGGCCAGTTTGCACAACATATCATCCTTCAGAGGTGCCGTAGGCCAAGTGTTATATGTTTTGCACATTTGATGATAACCTTGCTCGTATTTTTCTAAGGCTATGCACGCTATTCCAATTCTAAATTGAGCCTGAAAAATTATGTTGATGAAAACATTTTCTTAAAAAAAAGTTTCAGATATAACGTATATTATGTCAAATGTGAAATTATACCTCGAAAGATGTTTCTATGTAAGACCCAAATTGATTTTTCTCTTCCAAAATGGTGTTGTATTGCTCGAAGAACTGAAGACAGTCTGTCAGGTTGCAAAACACTTCAATAAGATCACTTCTTTTTGCTTCTCTCATGTGTTCTTTGGCCTTTTTATACAATATGAGTGCTTCTTTAAATTGCTTCTTTTTAAATGCCTTATCACCTTCACGTTTGTTAAATTTGAAAACTTCTCTTGACACTCCTCTTGATTCTAATGGTGAGTTGTTGTCGGTTTTGGGTACAACATTGTTTTCAGGCAAATAATCATTTGGTGGAATTTCGTTTGTAGGGGTGTCGTGTTTTTGTTCTGTCTGTGGTTCTGTATTTGTCACAGATCCTACAATGTTTACAACACATAGAATGATCCTATGATATCTCATTTTTAATAGTGATGTGAAAAATGAACATTTTTTACCATGTGCTCCTCATATTTGTGGAATAATAAAACAAAATTCAAGGTGGACACTATTACTCATTAGGTTAGTTACTGACTCACTACGGAAATATATTGGGTTGATCAATCTCATAGATGGCGAGGCGAAGCCGAGCCGTCTATGAGATTGATCAACCCAATATATTTTCGTAGTGAGTCAGTAACTAACCTAATAAGTGTTTTGTTTTCCCAAGGACTATCAAACGACATATTCATTCACAAAAAGCGGTGATCTCCGCAAAGCAATGTACAAGATGCCTTACATCTCGTCAAGTTAAACTCATTTAAACTCTTAAAAATTATCAATACCACCTTTCAAATACACTTAAATAAATCTTCGCTTCACCCATATTACTTACAATGTTTTGTTGCTATTCAATTTTAAACCTCTGCAGATTTTGAGCAAATTTCGACGCTGCCATTTTGCTCTGCTCCAGACATAACAATGTGACGTCAATATTCAAAGGGCAACTACTCTAATTTAAAAATAATTCCAAAGGGCAACTACTCTAAATATTTTAAGGACTTATTGAACACAATTTCTGTGTTAAATAATAAGATATATCGAGATGAGTAGGTGAGGCGGCTGTCAATGACGGCCATACTGCCTAATATTAATCCTCAAAGAACCTACATAGAGATATATGAGGCAATCACGTGCCATGTTTAATCCAATGAAAGTGTGACATTTCAGTCCGAGGGAAAACAATTTTTAATATCACGGTTTAATGTTACATTTTTGAACATAGCTTCCTTATTAACCACTGCAACTTTTACATTTCATAGCTGAATTCCATTGATTTAAGAATCATTTTAAAATGTTTTTGTTTTATTTGCATCTATTATTACTATTCATAAAAATGTATTTGTAACTCATTTAGAACTTATGTAAAATTAAGATTGGCTGACTCGTATTTTCTTACCTATACTTGATTTCAAAAGATTAAATGTTTTAGGCTCTGTGTTGGGGTCAACAAACTCTACAGCCAGTTTTCCGGCATTGTCTTTGATATCTGACAAACCACCAATACGGAGCAATGTTTCTACCACCTGCACAAACGCCTCTGTCTCTGGGGGTCGTGGCATCTTAACGATGGAATGCAAAGGTGAATTTCCTACTCCATCTTTCAAATCAATGCACTTTTGAAGTTCTGTCATGCGCTGGAGCATCTGCAAATTTTCTGCAATACACAAATAAAATGGCTTTGTATATTACAGGTAATAAATTACAGTACCCGCAACGTTATTTTTTACAATCCTATCCTATCGTATCGTGTATCAATCATATCGTATCGTGCGTGTATACTGTTCTATCGTGCGTTAATTCTATCCTATCGTGCGTGTATACTTTTCTATCGTGCGATAATCCTATCCTATCGTGCGTGAATCCTATCAGGTTTATCGTTTAATTTCAACAATTCTTCCGTTTATCCTATTGTGTTAATCATTTCATGCCTTTTCATAAGCAAGTAAATTTATTACTAAGTTGCAACTCGTTCGGTGCGCCGTAGACGAATATTTATTGAACAAGAATTGTAAAATCCTATCCAACATTCCGTCAGGATACTAATTTTTAAATTTTTTCGATCAAAATTAACCAATATTATATGTTCATCATATCTGTTAACATTGAAAATGAAAAACGGAGTTCTTAGAAACAAGGTAACATATTTACCTGTATATCGAATATATTAAATCGTACGCAGTGTATACCTGCGTTAACATTGACTTTTATGCAACTTAATTTTGTTGCATCATATTTTACAGAAACAAAACTATTTATGGTATAATTTATATTTAATTAAAACCCTAGTTGTATTTTGAACCCGTTATTTTCCGTGTGATATTTGATTTCAGGCTGAAATGTTCTCGGCAATCAGCTAGGGTGTGTGGTATTGAAAACAATGTTAACAAATCGTACGCGGAATGTGTATCTGCGTAAATATTTATTTAACTTGTCTGTAATAATTCGTTTTTAATGCATCATTTTCTTATACAGAAAGAAATGTACTTATGATAGATTTTATATTTACTTTATACTAGAGTTGGATCTATATAATTAAACACGCTATTTTCCGAGAGTTTCTCGGGCTGAAATATTCGCGGCGATCGGCTAGGATGTTCGGTAATGAAAACAATTTTAACAATACAAAAAATGTATTGATCATTAAAGCTCATAATTTAAGTTGAAAAAATTAACTGGTCATTTTTATACATTCTAAAAATGATGCAGCGATGATTAACTACTAAAAAAAATTCAACGTAAATCTTTATTTGTACGCGTTCTCTCTCAAATTCTGCCATTATCAGTTTGTTCGTAAATATCGTTTAAAGCGATCATACGTTTATCTTGAACATCGTTTATCCTTTCCTATCGTGTATCAATCCTATCATATCGTGCATGTATACTGTTCTATCGTGCGTTAATCCTATCCTTTCGTGCGTGTATACTGTTCTATCGTGCGTTAATGCTATCCTATCGTGCGTGAATCCTATCCTATCGTTTATCTTGTGAAAAAATAACGTTGCGGGTACTGTAGGTGAACTATAATATTACATGTTACACTATTTTCATATCTTTATGTAATTTATAGTTCACATCTGCAACAAATTAAGGTACCTAACATATCGACCTAAATGTCGATTTAAACGTTTTCTTGAATTCTTTTTATGAATCAATTTGGTTGAATATTTACATATACTTCAGTAGTTAAAGTAGTGGCTTGTGAACTGCAAATGATGAGTTCAAATCCGCCTGAGCCTTTTGTTTGTATTTACTAAATAAAAATACAATTTCTTTTCCAAAATTGCAAGGTTTTGCATATTTGACTTATATACTTCCTACCCATCATAATTAATTTTCTGATTTGATTTGTCGTGAGCCACCTTAAGTTAAAAACACAAAACATTTATCTGCTGGAAATGATAAAACCTGTAATGACTGATAATCTTGCTGCGGCATGGAGAGCTGTGTCAGTTTCACATTCCTTGAACCTTAGCACGGCTTCTTCGTCTTTTTTATCCGAGAGCGAGGTAATGTGCATGATTAAAGGGACCAACCAGGCTCCTGTAGCTTTAGGGTCTTTTTCCGTTATAAGAAACGTAAAAAGCGTAGAGAAAGTGACGGTACTAAAGTCGGCATCCTTTGCAGCACCCTGTTCTTCGGGTTCTGTCAAAATAAAATGAAAAATTAACACTATAATTTCGCATTACATGCATTGTAAGGATTGATGGCTAAGAACAAATTTGACTTTTACATGATGTTAATAAAGGTGTTGATAATTTTTCAAGACATGTCATTTTAAACAGCAAAATACTGATAACGTATTTGCGGCATTCCATTTTGGTTAAATACTCTATTTTATCTTAGTTTTCAAATATTATACTAATATCTACAACATGCTTATAAAACAAATTGAATTGAAATAAAATGCAACCTCATATTTTGGCTTTTTCCTCACATATGCATCATTATGATTATAAATTACATGTATACGGGTTTAATACCTCGTGAAGAGAAATTGATATAGATAACCAAAAAAATTGTTTAATTTACATTCAATACAATTTTGTCTGAGTTACTAGTATTACCCGTATTGTTATCTAGTCCAAGAACTAGTTCCTTTATTAACTTCCATTCTCCCTGCTTGCTGAGGTTCTCTAGCAAATGAGACCATAAACCGTTTGGTATTCTCCTTAGAACATCGTATTTCTCTTTTTTCTCAGCTTCTGATTGTAAAGAAAACTGAATAAAATATGAGATTGACTGCATACAAAAACATGTTATTAATGTTTAAGAAAGCAGGACGAGGTCTTATCTACATGCTTTGTACCTATAATTGTCTTTAAAACTGATAATGAGAATCTCAGTTTTGCTTGTTTCTACCTGAAAGGTGTTTAAACGATTTGATCCCTTCTATCAAAATAGACTTTTTTTCCTGATCAGACAACTCCGGTATATTGAAACCAATCCAACTTGCTTCGAAAGCCTCTGAAAACCGGTTGAGTCTTCTCAACGAGTTCGATCTTCGCCAGTGACCCTAAATCAGAACAAATGTGAATCAGTTACTAAAGAGATACTTGAATAAGTTATGTGTTATAGTGTCTTCGGTTTTACACAATACACCGTTCGTTCTAAACCCTTAATAATTAATTCATCTACAGTAAATAACGCAGTCATAATTTGTTACAGATAAAACATAGGTTATCTACAATATACATTGAACATTTAAATTTAGTCATTAATACATTTTATTGCATATTTGTATTACCTTTGACCAAGTAGAATCCATTTCAGTTGCACAAGTTGCATTTTGTAGGGCATTTTGAAGATTATTCAGATCGCTGTACACTGTCGATATATTTGTATAGAGAACTGCAGTCTCTCTTCTTAAAATGTCACTTCTCTTTGACAACTTCAAACCATCCTTGTAGAATTTGAGAGCTTGGTCATTTTTCATTTCTCCTTTAGCAGCATTTCCTCTTGCTTTCAAATATGATACCCGCATTCGAATACTTTCTGCATGAATATTGTCAAAATAGTAGAGTGAAACATCATATATATTAAGATTATTATGGTTTTTTAAGATTGCTTTTTGTGTTCGTTTTTATTGTTTGTTGTTTTTGGGGTTTTTTTTGGTATAGTGTTTTTTGTAGGTTTTGGGGGTGGTGTAGTTTTTTATTATTAAGGATTTTCTTGCAATAATAGGTATTTATGTCTACAAACCTGTATCAGTAATAATCTTTGAAAGAGTCTGGTAACAGACATCCCCTGGTTTACAGTAATCAATCGCAAGCTTTTCATTTTGGATCGAGGATAAAAGGAGAGCAGCTATTTTGAATGCACCTACATATTAGGGCATTTTTTCTTTCATCATCACTCGACGAGAATTGTACGATGATGTGAAAAACAGACTGATTGTCCTTGTCAACAGCATCTTTTTTATCTTGACTGTCTAGATATTTGTTGAATGTCAATGTGAGTAGCTCATCGTATCCTGTTTAAAAAGAAGAAATAACATGACTTCACCGGTATAACCTATTAGTTATCTTAATTATCGTTTTATCATACTTCTTTCAATATCAAAAGTTACTCATTTTAGGCGATGTGATTTGGATTACCTGTTTCCAAAGTTTTCGTGATAACCACATGAATGACAGGAGTTCTCCATGTTCTTTCAATTTCATCGAAGTCAGCTCCATTTTTAAGAAGCGCCACAGCTAGCTGCATTCCGTATCGGCTCAGGTCATTAACAGACAGATCCATCAGAAGACACCCGACCCACATGTCATTAGCTGGACAGTTTGGTATTGAAAAGTCTAAGGGGCTCCTTGGACCACAGTGGTTTCCGGTCACAAGCAAGCTTACTCCTTCCCAACATTTTGTAAACGCGAGTCGTTGCAGAAGAATTCGTTGATCTTTTTCAGAGCCCGCGTGTAATTCTTGATGTTTAGCTAACAGTGTTTCACAATCCTCTGTAATACAACTGTCTGTCATGGCATGTTTGGTTTACAAAAATTGTACATTTTACGAGCTTATAGTGTTGATAATCGTGATAATGTTATGTAAAACGCTTTGGAATAAAAAGAAAAAATAAATAGAACAGAAAGGTGCCCCTTCTACAGCGAGTCTCTCCTCTCTCTCTCTCTCTCTCTCTCTCTCTCTCTCTCTCTCTCTCTCTCTCTCATTGATCACCAAAACATTAATCAATTTACATGTATTTATTATACCTCTGTGTCTAGGAAGCTGAATGATTGTAGTAATGATTTCAACTAGAAGATCCACTGTCGGTGTAAACTGATCACCACGTTGAGCGTGTTGAGGTTGATTTGCGATAACAAAGTAGCTGTGTAAGAAGTTTTCAAGAGCATCTTTGAACTGGCGTAGTCCTTTTAACGCAACTCCAGCTTGGATATACCCCTTAAATTCATTACAGAAACACAATCAATCATAATGATGTGCTAAAATTCCTATCAATCTACCTGTAATAAATAATTTTTTAACAACTTCTTTTATTCTCCAGGTTTTTTATTTAAAGATACACCACTACAGTAACTGCTCATTTGTCCCATTTGGTTATTTTTTTAAAACACAATTCAATAAAAGAAGTTGTATATGTACTGAAAGTTTAATTCTTTTTACTGCAATAAAATTAATTAAGCTCTCGATCCCGTTTCAAATATGATTGTTCAGAATTTAGGATTTATATCAAATCGATTCAAACTTTGAGATTTTATTTACATCACGTGACTTTGAATGACAGCAATTGTCAACGGAATTGAAGGCAATTTTATAGAAATAAATTTGTGGTGAGAATAGTTCATACACAGCGTCATGCACGTGACAAAACAAGCGTTTTACTCTTTATGTTATGACATTTCTACACTTGGTGCGACCTCAGAAAGTTATTTCACATAAGGCACCCCACAAATAAGAGAAATAAACATACTCGGCGGATCTAGATGTTTAAAACATATTTCAAGGGATATGGATAAAATGAGGTGTCGTATCTTTTTAAGTCGAAATTGATAACTGATATACATGCAGTTAGGTATTCTTAAACCCTGACAATGATTACCTCATGCCAGAATGGATTATTGTCTTTAATTTGTTGGGCATCCATTAAAGCTGGACAGTAGTTACCCATTCTACTGTGTACTATCGAACGGCTGTTAAGGATGAATGGCACATCCTCCTGTAGAAATGGGTAATGCATATCGCAGGTATTCAAAGCCGCGGAATAGTGTTGCAGTGCCATGCTGAGGTTTCCTTGCTGCAACGCATTATTTGCAATCCTAATGATAAAGACCACCTGCGATCTTGCAAATGCAGCTGCTGAAACAAAAATGTGTTTATGAAGTAATGCAGATATATCTTAATCTTTCAAAACTTTTATAAAGATCTGAGGAGTGATAAAAAGACTTAAGTTTATTAGTGGCCATGTAGATAATCGGTTCTACGATTAAAACTGTAATTATTATTATATTTATGTAAATTTCTTTGGTATATCACTATACAGTGCGTTATCGTGATATAATAATTTGTCTGAACCACTTGGTGTATAGGCCGACGACATCCAAAAATAAGCATTCAATGCTTATATTTTTATTCATACTGATGTCCATTTGTATGAAATATATGTGTATCGTCGCTGTAAAGCCATTATATACGCTCCCAGTCAGGGATATGAAAGCATACATGGAAAAGCCATATTAACATGTTATTTAGTTCGTTTCTGCGACTAAAATATAGTGCCAGGAACTTTATAGAGTAAGGTTGTGCAATTACGTTGAATCTTGTTTCTCGACTAAATGCGAAGGTCATACATTTAACAGATAATTTTGAAATTTAGTTTTTGACAACCAACTTTACTAAGAATGTTAAAGCAATATGAGCTGCAATTTTCCTGCTAAACGATTTTTTAACGAAACTGTTATTTTCGACTTATATGATAAAAATATCATGTTTTTTTAATTTTCTGTTAGCCTTATTTTTGTAGGAAAAGCCGTTAAGTAGCCTTAATTGAAGCAAATTTGAATTATTGTCGTCCTGTACAAAACTTTAACTGCTATATATATAATCCATAGAAGAGAAATCTTTCTTCTGACAAAAACTAATGATTTTTGTTACATGCAGACTTAGCATACTATAGCAGGTGTTTGCAGCAAAATAAAATTCTAAAAAGTACAGCTCATATTGCTTAAAAAAGACTGTCTGTAGATATACGTATAAACATTTCCCCGTTTGTCTTATCCTGTCGTATATATATACTACATGAACGTCTCAATAGAGTCGTCTTTAAAGTTATTTAATCCTTCTTGAATGAATCAACGCCCTTTTGTACGAAAGCCGAGAAGGATCATTCGATATTCGAGATTCAAAATACGAGATTCGAAATACGAGATTCGAGATTCGAAATACGCGATTCGAGATTCGAAATTCGAGATTCAATATCTAAATTAACCAATCAAATCATGGATCTGAAACCTGTATCCTAGCAACATCAAACTGTTCTAAAATAAAGATCATTCGTACATGCTCTTTCCTACAAATAAATGTCTTAATAGCTCTTATATTGTGGTTATAAAATGGTTAAATTAACATTGATAAATTGACCCCACACAGGATAAACAATTAAATTAGTGATAACACTGTGGGCTTTGCAAATCTATGTGATTTTGTTTGTCCTGTATGTATCCCCCCCCCCCCCCCCCCGAACCATTTTAACCCGTTGTGTATTCGCCCCAACTGTGTAAAAATCGGCTCGCGAAGAAAGATCTGTTTAATCTAAATAATAAAAAACTGAGTGTGGTTTAAGCTATAAAACGAAATTCAATGAAATAATCGACATGGCAAAATATAGGTTATGATAAAGTTTTAAACCATAGAAGATATAATGATTTACAACGACAACAATCCAGATAGGAATAGTGTATTGTAGGGTATCAGTGCCATTGTCGATATGAGAGAGAGAGAGAGAGAGAGAGAGAGAGAGAGAGAGAGAGAGAGAGAGAGAGAGAGAGAGAGAGAGAGAGACAGAGACAGAGAGACAGAGAGAGAGACAGAGTCAGACACAGACAGACAGAGAGTTTTGTAGTGTCAAATTCAGTTTTGATTTAAAAGAAAGTGAGCGCACAAGATTGTAAGTTTGCAGGAATCCTCGACACGAATCAATTGGGATTTAAATGTCTATAACCTCGAAAGGCTATGTACAGGTTTCAACAAAAATATATTAAGTTGAGAGTCGAAGTACATGGCTATTCCGGTTATTAAAAAACTCACAAAGCTTTCAAAAAATGGCAATGAGAGGTTAACCGATAACTAGTTAGAAATGTTAATGCAAACATATTTTAATGAAGTTAAATTGTGTATATCCTAAAAAACTAGTAATAAGAAAAGAATTTCAATAGTGTTCATACAGCAGATTTAGAAATCATTTAATATTTATTCATTTGATGAGATATCGGCGCTTCTGATTGGTCGAAAAATTTCTTTGATACCTGCATCAATCGCCTTTCCTTGGATGGTTATGTCCAGTTGCATATTCCAGCGATCTCACATGAAAACTAGTTTTATTACGAGTTTTTCTGCACAGTGAATAACATCACAAGCTATCGCATGTATTTTCCTTTCGTTTTCAATTCAGCCGGTTCAGATTTTAACTCACTATTTGTGTTTAATGATATCCTTTAATTCAGCTCAATAGCTCTGCATCAGCTGAAGGCGCATCCATTTTGAATATTGTTGCTGTTGTTGTTTTGTATTCATACGCGCCGCTTCATTTACATAATTAACATTTTTGATTAATGACACATCACAATTTTTTATTTGAAAATGTTTTATTAAATGATAAGAAATGAAGATAATAATTTTTCTATTGATCGACGTATCAAAGAAAAAATTGACCGGAAAACTGTTTCATCAATGCGCTACGCGCATTGATGAAGTTTTCCGGTCAATTTTTTCTTTGATACGTCGATCAATAGAAAAATTATTATCTTCATTTCTTAAATCAATAACAAAAAATTAAAATATACCGGTATATTATAATTCAACATCATGTTATAATAACAAACATCTAAAACAAAAAAGTTAATTTTTTTTAAAAGACCACCAGTTGGATTTGAACCCAAAACACTGAATGTATATATTCAATAATCCAGGACGAAGCCACTGAGCCATGCGAGACTTGTCAATATATGCTCTATAAAGTACTGTTTGAAACAACACTGTCATATCTTTATCCTTCAAAAAATAATTTGAAAAAGTACATAATTAGTCATCTCTGGGTCATCTCTCCATCTTTTTTTAAAAAGCGACATTTTTAATGTTGGAAAATGTTATCTTTACACGTTTCAAATTTGTGGAGAGAAGACCCAGAGATAACAAAATCATTTAAAAACAGTTGTTAATAAGTAGGATTTTGCATGAATTGCATCGTGTTGCTATATTTAGACCCATATTATAATAAAACCTTTTGCATTTCAAATATTTTTCCACTCTTTCCACATCCAACAGAAACCAAATAACGGTTATATTTCGAAAAATATTCAAAATTAATTGATGAAATTTTCACTCTCCTTGTGCGCCCAGATTCCTGCCGAATCTACATCTTATGCGCCCACATTCTTTGAAATTAATTTGATTTGTTACAAGCATATATAGACAATAATTAAGCCTCTAAAAGGAGAAAAGAGAGGAGGTAGCTAGGGTAGGGCAGACCAACTAGCAAGCTTTAATTTTACATCGACTCTCTCTCTCTCTCTCTCTCTCTCTCTCTCTCTCTCTCTCTCTCTCTCTCTCTCTCTCTCTCTCTCTCTCATCACATAGCATTTCCTTTTCCGTGAGGGGGTTCGGGGTATTTGTGATGTCTTACATTAGCTAGCGAAAATGATAAAAAAAAACATGAAATGTTCTTTAAATTGTGTGAGGATGTTGTACTCCAATAATCTGTTTTCAGTATATACATTTCAAGAGGGGGGGGGGGGGGGGGGGGCTATATAGTCCTAATTAGTTTGCCAGTTATTCTGTCCCCACTTTGTTTTCTCTTCGTTTTCAAGGTTTTTTTATTTGGCTCAGTAAATTGATATAAAACTTTCTGTGTAGCTCCATAACGATGCACTGTAGATAAATTATGAGTAGTTTTACTTTTGATAAACAGGTACATATCCGTACTTGATTTTTAAGTTGACTCTTATAATCGGATTTAATATTCCAATAAGTATAGGGTAGGAAAGAGTAGACGGGACTTTTTTGCGCATATCCTACTGTACCATTCATTCAACACAGGTATTAGCACTCATCGAGTTCGACTTGCTTTCCTTTTTTTCATCCACTGGATTTAAAGCTATTAATTTTTGAAAATGTTTTGAATTTATGGCCTGATTATATATAAATTAGAGCTGCGCTGGTGTATCTATTTACCCAAATGGACCAAATATAACAAAATGAATTTAAAAAATTTGACAAAATTAGTTATAAACGTACGACTCTTTTTCAATTCTAATCGGGTATGTCCTTTAGAAAAATCTTGAACCACACACATTTTAGCAAATAAAACGACAATATTGTTTCATTTTTTTATGGGGAGGGAGGTGGTGCCGGTAAAGGACATGTATTGCTTGTGGCAGTTGTGCTATACTCCCATTTGTTATAATAGGTAATACTACATATTGATATAAAATGAAAGTTTCCAATTACACTGTACATAGCTTCTATCATGCATTTTGAACCGCGCGATAGTTTAAAACAATTTTCAAAGCATTTAATTCAACCGATCATTTTTGAAATTTAATTTTCTGGATCCCCGCCTGATACGTCAGCCTTCTTGTATATTAGAATTACATGTACGTTGACCATGTGTACACATTAACTTAATCGGCTATGTTATGGGACGATAACATTTTTTATCAATGTTTTTGCAGGATATGTAACAAATAACAGCCTATTTGTGGGTTTTTGCACTGATTATTTGAGATAATTTGCCGTCATCTTTCATGCATTCCACACACCACTCACAGTTTCTTTATTTGGTGTTCTGTTCTGCTTATTTACATCTTTAGATCTTTACTTACAAAAAAAGTAAACATTTGTATGACTTATATGTAATTATTGTCAATTTCGGTGCGGGGGGGGGGGGGGGGGGGGTAGGAAACTACAGAGAAACTTAACTTGGCTGTGAAACATATGTTACATTAAAAGTTTAAAATTTATCAATTCAAACTTAACTATAACAGTAAAACTGTTATAGTTAAGTTTAAATTGATAAATTTTAAACTTTTAATGTAACAGTTATGATTAACATGAATTTATAATTCATGATATTTTTGATTTTATATTTTGGATTAATTCTAATATTCAATTAGGATTTTCCTCAGGTATGAGTAAATTTTATTTTATTTTAGTTTAATAATATCTACTATTTCGCACAATTTCCTTTAAGTATTTTTCTGAAAAACAAATTTCTGGTCCCTTTGTTAGCTAATTCATTCGCACATCTTTTGTAAACTTAGGATGACATTCCCAGCTGTTAGATACTAAGAAAAACATTCTTATTTCGGTTTCTTTGGAGGTAAATTCATTTGCGCTTTTGGCTTGACACTTCGAAATTCCACATAGATAAACTTATTTATCTCATTTCGGCCTCATATAAAAACTTATTTACTTTGTTTCGACTTCGAGTTAATCCTGTCTTTGTTACAGGCCTTCTCCGCGGAAATACGTGTAATTGTTATAACACCTTCTTTGGCTTAGCTAATAGTGTCAAGCATCAAAGAAATTTTGCCGAAATTGGGCGTAAACCTTTTTAAAACAAGTTACCTGATTGGTCAAAATTAAAGTCCGTAGATTGACCGCAATGGTAGGTGACTTTAACAAAGTCACTTTCCATCTTGCGGCAATTCAATAAAGACAGTTTTACTTAAATTTACGGATTTTATTTTGATTCATTCAGGTAAGCTTGAAATTACTGTTTTATTCTTTTTATTATTTAAGCTGAATTTCATTTAAGGTTTTTATCACTTATTTTTAAATTAAGGATATTTTTGAAATAGTTTTTTAATACCGTAATCCAATTAATTAGATAGTTTTTAAATTTCTTTCATGACTTCAATGTTAAATTGTTATTCGCTAAAAAATTGCCAGCCTTAATTAAATAACTTTGTAATCTTTTTAATCTACACTTTAAATTATACTTATTGCGTATTAATTTCTACTTTAAAATTTATTCTCTTAAAGATTTAACTTTTCGGCCATTTAAACTTTACCGCGCCTTGCTAGATAGAACTCTTCTGCGCGAGGAGATAAATAATTTATCGTAAACAAAAACGAAAATAGAAACTTTTTCCGCTAAATTTACAAAACAAGTTTAAGTCATTATTTTATCATATTTTTCGATATTTTATTATTTATCAACTATGTTCACACTTTGGAATCATGTTTTAGGTAAGCGCTATGCACGATATTGTTTTGATTTCTGTTTATGTCTATTGTTTATCAGTTTTAATTGTGTTTCGGAACTTTTGTTATCTCTTTGATTTTATAACATGCTTTTATAATTTGTGTATTTCATTCATTTTCTTTATAAGACACTTTCCATCTTGCGGCAATTCTAATAAAGACAGTTTTACTTAAATTTACGGATTTTATTTTGATTCATTCAGGTGCTGTGGAAGCAAGTTTCTTGCAATTAGACACAGGTTGATCCTTGAGTTAATTTCCCCAAACAATTAGTCACGACGGTGAAAACCAGTGTGTGACACATATGCTTTTATTCTTTCTTGTTGATATATCAATGAATGAATTATAACAAAAAACATGTACAACAATTAATTTTGAAATATTCATATACTGTTCTCTGCACAAGAAATCGGCAATGTGAACAAATTGGCACCCTATCATCCCTACCTTTAATTGTAGAGAGTATGTATCCTTCTATATTGAAAACAATTCCAAAAGTAAGACTCATAATAAGTTGTTTACTGAGGAAAAGGAAAAAATTGTATTTATTAATAATTCCGTATGATGTGATAATATCTCAGTACTAGTGTATCACTATGCATACATAAAAACGATCAGTATAATGCTTATATTTATTAGTGAAACAGGACAGATTATTTATATTTAGATTATTTAGATACATGTACTTATCTTCATACGGGGATCTAGAAAAGAGGGGGTCAGGGGATCTGGACCCCCTCCTCGGGAAAATTGGAGCTTATTAAATTTACAAAGTAAAATTATTTAAAATTGGCCTAGGACCCCCTACAGAAAAAATTAGCTACGCTTATGAAGTTCTCTACCATAACCGCATTTTTACACAAAAGGGGTGAATTAACCCGGGTTTTAAACTATTACTGGTGGTGAAATACCCCAGGGTTCAAACGCATCAGGTGGAAATGCACCAGGGCAAACAAAATCACTTAGATCCGCGAAGCATACTGCATTATTACTAGTCTACTTAGATATTCTGTGTAAAATCATTTAGTTAGGTAGGGAGAAGTGAACATAGCATTTATTTGTAGGAAAGAGCATGTACGAATGATCTTTATTTAGAACAGTTTGATGTTGCTAGGATACTGGTTTCAGATCCATGATTTGATTGGTTAATTTAGATATTGAATCTCGAATTTTGAATCTCGAATCTCGTATTTCGAATCCCGTATTTTGAATCTCGAATCTCGAATGATCCTTCTCGGCTTTCGTACTTTTGAGATAGCCGCTGCGCCCATGATGTTTAGTTTATTTACTATAGAAATATAGCATACCAGGTCCAATGTTGAGTCCAGCATCTGGAAACATAAATTGGTCCATCTTGGTGTCTTTCTGCAGTATGAAGCTCTGCACTACTTCATCTTTAGACCTGTAAATCCTGAGTAAGTATGAGGTCGGTGTTAAAAATTGCCATATCATTTAAATTGAAGATTTATTGAATAAATAAGTAACATGGGGTTTTTTCCAAGAATTTGTATTACAAATTTAAGAGAGAGAGAGAGAGAGAGAGAGAGAATGAGAGAGAGAGATATATTATTGCAATATTCCAAAATGTGAAAGTGTCAATATGTTTTTTCCGCCTAGCTTTCATGTTTCGTGTTAAACATATTTTAAGGTCAAAAGCAGATTTTAAAGGATCCATGAAAAACAGCAAATTATACAACTGTACATGAATTGAAAGTATGAAAATCAATACCCTAAAACAGAAAGTTTCATCAGGGTATCTGACATGCGGTTATATATTACATGTAATTGGATTCACGACACTTGTCTCGTATGGAGGGTAATCGTGTTCAAAAATCCAGACATGTAAACTTGTAAATCCGAATATGTAATCGTGTTGGTGTGTGAGTCCGAGTATGAATATGTGTAATTCTGATCGTGTAACCTATAAAACTCAGGGATAAACACTTTAGAGTTGACCCCGCAAGCCTTCGATCTAATTTTTCCTACAGATGCCAATTGCAGCTGTAAAATGCTGTTTGTTATTTACATGTAACCTGCCACTATAATACAAACTTTCCATCTGTAGTCTCTGCATTTGTACTTCTGTTTTCTGAAATATCACGGCTGACATGTTGCAAATCAACAAATGTAAAGTCTACAAGTTTGTCGAATTTTGACATGACCATATATGGAAACAGTGACGTCACCGATAGAAAAAGGCTAGCTGCAGGTAAAGGCATGCCGTAATCGCCGGAATAAGGAAGGAAGATAATATATAGAAAATATATTAAGTAGGTCTAAAATCATATTATATCTGGATAACAACATTTCTTAAAAAGTATTATTTTTTGAAAAGTTATCGAAAGAAAAACAAAGAATTAAAAGACATTGGTTTTGAGATTTTGATTGATATAAGACATGAGAAACGACACTCCTTTTAAAAATAATTAAATAAAAATTCCAAAGATAAGGTTAACTGTCGTGAAATTAAAATGTGTATAAATTATTTTAAATGTTTCATTTTGCATTGTCGGCAATGTATAGGGAAAAAAGCCTATCAAGCTTGCGAAAATTGGCATTTTTTAGAATTTCAAGCAATTATTACGGGGTATGAGCATGACGTCCTGAATGTCGGTTCAATACAGACTCACTTTGTGAAATTGGTTGATAAAAAAATTTCCGGAGAGCAATTATAATACAGCTTTACAGCCACTTGTGAACATGTACTGTTTACCATAAAGCAACTATTTAATTTTGTAAAATTATCATCTATGAGTTTAAATCATAAACTATTTTAAAATATATACTGTATTATACAGTATATATTTAAAACAGTTTATGATTTAAACTCTACCAGTTCATATACAATCAAATTCATCTGACCCACCCCGTTCCTTACTTTCAGAAATGTTTTTTTATAACAGTTCTATACTCTGTCCCGGGATTTTGCTTCCACCACTTTTTGTTGATTTGTTTTCATGTTTACATCTTTTCTCCATTCGGAAGTATTCGGGACACCTCGCGCAATTTTCCAACGTTATCATCCGGGCTTATTAATGGCAGGTGCAGTGCAAAATCCACGTAGACTTTCTATTTTGGGATGTGTTTTGAAACCTAAAGCAGTAGAGGGGGCGTTTCAAAACAGATAATCTGGACATTTTTTATATTAGTGGATGAACGTAGTTTAAGTTCAAAGGTATTTATGAATATCGAAATATCAAGCGAAAAGTGATGGAAGCAAAAACTCGGGACAGAGTATAGATTATTTTATTATTTATCTTTCACTTTGCACAACAAAATCATTTTGATATTTTAAAAAAGTATAAATACATGTATAGTTACATACATTTTTCCGCAAAAAATTACAAAATTTTTGCAGGTCGTTTATTCTAACTAACTCAGAAAAAAATAACAAGAGAAAAGCTATCAATGTGACAGCAAACCGGGTTTTCTTTTGTGTGAACAGTATTCATAATCCATTTGTCAATCCTGAATTGATAAATACTACATATCCAAAGAAATGGGGTACTCCATATGCAATGTTTTTGCCAAAAAAGTGACTAAGTTCAACAGCTGATTTTTTTTTTTATTTATTATCAGAAATAAAAATCATTGCAATTTGCATACCTCTGATATATTCATAATTGATATGCAAAAGAACAATTTCCTATATCTCGGTAAACTGTACTAGGAGTTATCGGTACAATACGGGTATCTGTTTGGCAGCCACTCGCCCGCCCGCCAATTTCACAATTTCAATAATCGAAAATCCCGGTTAAAAAAATTCTCTCGAAAAATTCTTAGAATTCAGAAGCAATGGAGATGGGGACCTCACGGCGGTCGTCTCCGAACCTCATGCCGCTCAAAATATATATATATAACCCCTTAGGAAATTTCTTGATCCGTCTCATTTCTAGAAAAGAGTACGCATTAACTTATTAATATATTCCATTTTAAATTACATGTCAAATTATTTTTGAGAAATAAGATATTAGGCATTTCTTTTTAACCCTTATCGTATAATGCCATGAGATTTATTACAGAATTTAGCGCATTCGTCACATCGGCGATGATTTTTATATGCATGACCCTTTCCCTGAATTTTTTCTAAAGATAATACCGGTATTTTCGATAGAAAAAGTGCCGTTCATTAAAAGCTTAATGCAACAGTTAAGCTGAATATGTTATGTTTATTTTTCATCCATTCCGGCGATTACGGCATGCCGTTTCCCCGCAGCAAGGCAGTTGCCATATAAGGTCATGTCAAAATTCAACAAACTTGTAGACTTCACATTTGTCAATTTGTATTATGTCAGATGTGCTATTGCCGAGACTGAAGATACAAATGCAGAAACTACGGATTGAAAGTGTGCAAAGTTGAAGGTTTAATTAACTGATGAAAGCAATAAAGTTGCAAATTGTGCATCATGCAAAGGAACTGAGTCAAATCTTACATGTGTTTATCCCCGAGTTTTATAGGTTACACGATCAGAATTACACATATTCATACTCAGACTCGCACGCCAACACGATTAGGTATTCGGGTTTACAAGTTTACATGTCTGGATTTTTGAACACGATTACCTTCCATAGAGGTCAGTTCATGGAGCATCTTCTTATGATTGAGGTCAGTTCATCGAGGTCAACTGCATTAATGAATTACTCGCATTGTTATTGGTCTGATAGTATGAAATGTTCTGTACTATTATTGCTACATCGTCTATATACGTTGTCTATATCCATTGTCTGTAAGCCTATACATTAGAGTGTGTAATGGAGCCGCATATATCGGCTTACAGAAAAGTACAAAAAACACCTTTGATTTTTTTCAATGAGAAATATGAAAATTTAAATTGTTATGGTGTCTAAAATAGGGCTATCGTTTATTAGTTACTTTAAACGAGGTACCAAGCTCTTTTCATTGGCAGTGTTACTATGTTATTTATGCTTTGATGGCGCTATATATACATGTACAAGGAAGATTTAGCACACAGAGGAATAAATCAAAAGTGAGATTTTAAACAATTCAACAGAGATGTAATTATAATATTCAAACATACCTTATATATGATCCTAATTATGTCACATTTTGATATCCTTCAAAATGCAATACATATATGCGTAATTTGATTACCTTTATAAATGTCGGATCAGCTTTCGTTTTGAGTTCTCGGAACAAAAAAAAAATACACACGTATACCAGCTATTTTCATTTTATGAAAACATGATTATCAAATTCTTTTCAAAATCAATAGTCAATACATATCCTCTATGTTGATATATCACTGTGTTTTAAGAAAATAAATGATATCATGAGATAAGGCAGATGTAGAACTTGTGTATAATATCGCAATGTTATCAAGTGTACACATAACTGATATCACACAATTAACTATGGAACGCCATAGCTGCCTTGATGTACATTATAATGACATAGCATAGGCGTCGGAATTAGGCACATAGCATCATCGAGGGTTCAGGCCCCGCCACCATCCCCCCCCCCCCCACACTTTTTCTCACAGGAAAGAAAATTGTTCCAAAATGTACCTTGATAAGATGGATATATTGAGATGTTGGAGCCATAGGTATACTAGCACCCCCCCCCCCCCCCCCCTAAGGAATTTGAAGATTTGGGGAGGGGGGAGAAAAAAAATGTTTTTTCTTTTGTTCTACAATTTTTTTCAAACTAAATAAAAGGATTTTTTGTATAGTCAATCAAATTCTAAATTTGCATTCAAATGATGTCATAGTCCATCTATGAACTTATTTTCACAGATTTGACCTTTCTTTTCAATCCCTCATGTTTCTTCTGCTAAAATATTAATAAAAGAGAACGCGGATAGCGAAGGATTTATTCTTTAAGAATTATACTTGACTGAATTAAATGGAATTTGTGTTTGATTTTACTTCGGTCTCAATATCAGCCATCTGCAGGCTTCAATACACGTCACCCCAATACACCACTTGGAAGACTATGTATCAAAACATGTTTGTTCAACTATGCAAATAGCAGTACAATTCACGATTTCTGAAAGTACGATAATAATCCTAACAAAGGCTAACAATGACTTAATAAATGGCATCGATTTAGAGCGATTAAAGATTTACAATATAGGCTATTTGATTTTAAAAACCCCTATATTGCATATGTACATACATGTAACTGCTTTCCATTAGTCGCTGATTTAGATTTCGAAATATTTAAATACCCATGAGAGTAATGCGTAGCAGTAAACATCGTGGAACTATATTATTAATATCTCAGGCATTGGTGCATGCTTTTTTGTTCGATTACTTTAATTGATTTCAAACTAATCCTTGCACCCCGAGAGAAATAATCTCAGTACATTTGTACAAGTGCGATTCCGATTTTAAATTGCGAAAAGTGTACCTCTGATGTGATTTTTTACTTGGGAAATATTTGTTCTTGTGAAATACGTTTATAAATAAGTTCACTCAATTTACAGGAAACAAAAATTGTTGAGAATGATTAATGTAATTAATTACTTTTCTGGATACGAATTGATTCTCAGCCTTTAATCACAGGTCCCAAATTAAAACAACGAATCAGCTAAACATGTAAACAAGTCAATGTTCCGTAAATGGTGCCAGTCACTTTAACTCTCTCTCTCTCTCTCTCTCTCTCTCTCTCTCTCATGATTTATAATTTATAATAATGATTTTATAATTTTTTTCGACAAAAATATATACATGTATTTATTTTGTAGATAGGTTTTCCCTCCGTAAAATTGAATAGTAGGTGTATATGTATGGGAGATTGTGTATCCACATTCATGTGTGGAATCATTCCCGCGATTATCTTAATAACTAGAATCGCATTCTACCTCCGAGAAATATTTGCTAATGATTTACTTCTTTATTAACAGCCAAGTCTTGTTCTAAATTCAGTTTTTAAAATATGCTTTTTAACTAATTGCCATAAAACTTTGAATCTTAGAGTGACAAGTTTAGGGTCTAAAAGCAACTAAATAGACTTTAAACACCTGTTCAGTGAAAAAGTATTCCGCAATTGTTTTTCTTGATTTTTTTTATAATTATTAACCAACTGCATGGTTGGGTTTTTTTTTACGGTTTATACATTTCAAAGCAGCCTTTAGAAACAGGAAAATCAGTTTTAAACTGACAACTGACAAAGGAATGCATATGAAGATAATTTTAAACTGAAAGTTTCAAAAAGCCAGAGCATGCATTAGGAAAATAAAGAACGTTTAAAACAAACACAAGTTAATAGTTGTAATGTTTTTTCTTTTCTTTTTGTCAGATGGTTAAATTTTCCATGTTTCATTATTCTGAATTTTAAGGCATAATATGGAAGTTCAGAGTTTTAAATCTTAAATGGTTGAGGAATTGCATAATTTATCTACTTCTGAACAAACTTACATATAGTTCAATTGATCATATACCATTTAGGGAGATTTCAAAAAAAAAGACATACGACGAATTAAAACAAAAGCATTTATTCAATTACATGACATTATTCAATCTTTTTTTCTTTCAAAATAACGAAGATTTTTTTTCATGAATCAAATAGTTTGCGATTTCTTTCAAAAACAATTACGAGGTTTCTGCCATAAAGACAATAAAGGAAACAAAATCAGTAACAATTACCAGTACCATAAAAATCATGTCCAAACGTTTGGCGGTGAGTCTTGATTTAACTATCCTTAAAAATTCTTTAATCTTGGTCCATGTTCTTATTTTCTTTTGTTCTGGGTCCAAATCAATGGGTTCTACTTTGCATTTTTCGGGATTTTCCGTCGTGGATTCGCTAGAGAAATGAACGCGTAGTACGATCGCCTCCAGTATGACGGTCAGTCCGCTGACCACTAGCTGGGTAGACAGGTAGACCATGAAGGGAGGGACAGAGTCCGCCTTGGGCATGGTGTCGTTAATCATGGTCAGAAACACAGCAAATGTGAGGAATATCGCCATCGATGTCCCCATCTTCTCGCCGGAGTCAATGGGCAGCACGTACGAGAATATATTTAGAATAGAAAGAATTATAACCGGAACTAACACGGTTAACACAATAAATGACGGCTTTCGTTTGATAACCAGATGGTAATGTAATTGTTGTATCCCTGGTACCTTATACTCCACGACAGATGTGTCTACTACTTCCCATTCCTCGCTCCTGTCGAAGTAAGCCAAGCTGTAAAAAGAATGAGGCGCAACAAAGTAAATAAACTCAGACGATGAAAAGAGATTACCAAACTGTAGGGAACAGGTCTGAGTGTCAAACGGGTACTTGCTGATGTCTATCTTGCATTGGGAAGTGCTCTCTCTGGAGGTCGTATATACAACAGTTCCCGAGTTATAGATAGTTACTGGTTTTTCTTCGGTCAAACATTTATCATTCGTAACTTCGTTGAATATACAAACTGAGCTCGGTATCCACACGTATTTAGATGTGGTTTGAATGGTCGTTATTTCTTTGTACGAATCTGGGTCCCATTTGAGGCGTCTGTCCTCCCATGCCATCGAGATCCAAATGGACGCTGAAAAGGTCTGGTCTTTTTCATTCACGCTGCGAATCGAAATTAAGCTTATGGTTCCATATAAATGCAAAACATCAGGCAATGTATCAAATGGCGCCACTCGTGGTTCATAACCGTTAAAAATATCCCTGAATAACTGAGTTCTGTTTTCTGCAAGACACACGTCAGCTTGTAAAAGATAATTATAAACGCCGACAAGAGGACAACGGGATCCATCGTCCAACACTGCATAAGAACAAATCGTTCTTAAATATTCAAATTGAATTCTGATTAATCGCGACTTTCCCCTTATGAAGATTTTTTTTTCCAATAAGAGACCACGGGTTAAGCTTGATCAAATTTCTAAATTTCTTTTAAAAGGTCTTTTTAAAGGATAACAATGACCAAGATGTCATTTAAATAGATCTGTTGGACTATTACGGCTAGAAGAGTTTATGTTGATACACAGGGTAAATATAAAGAATTTATATATGTCCTTTACAAAACTCTAAATATTTGTGAAGGACATATCGTTCAATCAGAGATAGAGGA